>BSBK01001898.1:0-600000 GCA_027943335.1 Chamaecyparis obtusa | reverse complement strand
CTTTGTAAAAGGGTGACAATTTATTGTGCTTTACCCGTAGCAGTGAGAGTTTTGTCCTAAGGAGGGAAGCATTTTATGTTTAAATCCATTAGGATATGTCAAACTAATGGTGGATAAACTTTTTTTGGGGGTCAGATAGTGCTCGAAGGGTTGACATTGAGTAGGCCCTAGTTTCACAAGGTTTTAAGGAGGAATTTGGGGTTTTCATGTATGGAAAGACTATAAGGTCAAATTGGTTCCACAACCCTTCATTAGAGACATTTAATAACTCTATTGAAAGTGGAAACATCTGGAAGCAAGTATTTCTTGTAGTTTCTTTGTAAAATAGGTCAATTAGGCCTAGGAAGAGATATGGAGCAGCAATTTTTGGGGTTAAAGGTAAAAAACAATTGATGCCTACTTTTTTATATGCCGAGGAATGTCCAAAAGGGTATTTGAATCTTTCATTAGATCCTCTAGTGCTTTGGGAAGTTTTTGAGTTAACAAGTCTGTTATCGAAACCACTCGATGAACTAGGCCACCAAGTGACACAAAACTTGATGAAGAACCCCACCAAGTAGAACAGAGCACAAGAAAACCACTCAGTGAAAGGCACTACTGAGAAGAGAAATTTGGTAGGAGAAATTGATCCTTGTCTTATGTTTCATAGGGAGTTTTGATAAACATCATGGGTTGTTTGGAGGACTTGTTTCAAGGTGTGGATTCTTTCATATAAATCCCACCCTTAAGGGATACTAATGTTTGTGAGGGAATAGGATACCCTAAGGTGTGAAGGGCCCTACATCAAGTTGCACCACTTTTATGCATCTAGTTTGAAGAAGGAGAGGTAATAATCCCTAAATTTTGTTGGAGATACTCAAAAGTGTCATTTGACAATGCCTTGCTAAAATATCTATAATTTGATCCTTTATAGGCTCATACCCCAATCTAGATGTCTTATTTTACAACCTTTTCCTTCAAGAAGTGACATTGGATAGAAATGTGTTTAGTTTTTTAATGCATCATCATATTCTTTAAACTATTACTGACATTTATCTTATTACATATTATCAAAAGTCCTTCATCATACATAACCTTGATATCTCTAAGAGTCTATTTCATTCACATCACTTGACTGCAATAGGATGTTGCTGCAATGTATTTTTCTTCTTTTGTAGATAATAACACTAAATCGTATTTCTTACTCAGCCAAGAGACCAATTTGTCTCCTATAAAAATGACCCACCACATGTACTTCTTCTATCGTGAGCACATCTAGTATATTTTGAAGCATAATATTGCCACTTTAATGTTATCTTTATCTAGCATTACATTAACTTATATTCTTGAGTGGCCTCCTACAAATAAAAGTATGTGTTTTCCTCATATCTGAATTGCTTCATGTAGCAAGTTGTGAAATTATGATAAGATAATTGAGGTATGTAGAAATAGAGGCCAAAGTTAATGGATGATGAGAACTCATAACTATACATATAACAATTTAAAACACAAATAATGGAGGGACCCAACACCTGAAAAATCAAGTAATGACCAAAAATTTGTTACAATAACAAAAACAACCATAAAATAAATCTAAACATTGGTAAAAATAAAACAAGTAGATTTGAATATGAGGAAAAAAAATTGACCTGAAGGGATAGGCATGTAAGTTATCAGTTTGACAAAATAAAGAGAAAAAATATAATTATACATGTATAAAGATTGAAAGGAATGAGGACTTCCATAATTTTAATTATTTGTAAAAAGTTATCCATTGTATGATCATAACTTTATAATTCTAATTTTTTTTTATTAATATACATTGGAAGATGAATGATAATGAAAAAATAAACTTTATATAAAGAAAATTTAGATAGTACTAAAAGATAGTTAAAAACTGTATATAAACATTAAACTTTGAAACATCTATCTATTACAATCAAATCTCATAAATTAAACTCCAAAAAACTGAATGTTTATATAAAAAATCAATATATTAAATTTATAATTCTTATAACAAATAAAAATAAATTACATTCATATGTTGAAATGCATAACTCTAAACATATAACTTACACTATAAAAACCTTTAAATGGCCAAACAAAACATAAACTTCAGAAAACAAATGAATGAAGTAATCGATGTAGCATTCACTTATCTCCCTCAATTTTACTTTTAAGCAATCAATTTCGTGCAAAAACGGAAGAGTTGCTTACCCCAAAATTCACCGTTAAGATATTACTCCTTTCTGAATGCTGGGGCACTCAATAATCTTGAGGTGCTTTAGACTAGGAAGCATGTGTAAGTCGGGTAGCTGTTTCAAAATGTCACAGTTGAACAAACATATGTAGTTTAAATGTTGAAAATAATAAAATGAGTTTTCTATTTGGAGAAACGAAAGATATATTTTTTATTGAAGGTCAAACAGGTTTTAAAGTGTCCTAAACCTTAAATAAAAAATACTGCAAATAATTTCAAAAATGGCAGCTAACCTGCAGGGTAAAAATTGACAGCAAAACTAGAACTAATTCCGCCACTTCTGCTTCAAATTAGAAGATATTAAATAATAACAGAAAACTTTTTGATGTCCTGCAGATCCTGATTCGACTATTCAGAAGCTCTTTTGAAATGACCACACCTGCCAATGCTGAGCCCTTTGTCAAGAAGACATGTTATAGAGGGTCTCCTCAATTTCGACAAGAAAATCATGTCATGGGGTAGGCTTTCAATATCTGCGAGATGCATAGTTAGAAACTTCATCTTCTCCATCATTCCCAAATTCATTCTCAGATTATTTTAACATAATTTGCAAGTGTAAAATTTCTAAGTTGTTTTAGGTAGCCCTCCTATCTTTCCCCATGCATTTGGACCGCAACATATATTCAGGTATCCAAGAGATTTATGGTCTGCGATCACACAAGGCATGGACTGCAGATGTTCACAACAACCAACGTTCAAACTTCTTAAGGAAGTCAGCCTAGAAATGCTAGATGGGAGCTGCGTCATATTAGATTTAAGAAGATCTAGTATCTGAATGTTTCTGAGAGAAGCGATAGAGTTGGGCAATGTTTTTATTGGCAGAGAGTGTAGCCTGAGGCAAACTAAATGGTTCAAAAATCCCATGTTTTTTTGCCAAATACTTGAGGGCAGTCAGCCAGTAGCAGAGTCTTACCGGCCCCTGATGGTAACTGATGTTGAACTAATCGATCATCCAGTTTGTTTATTCAAATATTTGTCATGCACTCTATCAGTCCAGTTTGATGAAGGATAAACTAAACAATAAACTTGTGATGTGAACTGAAAGAACTGATGTAAACTAATTTACATGTAGCTTTGGGAGATCCTCGCTCATTTACCCTTACTATTCACCATGCGTAGTTTGATGTCACAGCTAGTAGATGCATATTTAGCATGCCAAATGCATGGAAGATAATTCTTCTGAATATGGTTTATTTTTAGTTAATGTATTCTTTATAAATAATCATATTCATGCGGTTAGAGTTGTGAGTGTGTGCATGGAGCCTGCAATGATTGTAAAGACCTCATACCAGAGGCAAAATGTAATCAAATCTGCAAATTATCAATAAAATTGAATTTGTGTTTGTGTGTTAAAACCTGTGTTCTCAGAGCTTTTTTATATCTCTCTGTTTTACTCCGTTTTGCCCTGTTTTCCCCTGTTTTCAAGTTAGCAGCCCCGCCCTTCCCAACTAGACTGAAACGAGACACAATTTCGTAGTGCTGTTCCTGTCCAACAATGAGTGCCTCCTCAATATACGTCGTGGTGGGAGTGGCTGAAGAAGTGCACGGCAAGGGATCTCCAGACGTGCCTGTAGGTCCAGAAGTTCCCTTAATAGAAATTAAGTTAATTGATTTTGATGAAAATCAAGTTTGACTACTAAATAAAGTGATATTTAAAAATAAACAACGTTGTATTGATAGGTTTGCTAATAATTTTGAGAATAAGAATTAATTCAAATACCAAACAAATCAAAATAAACAAATTACAATCTAATAAATATATAAAAATTTATGAAACTTTTATTCCATTCAGAAATGATGTACAACTCATGCTGTATACATTTTGATGTTGAATGTACTACTAGTTTGAATGATATAATTCAGAACAAATAAAACCATTTAACCTCATCTAAAAACTGAAACATCTCATTACACCAAAATGCTCCGTAACGATAATATTCAGCTCCATAGCGGATATCTACATAACGCTCTTCTAATGCGTGAGTTTCTATAGTAGACAATGTTATTGTTTGAACCTTGGTCTTTGTCCTGATAAAGTTTTCCTCGTCTGCCATGACAAGTTGAACCTTCGAGCATCCATACACTCTGATCCTCTCTATGCTCTCTAAATTCCAATAACATTGTGATATCCTTTGCAATGCCTCACACTTCATTATTGTTAATGTTTTTAATGTGGGCAATGCTCCTTCTTCTACTATTGGCAGCTTCTCTAGCTTCTCCACCTCCATCACTGAGTACCTCCAGCTTAGGAAATCCTTCCTGCTTGCCAAATTCCTCTGGGAATTTCTCAATGTTAGGGCAATTCATGATCATTAGGTGCTTTAGACTCGGAAGCTTGTGTAAGGCAGGTAATTGTGTCAGCATCTCACATTGGAATAAACTAATGCAGCTCAGGTGTTGAAATCCACAAAATGAATTTTGTATTTCATGTAATTGAGGACATTGTAGCCAAACATTCTTCAATTTTGACATGGCAGTCATGTCATCAGGTAGCCTTTCCATTTTTGTGAGAACCAATTGTAGAAACTCCATCTGCTTCATGATTCCCATCATTCCTCCTTGAATAATTTCACCGTTATTTCGAAAACCTAATCTTTTCAGTTGGTTTAGGGTGTGGAAATCAGTAATTGAAAGCTGGTTTTTTCTGCCCTTACTCAATCCTATATTTGAACCAAGTGCATTTAAGTACTCCAGAGATGTAAGGTGCGAGATTCTAGAAGGCACGCATTGCAGATGCTTACATGAACTCACGTCCAAAAGTTCAAGGGAAGTCAACATTGAGATGCCGACCGGGAGTTGTATAAGACCAGAGCTAGTTAGATCTAATATTTGAAGGCATTTGAGAGAAGCAACAGAGTCAGGCAATTTCTTAATTGGCACAGAGCGTAACCTGAGGCAAACTAAATGTTTTAAACATCCTATGTTTTTTGGCAATGACTGGAGGGCAGTCCCTGACAAATTCAAGACTCTAAGAGCGGTCATAATCCCAATCACTTCTTTTGGAATTTCTTTCAAAGGAGGATTCCATGCAAGTAGCAAGCAGCGGATATAGGGAGCTCCAAATGCCTTTGGAACCCTAGTCAAATTGTTCTCTATTAATGAAATCCTCACGTGTCCTGAAGAAACAGTAGCTGGAAACTCTAGTAAACCTCTGCCTGGTTGAAAGAGACATTTTTCCTTCTCAGCGATGTGATGCACTAAATCGTGCAAAACATCATGCAACCTGAAAAGGATCACCTTTCCATCTTGATCCTTCTGGACTGGTTCAATAAGGCAACGGTCCTCTAACAAATTGACATATATCTCTCCAATTCGGAAAGGATTTGTGCCAGCCACCAACCCTTCTCCAATCCAGTACATTATAGCAACTCTACTACGATGATTTGGCCTTCAAAGAAAACAGCAAGGTGGAGGAAGCACAACTGCAAGGAAATGCCGTAGCCATCCACGTCGGCCAAAGCATCGTAGCTTAGTCTCAAGGTACCTGAAAGCGTGCCTGCAAGCGAGAGCGTACCTTCATTCTGCAACTTCCGGAGTTTGAGTTCCCATCCATCTGACTGAGGGATGCCTGCCATTGCGTGCCCAATTACTTTGAGGGCTAGTGGAAGCCCCCCACACTCCTTGCACACACCTCTCGCTATTCTTTCGTCAATGCTCGGGGGTAAAATTCCATAGCTATGTGGAAAAGCATGGGAAGAAAACAATTTCCAACTGTCGTCCTCTGTCAGGTCTTGCATTTGGATGAGTGATGAAGGTGGAACACCCAACCGCGAGAGCACACTAGTAGTTCTGGAAGTGGCAATGATGACGTTGGAGTTTTGCTGCGGGGAGTGGGGCACACACAGCTCCTGTAACAAGGAGCTTGCACTTGTTTCCCAAACATCATCGATAAACAAGGCAAACTTGCGTTTTTTCATGTTTTCATTCAACCACGTTTTCACATGGTCTTCCTCCTTACTCTTCAATCTTTCATCTACTTTAAGAGTTATTTGTTTTACAAGGTCATTTCTGAGATCTTTGAAAGATGGATTCTGTGAAACAGTAAGCCAAAGCAACAAGTCATTGCGAAAGAGACTCTGTACCTGGTCACTGTTGAAGACCCGTTTGAGTAGAAGAGTCTTACCGGCCCCGCCCTTCCCAACTATGCCGAAACGAGAGATATTTTTGTGCTGCTTGGATTCAATCAGCTCCACGAGTGCGTTTGATGCAGAATCCTGCCCGACTACGAGTGCCTACTGCCTCCTCAATATACCTTGTGTTGGGGGTGGCCGAAGAAGTGGATGGAAAGAGATCTCCAGATGTGCCCGCAAGTGCTGAAGGATGCAGATTAAGAAAATTCACCCTTTCCTTAATCTGATCAAGCGCTTGCTGATTTTCCACATGCTGCCTTAGCTGTTGGACAAAAACAACGGAAGGCGTGGCGGCTAAATGCCTTTCTATATTTTTAATTAGTCGCCTGATCTTTTTGCTCGTTCTATGATGTGAACAGAGATGAAGGTATGATGGTACAATGCAGTGCTGGACTAAATCAGATGCTTCCTCCAGAAGAGCATTCAATTCGTTCAACCAGCTATTGACCGTGGAGGGTAAAGGATGTTGAGGGGATGTACTCACTCTGCAAGAGCTCAAAACTCTTCGATACTCCTGCAATTCCATATTCATGATTTGAATTCTGGGAAGCAGATCTTTGAGGGCATCCAACTCCTTCCTACATCGGATGGCAATATTGATGTGATGAATGATCTGGTCTCCAGCCAATTGAATGGCGTAACCAACAAATCCAGGAATGAAGCCAGGATCGCCCATTTTGGAGGCACCTGAGGAGAGTATTGAAATTCTAATGGAAGCTTTTTTCTTGAAGAAAAAAGAGGAAATGTAAACAAATTACAGCTAATCGCAAAAGCGATCAATGATCCTTGAATTTGTTATGAAACAGCTAGTAATTTATTGTTTCAAGGAGACCTCGCGGTCAGACGAAAATATACAAATAAACAAATAATATTATTTACTGAAAATAGAGTAGAAACTTCTTACAAAATTAATTTAAAAAGTAATTTTTTTCTAAGGACAAGCATTTTATAATCTAGAGCAAATTTTATTTTTCCAACTTTTTCTCGCCTACTAATTAAGCCTTTTTTTCCCAGGCAAAAGCATTTTATATCAACTGTAAGCAAATTTAACTTTTCCAACTTTTTCTTGCCTAGTTTTTCTAGAGGAGAGGGACCAATAGTTGTGAGGGGTCCAATAGTCGTGAGGTCATTAGTGAATATATTATCCAGTCTTACACCACATTTTTACTATATATTGTGATTAAATAATCTAAATGTAAATTAAAAAAAATCCAAATGTTGATAAAAAATGGACCAATACTTGAACACATGAGAACTTATAAATGTTATATTAAAATAACATAAACAAGTGAAATAGATAGCTTTTTGTCTCAAATAATATATCATACCTATCTATCATATGTGTGTCAATTAAAAAATAATATGCCCACTTAATAAAATAAGATGCCCACTTAAACAAGTATTGTTATCTTAGTGCACAAATTCTATTCTTATGTGTACAACTATTGGGGTAGCAATGTATATGCATTAGAATATTTCATATTAATAATTGGTTTTATCACAAATATAAAAGGTGAACACAACCAAAATACCTTGTATTTTCCCATGAAATGTGTGAGATTGTCAAAAAGTTTTAGTGTTCAAATATTGGTCCCTTTGTGTTCGATATAGATTGTATTTTATATAATAATGTGTTAATTTTATAACAACAAATAATTTTTTTGTGTTGAAGCATTGGTACTTTTGTGTTGGATTTAAAAGTTAGATATAACAAATATTTATGATTACTAATAGGTATATGGTCCATTTAAGTTGCATATATGTCATATTTTGTATAGAAATACAATCACCCACTAATAACAAATGATATTTTTAAATTCAACTACTAGAGATTTTTAGATTAAGTTTTGGTCGAACTTTTAAAAAGCTATTTTTTGTACACATTTAACTAGGCGTGCTATTTTAACGAGTTGCGCGATGAGCCACACCTTCAAACCTTAGTTATAGGTAGTTAAGTGTCCATTTTACATTTCTAAAAAAAAATGAAGGTCTTACGATATTCTATGCAACGGCTACATGTTGACGAAGTTAGCCCTCACGACTATTTTCTATATAAGTTGTCTCTCTCTCTCTCTATATATATCAACTGTTTATATAGTCTATGATTTCTCTAGGTTGTTGATTTTTCTTCTTTGTTATTTGTATTATTGAATAGTGTATAATTTCTTCTTATTCCCTTGTAACTCTCTTTGAGTTACTATTCTTCATTATGCAATTTTTTCAATTAAAAAAAAATGTATTGAAATTTTTTTTTGATGTAAAAAATGTTTATTTATGAAATAGGCAAGTGGAAGAAAGTACATATATATATAGTCATAGTTTTAGTTTGGAAGGCATTAAATTTTAAAAAATTATCTTCTCTTAAAATTTAATTTGATTGTGATTTTGTCTTTAATGTTTTAAATTCTTCTGTTAAATAAAAGTAAGTTTATTATAATGTTGGAAATATATTATATCGATAGTATAATAGTATATAACTCCTCCACAATTTGGCAATGGAGGCAACAATAGTAAACAAGAAAGAGAACTATGTAGATGGTCACCGCCGCAATTTGGGGGGTAATCCTAGAGTTGCGGGAGTAGGATGCGTAGTTCACCGTTGGGATGGCAATATATGTGCTAGAATTGCTAAACCAATAGGAAAAGCTACCAACAATATGTCAGGAAACTACAATTGAAACAATTGTTATGTTGTCATTAATGTCAAACCTTAACTAGTAAGATAGTTTCTATCTAGGAGAGTACCATATCTATTGTTTGATGAAGAGGATTTGGAAATGAGATAACTGTAATACCCCAAAAATGGGCTATAGGTTCATTAACCTCTTACATCACCAAATCGAATGAAATCAACATCAAAGTCCTAACCTAAGGCACATCTACACATCAATTTATTAAAAACCTAATTGATTTTATCTTAATTCTGCATCGGGGAATATTCCTTAATTATCTTTAATTGAATATTATTTGGTGATAAACGTCATTATTTATCCTAAAGTTGATTAATTAAATATGCTGAATATTTAATTAATTAAGTTTAATTCTGCCACTTAATTATTTAATTAAATTTAATTACATTTATTCCTAATTATATTATTTAATTTTGACAATAAATAAAAAATCTTGTGACTAATTGATTAAATTCTTATTTAATTAATTAATGTTAGTTGTCAATATTTAATGATATAGTTTTCAAATAAAAAGTTTGATATAATAATTGATTAACCCATAAATCAATTATTTTTAAATTTAGAATCAGTTAAGTTGAAGATAAATCACTTTATTTATTTAATTAATTCATAATTGGCTATGCACATTTGAAGAAAAGTTAAACTTTAAATCAAAAAATCAATTCAAGTTGTTATCTTTTGAAACTCAACATCTATTTTGAGTTAAAAGCTAATCTAAACTTCTGATTTGAGTCAAAAAGCTATTCTTGCACATGATTTTGCATGATTTTGTGAGTTAATTATTTTTGATTTCTTGTTAATTCGAAAATCAACTTGAGTTTATCAAGAGTGATTTATGGCTTTTCTCAATGCATCCTCAAGCCTTGGATTTCTATAAAATCAAGGCTTCAACTCTTCCAAGAAAGATCCTCGAAATTGCATCCTCACTCTAGTGAATTGGCGACTGAAGAATCAATCTTTTATGAATCAAGGCTATTGTGAGATTTTCATTATTGTTTTGAGCTTTTAGCATATCATTCTTAGATTAAATATGCATATCACTTCAATCATTTTAGACTAGTTTCATATAGTTTTCATCTTATTGCATTCAAAATCCAAAAAAAATAGAATAATCTGCATTCATATCTCATTACTTTCAATCATTCAAATCTTTCGTTTAGGTGTTGCATTGTCACTGATCTTGGTCTAATTTGAGAATACCATACTCGCACCTACTAGAAGGCAGTAAATCGCTTGGTTAGCTTAGTTTCATTTATTTACAGATTTCTTTGATTTGCTAACCTCTAATGTTTAACTAAAGTATTGTGTCTATAGCTAGGTGCAATTTTCACACACATTTCTCGCACCCACCATGGGGCCCTAAAATGGGTTTCCATTTTATTTCTAACATTTTCTATCAATTTTATGTCATTTTCTGGTTTAAACTACGATCTTTAATTTTTGTCCGTACATTTTTCATACGATTTTTGTCAAAAAGTCATATCAAGACCCCCTAACTGTCATACAACAGTCAGATTTTTTGAGGCTTGTATCAGGACCCCCTGACTATCGTATGACAATCAGAGTTTTCGAGGCTCGTATCAGGTTCTATACATTGTCGTTTGGGAGACACTTTGTCGTGCGGGAGACAACCCACTGTCGTATGAGTTTCCAGATTGTCGTGCCAAAGGTAACCCACTATCATATCAGGTCTGGATTGTCGTGCCAGAGGTAACCCACTGTCGTACAAGTTTTGACATTAGATTTTCAATTATTATTTTAGATTTTCAGGCTGTTTTCCAGATTTGATTTTTGGATTTGGACTAACAGCTAAGCCTAACAATTGATATCTTTTCTTTTTGATTGGTATTTGTTGATTCTGATTGGAAAAGCGCAACAAAAATTGCCAAAATAGGTAAAATCTACTAAGTGCATTGTGAGAAATTCAAGTATTCTTTTTCATCTGATAACACTTCATTTTGAGATGTAAAATGAACTCTCACGTGTCAAGCTTGTGTGACTTCTCATGCTTTCATATCACAGACTTCAGTTTTGGGCTATAAAACGAACATAGATTTACTTTTTTTTTTCTTATCTATTACATATAGTAAATAGGCCCTGTGAATACTATTGGCAGATGATTTTGAGAGAGTGGGCTTCATTCTCTTGTTTATGCATGTAAAGCTCTTCTTGACGAAGTATCACCTTGTAGGTAGGGAGGATACTGTGATTATCTCATGTTCACTAGGTTTGGTCATTAGCTTTTGAACGATACGTTCTCTCTCCGAAGAGATCGATAGACATAGTTGTTGACATCACAAACATTGGTGAGGTAATTTCAATCTTAGCGTGTCAGATTAATTTGTTTGTTGTGTTTGGGTAAAAGTGATAAGGCTAGAGGATTATGCTCTAATCCCTTTTTGGGTAGTATTAGAAACTCAAATCCTTGGATCTAGACCAAGTCTCCATGTGGTATCTTTTGTGAGTCACCTTTAGTGAGGGTTAACCATAGTGGACATTCCCTTTATTGGGTCAACCACATGGACGAAACCTCAAGTGGTAATAGCTATTTTCACCGTGGTAGCAACAACCGCTATATAAATATCCTTGTAGAGAAAATCTTCATAGGTGTGGTCTCTTGTTGGGCTGTCAGATCTCCCTAGAAGATCCTGATTGATTAAATTCTCAGACTATGTCAAAACCCTAGTGCACCTGGATTGGAGTTCGCCCTCTTGAGATCACAAAAATTACAGTCATACCATTACTACAAACCCTAGCAAGGCCAAATTTTTTATTTTCTAGGACTATGTGCATTATTGAAAAAATTTTGAGAACATACACAAGTAGCAATCCTAGGGATTAGCACAATAAGTCACTGTTGCTTGTTCATGTGCAAGGTTGCTTTTTCCCTTGTTCATTATTTTGAGGTGATTTCTTGCTTTCCTTTGCTTGTTGTTCTGCATGTTTGCTATCTATTTGGTCCTTTGGAAATGAACAATCCCGAATAATTACATGAATCTGCAAACCTGAATAGAGAACATCTTACAAACAAACTGATTCTGAAAATTGAAAATTGCAAATCTGAAGCAAAAATCCTTTCTAGAGTCCAAAAGTCATCCTCAGTCTCAAAAATTCATACGAGTTTTTCCCTATTGTCGTATCAGAACCCCCATGTCTTCGTACGAGAGTCAATACTATGTCATATGAGTCTTGTCAGTAGAAGTCAAAAAAATCTTAATCCCTGGTATCAACTATCGTATGAGCCTTGTCAATTGTCATTTAAGAGCCTACCCAAAGGTGTACAAGCCTACAAAAACTCATATGAGAATTTTTGAAAAATTGCCAGAATCTTGCCAAAATTGTCAAAGATCCAGTTTTCACAGCGTATTTCCAAATTCTATCAAATAAATCACTGTGTCAGGAATAGAGCAGAAACTAGAATAAATTCAATTTATTTGCCTAAAAGTGATCTATTGAGTTTGATTAAGCCTTCTGATCTATTGATTTGAGTCTTTTTCATTTTGTGTCAAAACCTTGTCAAAATTATCTTCAATTCAGTTTTCAACAAAATGACTAAGTGTTATGAGCTCATGTTCGCCATCTTTTGGGTGTCTACCCATACAACTATGGCACAATATCCTTCATTTACGTCCAATCTATCTTCAATCAATCCAATCTTGACAAGGTAGTGTCATTCAATCTTCTTGAATCAAGTCATTTTTTAGTTGTCTTCATCTTGCTCTCTTTCTTCACCTAAGGTTAATGGTAGAAACTAGAGCTTCATCACAAAGAAAAGAAATAGAACAACCCAGACCCCCTTTAGTATCATCTTCTGTGATTAATGACACCTTTCATCAATCTTATGACACTAACAAATTTGGAGAAGACTCTCTTAGCAATCTTTTCTTGAAAGGTGGTTACGTCACCCTACCTTCATCAATCCACACAGGACAACAGACAACCCCTCATCAATCAACTCCACATCAATCTATCCCTGGTAGCTCTCATAACACCACCATGTCTCAAGGAGGAGAAAACCAAGGATCTCAAGGACATCAGTCTCAACATGGTGCAGATCAAGAACCCACACCTACACAAATTTCCCAATATCAAAATGATGATAACTTCAAGAAAATGATGAGGCATTTCTTGAAGCAAGATAGAGAGGCGTATTTCCTAGATCTAGCTCGACAAGGAGGTAAACTTCCTCCAAACTTTAATTTTGAAGATATCACTACACATGAGGAAGAAACTCCTATCATAGCATGATGAAATAGATGCATGCCATGCAAGTCAAGCTCAACAAACTAGAAATAGAAAAGGAACCTAAAGAGTTCTCTATGGAGGCTCTATGTCCTTTTCCATTTGATAAAGACTTATACATGCTACCATTTTGAAAAAGAGTGGAAATGCCTAAATATGACAAGTACGATGGAAACTCTAATCCTCAAGATCATGTCAGGGAATTATGTACTCAATCTATGGAGTTCATGCATGAACCAACCTACCTAATGCATCTCTTCCCTCGATCTCTTGGAGGAGAAGCCATTCATTGGTTCTCTAGAATGCCTCCAATAATCAAAACCTTTGAGGAGTTAATCAAATTGTTCTATCAACAATACTCCTACAACATCCAACATCCGATCACCATAATCGACATTTGCAATCTGAAACAATATCCAGGAGAACCATTCCTGACTTTTCTCAAATGATGGAGGAAGAATTTTTCTCTACATGCTAGACCCATTCCAGAAACTAAGAAGCTGGAAATCTTCATCAACAATCTTGTTCCAGAAATCAACTACCCTTTGCAAATGAAAAATCATACATCCTTTGATAAGATGGTAGATAATGCAATCAAAATTGAGAAAGTACTTGTGAAAAAAAGAGACATATCACTTCAAAAGGACAAGTATGAATCTGGATCTAGTTCTAAGGACAAGAACAAAAATTGGAACAAGAATAAAGGCATTGTCACAGATGGCATTGTGGATACTATCCATGCCCCATCCAAGGCACTTGCTTTCAATCTCACTGTTGGCACCCAGGCCATCAAAGCTTTTGAAGCTAAAACAATAGAGTCAAACAAGAAGTCATCTAAATATAAACCTTGGGCTACAGATCCTAAACACAAGTTTACTCCTCTTGGAGAGTCCTTGGAATTTTCTATGAAAACTCTATTGGCTAACAATATCATCACCTTTCCTAAGATAAAACAATTTTATCTGAAACCTAAATTAGAATGGTGGAGACAGAATGATTTCTGTGACTTCTATCACAATAAAGGTCATAAAATTAATAATTGCATATGCTTAAAGCACATCATACTAGAAAAAATTGATAATGGAGAAATTGTAATTGACAATCATAAAAGCAATAATGATCATACAACATTCACAGAACCATTTCTGAAACATGGTCAGGGAGATTCATCTTCTCAACCTGATGTGGGTGCTAAAGTCAATTATGCCTACTCTAGAAATAATGCTATCATAAATATGGTGGAACCATGCCTATGTGAAAGTTGCAATGTCATCACAATTGTAAGAAAAGATAGAAATAATCAATCAATGAATGCAATTACTCGATCACAATCTCAGGCACATCTACAAGGACAAAATTTAGATTCATCAAATGTCCCTAAGATGCCTTTTAATCTTTCATCTACTTCTAAATAGAAAGCTACTTCTAAATCATCAAATCCTAAAGACACGAGACCAACATCATACAATATAGTCCAACAACTCTAGCACACCAATGAAAAAATCTCTATGTTTGAGTTGCTTTGGATATCTCCTACTCATAGAGTCATTCTGGACAA
The DNA here is from genome assembly GCA_027943335.1 of Chamaecyparis obtusa. NCBI lineage: Eukaryota > Viridiplantae > Streptophyta > Pinopsida > Cupressales > Cupressaceae > Chamaecyparis > Chamaecyparis obtusa. The sequence continues at coordinate 585,141 of BSBK01001898.1, read as the reverse complement.
AGCTCTGCTCAGATCCAATGTTCCTGATAACCTTGATTTAGATAGATTCCAGACTATGGTTGGTCATCTAACGTCTTCGCAATATATCTCCTTTTCAGAGGAAAATGATAACTCGTTGAGTCACCCACATAACCAGCCCTTGCATAGTGAAGTCTTGATCCAAAACCATCATGTCAAATGCATCTTGATAGATGGAGGTGCTAGTCTCAACATTTGTTCTTACAACTTGATTACACAACTGGGATTATCAAAAGCTGCCATTGATCCTAAAAAGAAGATAACTATCAAGGCATATGATGAACAAGAAAGATCTTCCGAGGGGACAATTGTCTTACCTATCAGAATAGGTCCAATTATCAGAGATATCACATGTCAAGTTCCTGATCTACCTTTGGCTTACAACATTCTCCTAGGGAGACCCTGGATACATGAAATGAGAGCTATTCTTTCCACATACCATCAATGTGTGAAATTCCCTTATGAAGGAGTAGAGGTGACCATTCCAACTGACATATCTACAACTTGCAATGCATCGAAGGAAAGTACAGACAAACTTGTTCCTAATAACAAAGAATATTTCACTAAGCAAACAAACATGGCATCAACATCCAAGATAGAAGAAATTGCTAAGGAAGTCCAAATTAAGGAGACAGGTATGGGAGAATACACAATGGAACCCATTTTATCTCTCACATCTCTCCCGTTGTCCCCAAAATCTTATAGACAACCTTTAGACAAATTGAAACCTAATGTTAAGGAATCCCAGGTCAAGTTCAATGGAAGCTTTTTCATAGAACAAGTATTTAAACAAGAGTTTGAGGAAGAAGAAGCTATGCTTGCATCGTTATATAAGGATGAATCTCAAACCCGATCAGTCCAGAAATGTGATGCTACTTTAAGCAAAATTCCTTAGAAGTCATATGGACCAGGGAATAAGTTGATCACAAAAATGGGATACACTGGAAAAGGAGCTCTAGGACTGCAAGGAAAAGGTCTTTTATCACCTCTTGACCATCATGGCCGCACAAACAAGAATATAATAGGTCTAGGATATCAGAAGAAGCCTTTCTATCTTAGCAAAAACTCTCCTCATGTCTTAGAACAGATTGAACCATCAACAATAATTCAACTAAAGGAAGCAATAGAACAATCTGACAATGATGATTCAGATACCACTGATGAGCTCATTCCTTATGAGTGTTTAACTCAAGAAATAAAAGACCTTCTTAAAGATGAAGAAAAACCTAAGGAAAGCATCAATGTAGTAGAAACACAAGAACCTACTACTGAAATCAAACAAGAGGAACCCATTGCAATTATCCAAATAGTTGAACAATTGGAGCAACATAGCAATTCTGAGACACACTCTCATGACTATGGACTTCACTCAGAATTCAATGGAAAACCTTCTTAGGGAATCCATCTGGATTTTACAGATGTTCTCAGATTTCCTAGAGGTCCAGATGAAGAATCAGAAGATGAATCCAATGACTATGAATGGGGAGTCATTCAAGAGGAAGATGAGCTAATTACAAAAAAACATGTTGATGTTATCTACCAATATGCACCTAGACCCAATGTGAGTCTAGAGAGAAATGATAAAATTAATGAGTCTGATCCACCTATGGCTGAAGTGGACTCCTATAATGACATTGAGCCTATTCAAAAATTAAACATTTTAAGTTGTAATATCACCTTCAAACTCGAGAGTTAGGTTAGGACTAATGATGACAATGCCATATCTATAAACATTGTTTCCCAATCTTTCCACACTTTGACTATCCAACATCCTGAACTTCTTGACCAAACCTCCACAAATCCAAGCCAAGATATCTATACCTTCCCAAATGACTATGCCCTTTCTTGCTACTTCAGTGCAGTTGAGCCTATGAGGACTTCCATCAATGAACCGAGCATTAGCATGATGGAGTCAGATATCAAGTATCTTAGTCAAAAGAATAAGAATAAAAATAAAAAGAGTTCTGAGGGTGAAAACCACTTTGTGGTAGTCTTAAAAGACATATCTGAAGGTGAAAACCTCTTAGAGGTGCCTACGGATGAGACATTTTATGTCCTTCCAAGTCATTTACATGACAAATCTCTAGTACTAATAGAGCCCACACAGTCTATCAACTTGGGAACAACAGAGGAACCACAATTGATCCATTTAGCACAATCCTTACTAGAGGAAGAAAAACAATCATTTACCAAATTCCTAATAGAGAAGAAGATCAACTTTACATGGAAATATTCAGATATGCTAGGGTTGGATCCTGATCTTATAATGCACCATTTATCTAACTCTCAAAGTGTCAAACCTGTCAAGCAAAAATTAAGAAAGATGCATCCACATGTTGCACTCTTGTTCAAAGTTTAATTAGAGAAACTACTAAAAGCTAGATTTATCTAAGTTATTGATTATGCTAAATGGATCTCTAACATTGTTCTAGTATCCAAACTAGACAAATCTATAAGAGTGTGCATATATTTTAGAGATGTAAACAAGGCATGCCCTAAGGATGATTTTCCATTACCAAATATCGATATGATAGTGGACATAACTGCGGGCTTTGAGATGTACTATTTAATGGATAGTTTTCTGGATATAATCAAATAAAAATTGTTCCAGTGGATCAAGAGAAAATTGCTTTCACATGTGCGTGGGGGACCTTCTATTTGAACATCATGCCATTTAGTTTGAAGAATGCAGGTGCTACATATCAGAGAGCTATGATGTCTACTTTTCATGATATGATGCATCACACTATGGAGGATTATGTTGATGATATGTTGGCTAAATATATGATCAGATCTGAGCATTTAAATGATTTGAGAAAAATACTAGATCAAATGGAGAAGTTTAGTCTCCGAATGAACCCTAGGAAATCTACTTTTCGTGTCACTTCTGGGAAGCTCTTAAGCTACATTGTTTCAAAGAAAGGCATTGGAGTAGATCCAACAAAGGTTAAAGCTATCATGGAGATGCAACCTCCTCAGAATATCAATCAAATGAGAACATTACAAGGGAGAGTACAATCTATTAGATGCTTCATATCTCAACTAGCAGACATCTCATAACCTTTTACAAAAACATTACATAAAGGTGTGACATTTGCATGGAATAAGGAATGTGAAAAGAATTCTAATCATATCAAGCAATATTTGGCGAATCCTCCTATCCAAGGGAAGCCATTGATCCTATATGTCTCTACCACAGATACATCACTGGGGGCATTGTTAGCACAACATGATGAACACAAAAAGGAAAGAGCTATATATTATATCAGTAGAACATTGGTGGCATATGAGAAGAATTATTCAATAATTGAAAAATCTTGTCTAGTTGTGATCTTTGCATCATAGAAATTGAGACACTACATGCTAGCTCATACACCACAACTAATAGCTAAGATTGATCCACTAAAGTACCTACTAAGAAAAGCTGCCCTCATAGGTAGATTAGCTAAATGGGTAATGCTATTGAGTGAATTAGACATAGAATATGTTGAAAGGAAAGCTATAAAAGGACAAATAATTGCAGATCAATTAGATGACACACCAATGTTTGATGATACACCATTACAAATGGAATTTCATGATTCATCCATCATGAACATATCTTCTAGGGCTTGGCATCTTTTCTTTGATGGATCTCATACACAGAATGGATCTGGAGCAGGCATATTAATCATCACTCCTCAAGGCTACTCAATCCCTAAAGCTTTCAAAATAAAGTTTCCTTACACAAACAATATTGTTGAATATGAAGCTCTCCTTAATGGCATGAAGATAGCAATTGAGTGGAGAATAACAAAGCTACACATTCATGGAGACTCCCAACTTGTAATACACCAAGTCAATGATGTGTATCAAACAAAAGATGAAAATTTGGTTCCTTACAAATGCATGGCATATGATCTAAATAAATACTTCATATCTATCACATTTGAATAGATTCTGTTAGGAATGGGAACACTGAGAGAGGGGGGGGGGGTGAATCAATGTTCGCTATATTTTAAACTTTTCACTTTAATCTTTATACGAAACTTTAAATGATTAAGTATTGCATTAAACATTCACATAAACATGAAACATGAAATCAACACATGACACCTATATGGTTATGGGGAAACCCAAATAGGTAAAAACCCCGGTGGGACTTGATACCCAATAATATTCTACACTAGTGTTTTGTGATCCTTGTTAGAAGATCCTTTACCCTGTTAGGATTCTTTTACAATAATCCTTGTTAGGGGAGTGGAATCACTTTCCTAGAGCTCATTTCTCAAATGGTGAAGGCCACAACCTTCTAATCTCAGATACACACTATATTTTCCAGGTGAACTGTCACTGTGACACTGCTTGCCAGATCAGTTCCTTTGATGAGTTGATGCTTTGACCTCTAGCAAAGCTCTAATACATCATATGATTTCTTCATATACCTCTTCTCTACTTATCACAATTCCATATCAAATACAATGGGTGCATCTTATATTTATATGCTCATACAAAATAAACAATTAGGTCGGCCCTATAACTCATTACAAACAATGCTTCCAAATGAATTTTCTTAAGCGTGCTTAAAATTAAATATATAAACATGTCAAAAACCTAAATACAATGGGCACATAGCCTTTACAACATTACATTATAGCCGCAAACCAAAATACTAACTATCAGCTCCATGCTCTATTCTTCACTAGCACACATTGACTGTGCAACTTCAACTGACTATAACTTTCACATCCTTGCATATCTGCTTATGCACTCATAGAATATGCATAAGTATAGTCTAACAAAATTAACTTCTAGGGCTCATACCATAATTCATCCATACACACATGCACTGATTCTCTAAGCTACAAGAACTCTATACACTATCCAGTCTTCAACACTTAACTGAATTCTGACCTTCTCATCAAGTGCATTGAGTCCAAACTATTGTATGACTTTGTTGCCATAATGAAAACATTATATCAAGTCATATATACTAGTATAGCCAACTTGCCAACAATATCCCCCTTTGTCATTGATGGCAATAAAGGAATATGGCCAAGCTGCTAACTGTTCCTTAACACAAAAAACTTTTGTCTTCTATACATTTCTTATACATAATCTTATATCTCCCTATAAATTTTATACTTCATATTATATACACAACTCTCCCTTTGACATTAATGACAAAGGTGTACCAAAAAATTATATCTACACATACTTACTAAGGGAAAACATCTGGATATGCTATCTTAAGGTTCTAAATCTCCTTCTTCCAAAAAGTTATCAATGAGTTTACTACCTAGAGATGGGTGCATAATGCATATTGAAGCTTCTCCATCTTCTTCAAATCTATGCTCGGACCTTGATCATAGGTAATCATGGTGGCATCAATCTCCTTTATGTTCTGATTGAGAATGTCTAGTGAGGGTGCAAGATCATTCCTCAACTGAGTCTATCTAGACCTTATCTTTTCCATCTCTTTCTCTGCCTTCTCAATTTTGTCCAACTAACCTTGGTTGATATTGTTACACATGTTTACATCAGTGGATGTGTCTATCAATGAACTCTTCACCCACTCAATCATAGCTTCTGCCTCTTTTATTTTCTTGAAATGGGCATCAGCAAGCTTATCTTGATCTATGCAGTCTACAATGAATTTCCTTTCTTGATTAGAAAATTGTTTTAAAGATGCTTTGTTGAGTTATCAGAATCGTTGCAGCTATAATAACATTGCCTTTTTGGTATATGTTTTCCAAGAGCAGTGATCTCTCATTTATGTTGTGGAAAACACATTAAGAGACATGTTCCTTCATGGGACATGTCTATTCATTATTATTTTATCAATTAATTATTTAGTTATTATAAGAATAATTATAATCTATATATATATATATATATATCATTTCTCATAATAATCATATCATTGGTATTATTTATCTGACCGATGCTACAAACATCAACACTCCCTCTTAGCTAGGGAGGATAAATCAATCCAATGACAACACTTAAGACACTTGACAACATCAATCATATGATGTAAGAAATAAAGACATCATCCTCATGATGTAATTAATAGAAACATAGTCTCAATATGTGGATTGCCTCCATCAATGATTCTATCCACAAGTTCTCAGGTGGATTGCCTCCATCAGTGATTCTATCCATTTGTTTGCTTAAGTATTGGCCTATCAGAATGTCAACACATGACATTCACCAAATACTCAATAAGGTATTGGCCTACAAAATATCAACACATGATATTCACCAAATACCTATCATATATCTATACAAACAACTTATAGACCATCAATGACATCTAACACTTAGTTGTTGATTTATAAGATATATCTGTGCAAACAACTTATAGACCATCAATTTAATGACATCTAACACTTAGTTGTTGCTTTTACAAGATGTATCTATACAAGCAACTTATAGACTGTCAATTTGACATCTAACACTTAGTTGTTGCTTTACAAGATATATTTATGCAAACAACTCATAGACCGTCAACTTAATGACATCTAACACTTAGTTGTTGCATTAATTCATCATGATCTATTTCAACATTATAAATAATGCATATCATGATTTAAGTTACTGTAAGATCATCACCTTCCAATAACTTCTGCAAATACAAGTGATAATCATTTGGAAGTCGTCACTTCCTAATGATGTACACAGGAGGTAGGCCCATTGAAATCATATAGTCACACACATATGAAATTTTGAACTCCCTCTGAATGTCAATCTTTAGAGCTCCTCACCCAATGTTACCTTTGATGAAGTGGAAAACTCCCTCTCAATCTGATATCAATCCTCCTTTTCCTGCACAGTCTTTCATTTATTTTGAACTCATATTTCTTCCCTGCAATGTTTTCAAATCCAACTTCTTGAAAACCAATTGTCGTATTGAGCAGTACCTTTCTACTCATCAATTTGCTAAGGGAAACTATCATTTTTATTCAAACAATGAGGAAAATGAGGGCAAAGTCATTGAGCTGCTTAGCTACAACACAGATTATTACAGCTATGCGTCGATGTTGCAAGATGCCATTAACATCAAATCCCTCTCACAATGAAAACTTGTGCATGCTCACATTGTGCAGTCAGGATTTAAGACTGACGTGTATTTGCAAACTAAGATTTTGATTCTCCATTCTTTATTATTTAGCCGTAATGTGGCTTTGATACCATGTTGAGTTATCAAGATCATTGCAACTGTAATAACATTGCCTTTTTGTTATATGTTTTCCAAGAGCGGTGATCTCTCATTTATATTGTGGAAAACACATTAAGAGACATGTTCCTTATGGGACATGTCTATTCATTATTATTTATTTTATTATATATATATATATATATATATATATATCATTTCTCATTATAATCATATCATCGGTATTATTTAGCTTATTGATGCTACAAACATCAACATGCTTTTCATGTCTTGAGTGAATTCAAATCTAGTGCAAAGTTGCTCATAAACTCATTTAATCTCTTCTCCAAGTACTTCTCTTCTACAACTTTGGATGCAGATTCTTTAAGGCTTGAAAAATTACTTTTGAACTATGAGATGACTAAACTCACATCATCAATCGAGTGTACCTTGGACACTTTCTTGTTTTCTAGCAACAAACTGTTCAGTATGTTCACTTACTCCATAAGGAGAGGATTTCTCATGACTTGTTTCTCCTTTTCCTTCTCCATAGCTAGGACGTTGAACTTAATCAAGTCTTCTTCTCTCCATGAATCCAAACTAGATGTGTTAGGTGTCAAAATTGACAACAATGCTGAGGAGGGAGTGATGGGAGTGCTATCCATCACTTCTAGCTTTACTTCAGCTAGTTCAATAGAAGTTTCATCTTTCTCTTGTTCTTTTTCTTCCTTATCTGTTACATTTTCAATCAATACCTCTTCTTGCTAACTAGGAGGTGTGTTACTACATAGGATTTTAGCTTCTTGTGTGCTCACAAAAGCTTCCTCAAACTTGTCTAAATCTATGTCAGTGGCCACCATGGCTATCTCAACATTATCAATGATAATGGTGATGTCCTTGATTGGTTCTGGCATGGGCACATGTCTGCCTCTGATTGAACTTCCACTACAGGTGCTGAATCTTGAGGACCTGTAGAATGTTCCTTGATGATATCTAACCCTTTGGTAATCATAGTGGGTACATTATCTATGGGCACAGTAGGTGGATACATGCTTCTATCCATAAATACCTTTTCAAAGGCTTTCTCTATCTCCTTTGCAATTAACTCATAATTCTTATCCATTATATTCAGAGTTCTTGTCTTTGTTATGAGGTGAGGCTTCACCAAATCTAACAACAATTTCTTCTCTTTTAGCTCACATATAGGAAGGGTATTGTCAAGAATCTTTTCCCTTATCCTCTGGTCTTCCTCGATAGCCTGTCTCTTTTGGAATTCAAGGATATTCCATACATTATTAGGAATCATGGTTTTTAGTTCCAAGACTGTTCTTTTGAACTTGATCATGTGCTTTATGATCATGCTATGAATCTCTGACTTGTCAATTTCACTATACTTGTCATAGAATTTCCCTACTTGATCAATTCTAACCTCATCAATTATCTTGGCACTTAACACACCGAGACTGGGTTTGAAGCTTACTTCAGGAGGTTCTTGGGTGTTCCTTTTGTTTCTTGTGACTCTCGAGGATGGATGACTAGTGCCAACCTCTTTCTTCCTCTTAGGCATTGCCTTATACTCGGGAGGAGCAATGAGGTCAATGGTTTCCTTGGGCGTAGAAGGAGTATCATCAATTTTCTCTATCTTCACCTTCTTTAGCTTAGGATCATAAGATTCTACCTTAGCTGCATCTACACTCTTCAGTTCCAAAGAAATATTTTGTTCTTTTTCTTTGTCAAGATCTGCTTGAGACACACCATGTATTCTCAAGATTTCTGTTGTGACTTTAGCAACCTTTCTTTTTGTTGTTGTGATATTTAGCTTTGCATCTACTTCTTTTTTCTTCTCCTCATATGTTCCCCATCTAGGTTCATTAGGATCTTTGGGGGCTAACAGTAGTACCTGCGCATATACTTCAAGAACTTTTTCCTCTACCTCATAGCCAAGTGGATGAATCAACTTAGTTCTTGGTTCAACAGCTTCCATACAAGTTGTATCGGTTCCAACCATAAAGCATATTGAATCCTTGTACTTTTCCACAATGTTCTTTGGAATTCTGTATCTCATTTGCATCTTAACCCTAAAGGTCTTCAATTCCAATGTGACATAATCTCTCAATGTACTTTTAGTGGATGCTTTGTTGGATATTTGTGGCATGGTAGAAATGGACTTGTCCAAATACATATCTGAACCTCTTCCAACTATATGAAGGTACATGTAAATGATTAATGACCCAAACCTGAATATCTTTTTCTTTTCATGCTTGATAGCCTTGATGTTATCAATCAACTATGCGTGCAAGATCTCACACAAGTTGAACTCTCCATCTTCCTTCACAAGTCTGATGGCTGCTAGAAGAGTGCTTGCAGATACACTATTCACCCTGCTGGTGTGATGAAACCTATATCCTAGTATCATAGACACCAATTTGATGTCTGCTTACTCAATAGGCTCAATTGTCATGTCATGCCTATCACTCCTTGACTTACATGTCTGCTCAAACATCTTTCTGACATCCTTGTCCACAAGAAGGGTGGTTCCTATTCTAGAAAGGCCTGTCATCTCATGAATCAAGTCACTGGTGATTCTTACTGGTACATATCCTATCCAAAATAAATCATCATGAATTCTGCTCAATAAAATCTTTATCCATTCTGTCTCATAGAAATCATATGCCATAGCATACTTAATAATAGGTTGATCATTCCATTTAGCATATTCATCCATGAATATTTTATCTGGTTTCAACATGGTATCCATGTGCACCGTTAACTTATCCAATCCAACTAGTTCCTTCTTACAGTAGATGTAAGCCCTAATATCCTCCACATGCATGACACCCATAGGTGTGTAGGAGAATGCTCCCTCCAAGTCATCTAGGGTTGATTTAAATGGGTGCTTCTTGAATATGTATCTCTTCTTCTTAGCAACATCAAAAACTATGGGAGTGGCCATGACTTATTTGTTGATCACTTTCCAACTGATCTCTGAGATAATCTAATGGCTTTTGAATTGGGGCAATGAACTAGGGTTTCTGCAACTAACCAAATGAACTGCAAATACTAATAGATCAATCTCCAAGTCTTCACAACAACTTCCAAGGATCCTTCTACTCTTTAATTGCTCTGAATTCGAATGCAATGAGTAATGAAACTACTTTCCATGTACTTAAAGTGTGAATTCTGCCATTAATGCAAGTTGCGTAAACTAGGCTGTCACTACAAAATTTCCAACTTGAGTTCTACTTACAATCAACATGTGCGCTCATGCACAAAAGTTCCTTTACACTCCAAAAGCTTAAGTCCATAGGTGCATACTCTGAGAATGAGTATACCAGCCACGTAGGGGTCTAGAGCTAAATTATCTCCCCCTATGACCCTAAGGGCCATTCATCTAGATGTAGAGGGTGTGTCCACTACGGATGCATCCAATACATTCTTGTCAACTTTCTCCTTCTTTCCTCTTGTCCAAATCAAGCTCACATCGTTGGAGGCTTTTACAAACTTGACTTCTCCTTCAAGATCCAAAATTGGTTCTTCGGCCTTTTTAGGGCTTTCCTTACCTTGCGTCCTTGATCTACAGAACTTTGAGATATGTCCAGCCTTGTTAGAAGAGTGACAAATGACTAGAGGTCTTATGTTCCTTGTGCATTAACATGAGTCACCATTTTACATTGTTTCACTGAGTGACCATTATAGTTACATATCTGACATGTAACATTCTGAGAACTTCTTACATTTGTCTAATTCTAATTTCTTTGATCATGTTGAATCCTATTCTTCTTACTAGTCTTGCAATTCATAGATCTATGACCAAATCTATTGCATGAATAACAATAACCATTAATAGGTCTTACCTTTGTACAGTTCCTTGCAATGTGTCCATGCTTGTTACATGCAAAAAAAGTGCATTCTCAAGGCTTGCGCTCATTCTTGGGAGGACCACCATTGTCTTTGGTTTGATTTTCAGTCTTCTCAGTATCAGTAGAGTCTTTTTGTGTCTCCTTTCTTGCTCATATATTGTCAATATAGTTTTGTGCTTCATTGTATCCAATACATCTAGTGTCTCCTTTGGATCTTCTTGCATACAACTAAGATTCTAACAAATCAGAACTGGTGTGCAATTTTTCAATGTGATTCTTTGCTTCTTTCAATTCAGACTCCAATCTTTCTTTTCTATTCCTTAGCTCCAAGATTTCCAAATTGGCTTCCCCTAATTCCTCATTGAGTTGAAGGTTCTCCTTGACCTGTTCATTGTAGACTTCCTAATTATTGATTAGCTTATCATCAAACTCTTCAAGTAGTTCTTTCATAGATGCATTTTCTTCATTCAATTTCTTGACCTTTGCTCCTAGATCACTATTAGAGCAATTTTTCAGATCCCTTTTTAGCTTTTTAATAACTAATTGTGAATCACTGACTTTCTCTTTTAGTTCTTCAATTTCTCTTTCAGATTTGTCTAGGTCTTCAAGAGTAGCTTCAAGATTTTTCTTCAGATGTTTCATTTCTACTTTGTCCATGACCTCCTCAAGTGGTTAAACTTATTTGCTAAGGACCAGAGCTTTGATACCAATTGTTAGGAATGGGAACACTGAGAGGGGGGGGGGGTGAATCAGTGTTTTCTTTAATTTAAACTTTTCACTTTAATCTTTATACTAAAATTTAAATGCTAAAGTATTGAATTAAACATTCACATAAACATGAAACATGAAATCAACACATCATACCTATATGGTTACAGGGAAACCCAAATAGGGAAAAACCCCAGTGGGACTTGATACCCACTAATATTCTGCACTAGTGTTTTGTGATCCTTGTTAGAAGATCCTTTACCCTATTAGGAGTAGGTTTACAATGCTTTAAGTATAGTAGACCTTGTTAAGGGTTGGACCCTATTAGGAGTCTTTTACAATAATCCCTATTAGAGGAGTGGACTCACTCTCTTAGAGCTCACTACTCAAATGGTGAAGGCTACAACCTTCTGATCTCAGATACACACTATATCTGCCAGGTGAACTATCACTATGACACTTCTTGTCAAATCAGTTCATTTGATGCACTAATGATTTGACCTCTAAAAAAGCTCTAATACATCATATGCTATCTTCACATACCTCTACTCTACTTATCATAACTAACTATCAACTTCCATACCAAATACAATGGGTGCATCTTATATTTATACGCTCATATAAAATAAATAATTAGGTCAGCCCTATAGCTAATTACAAACAACACTTCCAAATGAATTATCTTAAGTGTGATTATAATTAAACATATAAGCATATCAACAACCTAAATACAATGGGCACATAGCCTTTACAACGTTACAATATAACTTCAAACCAAAATACTAACTGTCAGCTCCATGCTCTATTCTTCACTGGCACACACTGGCTATGCAACTTCAACTAACTGTAACTTTCACATCCTTGCATATCTACTTATGCTCTCATAGACTAAGCATAAGTATATTCTAACAAACTTAAATTCCAGGGTGCATACCATAAATCATCCATACACATGTGCGTTGATGCTCTGAGCTGCAGGAACTCTGTACACTATCCAGTCTTCAACACTTAACAAAATTTTGATCTTCTCATCAGGTGCCCTGACTTCAAACTATTGTATGACTTTGTTTCCATAATGACAAAACTATATCAAGTCATATACACCAGTATAGCCAACTTTTCAACAGATTCCTAGATTGGAGAACAAGGCTATTGATGCTATGGCAATGCTATCATCCCTACTCCAACAGCCCGAACATGAGCTATGCTATGATTTCCTAGTGGAAGCACTATCTTATCCTACATATGATTCCCCTGACACCTGCATGATCTACACTATTGTAGGTCATGATTCATCCACATATAAAAACCTTTTCTCCTATCTCCAAGATCAAATCATTCCTGATTCCTTTAACCGATATGAGAAATGAAACCTTATCCGCAATGCATCTCGGTATGTCATCATTGGTGATGATCTATACAAACAAGGTCTAGATGGTACACTACTTAGGTGTTTAGAATGGAAGAGTCTCAATGTGCATTAGAGGAAGTCCATGATGGTATTTGTGGATCACATTCTAACAGTTTAACACTAGCTCAAAAACTTATTAGGGCTAGGTACTATTGGCCTAAAATGGAAAAAGAGGCTATCACATATGCAAAGAATTGTCAAAAATGTTAAGTATATGGAAACTTGATTCATGCACTAGGGAGAGATCTAATTCCCTTCACAACACAATGGCCTTTTCAACAATGGGTTTTTGATCTTATAGGTGCTATTTATCCACATTCTTCTAATAGACATATCCATATCATTACAGCTACAGATTATTTCACAAAATGGGTAGAAATAGTCTCTTGACTCAAGCAACCAGAAAATCCATTTCTATGTTCATTCTAAACTACATCATATGTCAGTATGGAATCCCACACTCTATAGTCACAGATAATGGTGGCCAATTCAAGAACAAAGACTTAGATGATTTATGTGCTAAATTCAAGATTACACAACATTAGTCATCTATTTACTATCCTCAAGGGAATGGACAAGCAGAGGCTTCAAACAAGAATCTATTGAAAATCTTGCATCGTACAGTTAATAAAATAGGAAGAGATTGGCATCTCATGATCAATCCAGCTCTCTGGGCCTATAGAACAAGTATCAGAATGCCCACTGGGGCTACACCATTTTCTTTAGTTTATGGGTCTGAAATGGTACTGCCTATTGAGGTTGAAATCCCATCACTAAGAATCAAAATGCATGGTCTAGTAACTGATGATGACTATAGAGTGTCTAGGTTGCAAGAACTTGAACTACTAGATGGCGTAGACAAGCAACGTATGATCATATCGGAGTATATCATAAATGAATGTCTAAAGGCTACAATAATAAAGTTAGACATAGAGAATTTCAAGTTGATGATCTAGTCTTTAGAGAGAATCCTAAAAATCAATCACATAGAGAGCGCAAGGGGAAGTTTGAACCCAACTAGTTGGCTCCCTTTGTAATCATTGCTACTTTTGGCTCTGGAGCCTATCAACTCTCAATGACTAAAGGAGAACAGCTCCGAGAACCGATCAACATCCTACATCTGAAGAAATTCTATGCCTAAGGCACTTAGTATTAAAAAATGTCCTAAAAAAAATTTAAAAAAATCAAAAATTTGAAAATCATAAAAAAAATAAAAAAATGAAAAAAGTACAAAAAAATTGAAAAAATGAAAAATACAAAAAAATGAGAAAAAGAAAAAGTGCCTTGGTGAAAATCTGGAAATAGGTGCCTTGGTAGCAAAAATAGAATCTCTACCAAGATGGTGAAAACCTGGCAAACAGGCGCCACTTGTTCAACACGCTCCATCTATCAACACAATCTTGGTCTTTCCCAGCTTTCAGTTTGCTTTAGTCTGTATATATCATTGTTTCAATAAAGTCAGTTTGTGTACCAATCAACAAAAATGTTTGTATCCTATCAATGTTCAAACTTGGGGGCAATCAATGTCATATCCTATAGTCCTCAGTATCTCAGATGTGTCATATCCAGTCAGGGTCCTTCGAAGCTACATCCAAGTTAGTCAGTCAGTCTCCTTTCCAGAAAGGATTTTGGATCCACAACAACACAAACAAACATTAACACAAACTAAAAACAATATGTGCTTCACATGATTTTATCTCCTTGTATGCGTACTAATTCACATTGATATTTTTTCATATTATGTTCCCTCGAGCTCTTCGATGATGTCCTCTACAGGATTTAGAGAGTGATGACTGGGGGAAAAATCTTTTCTTTGTTTTCTGCTTGGAGTGAAAATCTAACAACTTTGGAAATTATGGATTGAAATGGTGTCCATCTGTAAGAGCCTCCATCTCATATTGGATGTCCATGTGTACCTCCACCATTGATACCCATAAAATTCAAGGAAGTTTGATCTAACTATTGTCTTTTTGAGTGATTTCTTACTCCTACTATGAAACATGATCTTACCTAAGGAGGTGAATGATAAAAGGGTCACTATGGGTAATTCACAATGGATTTAGAATGATCCCTTGATTGCTTAATGTGTTTGTTAAAAAAGGCATATTTAGGTCATCACAAAATTTATGTTTTGATGCTTATACAAATTGCTACATCAAAATGGACATGTTATTCAGGTCATCCTGGCATTTATGCCTCGGTGCTTATATCTAATCCAACATTTTGAACAAAAAATTAATATTCGTGTGTCCATGGTTGTCTAGCCAATGGGCATTATATTGACTTTTGAGCATACAAATTGATATTCATATGTCTATGGTTTCATAACTAGTGGGCATTGTATTGATTTATTTGGTTACCTAATAAAAATTCAATGATGAAAATGACTGAAACATGATCAATGACTAGGTCCTAGGTCTTAAATTTGCATGTCTCTTTGCATTCTACTGATTGCATGAACTCATAATGGCTGAATAAACTTTGACACTTGATTCTTCAAACAGTGCTACAAATCTCACAAGAGTTGAATCTCACATAAAGGTCTCTTCATAGAACTGCAAGCAGTAACCATCCTAGATTAGACATTCTTTTTGACAAATGATCGAGTACTTGTCTTCATCAATCCCTGCAAAACATATCATGTGTATCATTGCATTTACATTACATATCGTAATCGTCATTCCATCTATTGCATTACATAAATGAGCATTTATCATTACATTGCATTATCAAAATCATACATTTCTCCATCCATCAATTACATTTGCATACATCCATACATTTGAAAGAAATCATTGCATTGCATATTACATACATTCTACACTACACATAGCATTTACATCACATGATATCATCATACATGAAATAACAAGTACAAATGAAGTCATAACCAAAAAATCAATCTCATATATATATATATATATATCATAAAACCTCAGAATAGTCAAGGGTGCACTACTGGAACAAGGTACAAAAGAATGAGCTCATGTGAGCAATCAAAGTCAGATCAATGTATATGAAGAAAATGCCAAAATGGATAGAAAACATGACAGATTAGTTGTCTGTCTGATCCTCTACATCTAGTGGAGGTGGTGGTGGTGCATCTGGCACTACCTCAGCTCATGGTGCTCTAGCTCCCTCTGAAGCTATCATATACTGGGAGCATGTTGGAACTCTCTGATCAACTAGTACAACAACATAATATGCACTCCATGCCATCTGATGAGTCACCTCTACCTACAATCTCTTGTTCTCCACCTATAGCTCCACTCGTTTCCTCTTAGCCTCAGTAAGATGGTCCTAAAGTCAAGCACTCCATAATCACAGGTCCCTAACCTATAATCTCAAATGCCTAATCATCTCCTGAGGAGTCTGTGCTAAACCCAGATCTACATCTACTGCAGGCATATCTATGTCTCTAGCTGGCTAATCAATAACCTCTACCCTATGGACCTTATGGAATCTCACCTGAGCTCCAAGATCAAAATTTTTATCACCCCATGTTGGATCCAGACCGGCACCTACATCCTACTAAGCACCCAATAAGTCATCTACACTATCAATACTACCCAAAGTGCCATGCTCTCCTCTAGAAAATCTCCTTTGTGCATCTCCAAGCCTGCCTGCTATAGAACTAGTAGGAAGAGGTGGTCTCATATGTCCCAATGGTCTCTATGGAGTAATGATCACTTTTGGCCTCAGAGGTGTAGGCTGGATCATAGGAATCTGTGTATCACTCTGTCTCTAGCCTCAACCAATCGGTGCACCTGTAATATCCATGGCATCCTCCATCCAGGATATCAACTTAGTGGGATTTGAGAATCTATAAACATGATGCTCTACCATCCAAGCAATGAATCCATTTGTGGCCTTGGCATCTGCAATATCTGGGTATGTGCAAGATCATGAGGGGCCAAAAAGTGGTGATGTGAAAAATATTCACTTTTCACTCGTCCAAAAGTGCATGAAAGTGCTTGTTGACTTTTTAGTAGGCTTGGGTGTCAGTACACCTAGAAAAACTTGCCACCAAAGCACAGACCTTATCAGGTACCTGATAATATCGAGTACTTGATAATTGTGGCATAAATCCAAAACCCATGAGCCCTTTTCTTCATTTCCTTGTGCGATTTTCTTCAAGTTTCTTTTCGCGATTTTCATATGCCCGATATATTTTTGGGTACCTGATATTGGAAACAACAAATTCGACTCCGAGCATATTTAGTAAGTAGTTATTTGTATAATTTTTATTAATTTATTTCATTTTCATGGTAAATGTAGCATTTTTTTTAAAGTAGGGTTTTGTATTTATATTTGTAATAATATATGAAATTAGATTGAAATTTAAATTTGTTTTTTATTTAATTAGGCATGGTTGACAATAATGAAGAAAATAACCCTCTCGCACCAAATAACGATCCTGAAAACAATCCCCCATATCTAAACCCTAAATATTTACAAGATTTGATAGAAGAAAATTTGAACACAATATGAGGTTTCCAAAACACGTATCAAAATATACCTACATTAGGTCCCATGCTTGCCACACTAAATACAATTGTTGGAAATATTGACACACTCATGCAGCAACATAATGCTGCTCTTCATTGGCATGATGATATGCACACCCAATTTGATGATGGGCTTAACCATGATGGGATTGCAACCCTTAATATAACTAAGGAAGATATAGCTGCCCTTTTTGTCGATCCTAAAACCAGAATACTAGTTGACCCCAAAAAGCCCAAATTATCAATAAAATGGTGCATAAATGAAGCAATGCGCGCAAACTTTTGGGATCGCTGGTGGATGGTTTTTGATAAACCACCCCATAGCAATTTGGAGGTCCCATTTTATTTCATTAAAAAATTGTATGCTGAGTTTGTGCTTGGTCACCATGTTGATTATTAGAGTATGAGGCCCAACATGGGCATAGGCAGAGGAGCTCCTTAGACTAGGCCATCTTCCCAGTGCTGAAAGGCCACTACATTTGTCCCCCCCATTAATGTCTCACTCCCTCCTCCAGTGCAGCATCCCGATATCATTGCAGAGACTACCTCATAGACTATTAGGGCCATTCATTTACTGAGTGATCAGTTGATCAAATACACTAGGTCAGTGTTGCCTCCTATGGATGCTACTGGCGCATCAAAATCTCATCGAATTTCACATGTATGCGAGCCCGATATGTGCATTATGTGTAGGCATATGTGCCTCAGACCACTTATAGATTCTGATATATATTAGTTTCATGATATTGATGAGGAGGATACAAGAGACGTAGCTGCAAAGGCTGCAACACCTCATGAAGCATCTACATCTCATGAGAGTGCTTAGGAGGTGCACGCAGAGCCATTGACTCCTGTTGATATAGTAAGAGTAAACATTATAAATAAATTTGTCACATGACTTATTTAATTTAAAAATAATTTATTTATTTAGATTAGTTTTAATGATTGCATGCACTTATGTATATATATTTTTTCCATTAATGTTCAGTCGATGACACAGGAGGAGGTGAGATAGGTGGATGAGTCCACACTTTCGGCCATTTCATTTGGCCTTGATGACTATACGGTATATTATAAATTGTGTACCCATTAGTTTTTTTTTATATCATTTGGTGTACATGCTTAAATCTCTATCAATTAAAGCAATAAAATTCATACATTTACTAATATATATTGTCATCTTATTGTGTTCTTGTAGGCTACAATCGATGTCAGTGGGGGGCATAAGGGGGTTCCTTCATTAGGTCTCGACAAAGGAAAGGTATTTAATTATTTAAGATTAATTATGCATGCATATGTATGCCACTTGTGTTTAGTAATAAATATTTTACTTGCACTTTATTGTATAGGGCGTGGCTATTGATGATGTCCCGACACTGGCTCGGTAGCGTAGGGTTACAGGTGTCTTGATTCAGAGTGATAGCCCTATTGTACGTAGACTTTTATGTATTGTTATTTGTATTTTGTAACCAGGGTTGCTATGATGAAGTACATTGATATATAATTGACAATATATTTACTCTCATAGGTTACTCCAACTGTGAGGGAGGGCCCATGAGAATCTTTCATTTCTTTGTTGACCCAGCCCACTATTCTAGAGGAGGGATCACCAGATGTAAGTTTTAATTTTAGTTCAATCAATTTGTAATTTTATTATGCCATCATCCTATTTTGTAGATTTATTACTCTATGTTGCACCACTCTACTAATCTCATTATTACAAATATATATTTATCGGTCAGAGTTGGTATTGCTTGCATGGTCCCTTCACTACCTAGGACTTATGCTAGGACACCTGATCGTGGTAGGTGATCAAGACACCAGGTACAAATATTTGTATTCAGTTATAATTTTAATTAAATTGGTGTTTGAATTATGAATTTTATATATATATATATATATATATATATATATATATATATATATATATATATATATATATATATATATATATATATATATATATATATATATATATATATATATATATATATATATATATATATATATATATATATATATATATATATATATATATATATATATATATATATATATGTACAAATCATATAAAGTAAGCAATCTAACTTTGGTTTGAACTCATTTTTTATGCAGGATCAATCAGAGCCTAACACTTCTTCAAAGAGGCTACATTTTTATGATCCCCCTATAGCATAGGATGTAGTTTTAGTTTTGTGGTCATTTAGAGATGACACTTGGAACATTTTGAGATGGCATATATGCCACATTGTACACCTTAAAACATTGATTTTGTAGACATTTTGAAATGGCATGTGCCATATTTGTATATTGACATACTTTTGATACATTTGATACAGATATAGAACATGTTCATTTATATGTTATATTTGCGTCATCTTTTGTATATACATATTTATTATTCATGTTTATGGAATTGAATGGTGAAGTTATATCTTGACTATGATTATCATTATGATTTAAATTATATCTTGTTGAAGTTACATTTGTTTATCTTTACTCTGGAATCCCCTGTTCATGGAGCTTATTATGTTTGAGGTTTAACTTCTATATATTTCCTAGATTTCTGGTGCTTAACTTTCCTTGTGCCTGAGACGATGATGAGGCCATCAGTACCAATACTGAAGATCATTTCTCTGCAAAACAAAAACTATGCCATTTTCTCTTCATCACTAAATTAAAACTTCAATTGCTGCTAATATGAGAGTTTCATTTACCACTTCTATGAATTTTCGTATACAAATTCTATACCATCAATTATGTCGCTATTTTTCATTATGTGCACATTCAGTCTCATACTTGCATTGTTAATTTCATATATTATCATTTTCAATGCTTTTTGTTTGCACTTATAATAATTTTAACTGCTGGCAATAATGTTTCAATATCATCGTGTATGTAGGAGCCTTCATTTCATGCTATAAAAATTCTCCATTATCGTATAAGCTTATGGTCTTCATTTCCAATCTTTGATATTACCATTGATAGATATGACATGTGACTATTGAATTTTCCATTGTGTATAATATATGATTTCTTGCACAACATGATATCCCTCAGACTTACAAAAACACATCTCTTGAATATATCATCTCTCAAATGTTCGTTGAATGATTTTAATACTGCCTTCGAACTATGCTCAACACTGTGTATATTTATTTTTTATTACTGCATGGCTCCTTCGAATGTCTTCATACGCATATGTTTAATCAATCTTTAAATCATGTTGTGTTCACTTCATTTGATGAAGTTGTTTCTTCATGGATTGATTATTGCTGACTGGACATTCATGATGAGTTTTCCTTTACCGCCTCTTGTAATATTCTTCCAAATAATATGTTTGTCACCTTTGTAATATGCTGCGGCTATTAACATCTACGAGGAAATGAAATTTATTTGGGTTGACTTTGATCATTAATTGCTGGTGTGTATACTTCACTCCATTCAAATGCTGATATGATGCTTAATGTTCCAACGTTGCCATGTTGCATAGTTGTCGACGCTATTTATTCAATAGTCTTTGCTATCTATCCTAGTTTTTATCTCCACTTAATAGTATGTGTTTGTATATCTTGTGAGCAACCAAAAAACCTTCAATGACATCAATGACAGCCTTATCAAATCTCCAACATTATTTCTCAAATGGAGGCCCTAATTTTTGTGAAAAATTAAGGCTCCATCAGATCACTGCCCAATTGTGCTTAGTGCAGCTTGGGGTTGTAATACCCTAAAAAGGGGCTATAAGTTCATTAATTTCTTATATCAACATATCGAATGAAATCGACAACAAAGTCCTAACCTAAGGCACATCTGAACATCATCGAATCCTAATTGATTATCTTAAATTCTGCATCGGGGAATATTCCTAGTAATATTCTTAATTTATCTAATTATCTTTAATTTAATGATTATTTGACGATAAATCACATTTATCCTAAGTTTGATTAATTGAATATTTTCATATTTAATTAATTAGATTTAATTTTGCCACTGAATTATATAATTGAATTTAATTATATTTATTCCTAATTATTATTATTTAATTTTGACAATAAATTAAAATTCCTATCAATAATTGATTAAATTCTTAGTTAATTAATTAAAGCAAGTTGTCAATTTTTAATAATATTATTTTTGAATAAAAGTTTGATTAAAATAATTGATTAACCCATAAATTAATTGTTTTATTTTTCAAAATCAATTAAGTTGGACATAAATCACTTTATTATTAAATTAATTCATATTAAAACATGCACATTCAGAAAAGCAGACAACTATCAATTATCAATTAAAGCTAAACTCTATTTTGAGTTAAACTCTTCTTTTGCATGTTTTTGTGAGTTAAATATCCTTTATTTAAAAATAACTCAAAAATCAACTTGAGTTATTTGAGTGATTTATGGCTTTTTTTCATGCACCTCCAAAGCCCTAGATTTCTATAAAATCAAGGCTTTAGCTCATCCCAAATCATCTCTCAAATACACAGAATCTCATATTTTTGCACAATCACGCTGGAGAATTGCAATTGGAAGGATCAAAGTTTATTGTGAATCAACATTGTTGTGAGATCACTTTTGTTTTTATATTATTGTTAGATCAATTCATAGCATATCAGTTTTTACATATCATAGATTTCATATCAAGTTTTTCATCTTATTGCATAGAAAATCCAAAAAAATAGCTTAATTTGCATTCAATTTCATATCTAGATCAACTGCATTGAAATCCTTCATTTAGGTGTCATCTAGGTCACTGATCTTGATTACAATTTGAGAACATCAATCTTGCACCTATTAGAAGGCAGTAAATCGCTTGGTTAGTTTAGCTTTTAATTTATTGCATGATTTTGATTTTTGCTAACCTCTAATGTTTTACTGAAGTGTTGTGTCTACAAATTAGGTACAATTTTCACACACATATTTTTGGCACCCACCGTGGGGCCCTGAAATGCGTTTCCCTTCATCCCTATCAATTTTTTATCTTTTGAGGCTAAGGGTTTCAAAGGTCCTGGTATACTCTGTAGGACGTTATTTTTTGGCACTTTTTCTATCAAAATTGTCCATACACTGCAATTTTTATCATTATGTTCATACTTCAGTACATCTCTGTACAAATTCTCATGCGAGATTTCACTGTGTCACATGAGATTTCTTTCTGTGTCACGTGAAATTTCACTGGTATCATCATTTTGTGCACTAAAAATTACTTTCTCGTGCAAGACTATACTTCCCCACATGGGACCGCATCCTGACTCATGTGAGATTTCATCCTTTGTCATGCGAAATAGTGTTTCCTCATGCGGGACCGCATCATGATTTGCACGAGATTACATCCTTCATCGCACGAAATAGTGTTTCCTTGTGTAGGACCGCATCCTGCCTCGTGTGAGATTTTGCTACAGAGGCATAGAATTTGCATATTTGTACTTTCAAATTATTGATTTCTAATGCTTACAGTTTGCTATTGATTTGTCTTGATTTTGTACTTTCGGATGTGTGCTAAATTCTGGATTGCAGAGCGTTGGACATAAGGTATTCTTCTCAAGTTGATAATATTTCAATTTGGATCTTAAAATAAATCTCTTATGTGTCTGGCTTGTGTGCATTTTTTTCATGCTTTTATCTATTTCTACACACTTGCATAATTGATACTAGGTTGTGACACCTTAGGTATTTATTGGCAGTCTTAGATTACTTGTGATTGATCTAGATTGCTATCTTGGGTTATTGGACTCACTAAATCTGTCGGCCCCTTTTTTTCACCCTGTGGTTGCAATATCAGTGCCACATTAAAGGGGAAGGGTCTACAGGAAAGAAGCATTAATTGTTCCACCAGGCAACCCTTTTGTGCTTTTTGGAACTCACTTGTTTTCTAAGTTGTGGACTCATTTTTAGCTTGTGTGATGGGTTAATTATTCCACCTTGTAGACTCACCTCATATTCTCTTTAAGCATCAAGTGTTCCTCTTTCTACTTTTGAGTACTTTTGGTAGATTTTCTTTTGAAAATATATCTATGAAAACATAGTAATTAGGCCTTATGAACACTATTTGTGGTTCTTGAGAGATTGGATTCTTAGTGAAATCCTTCTTGACAATGGAATCCTTGTAGGTAGGGAGGATACTTAGTGCGTCTCACATTCTACTTGGTCCGTGCATCTTCCCTTATTGATTGATACATTCTCTCTCTGGAGAGGTTGATAGATCACGTGGGGTTGATATCATAGACCTTGGTGAGATAATCTTTGTCTTAGTGTGTCAGATTTATCTACCTGCTTTGTTTGGGTTAAAAGTGAAAAGGTGTCAAAAATTTTGGATCTGGAGCCAAGTCCCCTTGTGGTATACTATTGTGAGTCACCTTTAGAGAGGGTTAACCATAGTGGACACTCCCTTCATAGGGAAAACTACATTGATGAAACCTCAAGCGATAATAGCCATTTTCACCGTGGTAGTGACAGCTGCTATATAAATGTCCTTGTGGAAGAAATCTCCATGGGTATGGTTCATTGTTGGGTTGTCAGATCTCCCTAGCAGCTCCTAAAGATTAAGTTCTCAAACTGTGTCAAAACCTTGGTGCACCGGGATTGGAGTTCACCCCTTTGGATCATAAAAGTTGCAGAGTCAAACCATTACTAAAAACCCTAGCAAGGCCAAATTTTTATTTTATAGGGTATATGTGCGTTATTGCAAAACATTTTTGGAACATACACAATTAGTGCTTCTGAGGATTAGAATGAATAAGTCACTTGATTTTTCATGCGCAAGGTTTCTTTTGCCCTTGTTGATTATTTTCAGACATGCTTGAAATCACTTGCTTTCTATTTTACGTGCTTGTTTATCTATCTAGTTACTGAAAACAAATAAATCTGTTACAATCTTCAAATCTGGACATTGAAATTTGCAAACAATCCAAATCTAAAAACTCAAAATTTGCAAAATTTGAAGTGAAATTCCTTTCTGGAGTCAAAAGTCATCTCAAGAGGTCAGAAATTCATATGAGTTTTCTCAAAGTGTCATTTCATTACTGCCCATCTATCGTATGAGTCTGCAGAGTGTCATTTGGAAATTTTTTGACAAGTTGTCAGAAAATTATCAGAATTGCCGGATACTTAGCCTTTTCAACCTATTTTAGAATCTGTCGATCAAATCACCATGTCAGGAATAGAGCAGTAGCTATTGAGAATCCAATCATTTTCCTAAAGTGGCCTTTTGAATCTGATTCAGCCTTCTGTTTAATCGATTTGAGTCTTTATCATCTTGTGTCAAAACCTTGTCATAACTATCAATCTTCAATCAAATCAATCATCAAAATGACAGTCTTGTGATATCTTGTCTGCTATCTTTTGGGAACCTACCCATACATCCAGGGCACAGTATCCTTCATCCACGTCTAATCAAATCTTCAAATCAATCAAACCTTGACAAGGTTGCGTCATCTAATCATCTTGATTCAATTCATTCTTCAGTTATCTGAATCTTATTATTTTGGTTCACTCAAAGTTGATAGTGGAGATTAGAGCTTCCTCTCACAAGAAATCTATCATCACTATCCAAACTCTAACTCTTGGGCAACTCATCAATTCTGGTCTTTATGAGGACGATGATCTTGGCAACTATCAATTGAAATCTGGTTACATACCTCCTCCATCAACTCACAGAGGTACTCAACATACCCCTCATCAATCTAATCCAGGGAGTCCACAAACTCCTACCATGTCTCAAGTAGGGACAAATTTTGGGTCTCAAAGAGCTCAATCTCAACATGGTGCCGATCAGGAACCCACACCTGAAGAAATTGCTCAATATCAAAATGATGATAACTTCAAACGAATGATGAAGCATTTCTTGAAAGAAGATAGAGAAGCATACTTTTTACAATTAGCTCATCAAGGAGCTAAGCTTCCTCCTAATTTTAATGTCAAAGCTATCATCACACATGAGGAAGAAACTCCACTCATAGCTATGATGAAACAAATACATGCTTTACAAGTCAAACTGAATCAACTGAAAAAAGAGAAGGAACCCAAAGAGTTCTCCATGGAGGCTCTATGTCCTTTTCCATTTGACAAAGACTTGTACATGCCTCCCTTTCCAAAAAGAGTGGAGATGCCAAAGTATGATAAGTATGATGGACACTCAGATCCTCAAGATCATGTCAGAGAATTTTGTACATAATCAATGGAGTTCATGCACGAACCAACCTATCTGATGCGTCTCTTCCCTCGATCTCTAGGGGGAGTAGCCATCCATTGGTTCTCTAGACTGCCTTCTATTATCAAAACTTTTGAGGAGTTGATCAAATTGTTTTATCAACAATAATCCTACAATATTCAACATCCAGTCACCATGATTGATATCTATAATCTCAAGCAATATCCAAGGGAACCATTCCTAACATTTCTCAAGAGATGGAGGAAGAAGTCCTCTCTATATGCCAAACCTATTCCAGAAATAGAAAAATTGGAAATCTTCATCAACAACTTTGTTCCAGAAATCAATTATCCTCTACAAATGCAAGATCATATATCTTTTGATAAGATGGTGGATAATGCTATCAAAATTGAAAAAGTGCTTGTTAAAAAAGGAGAAATCACACTTCAAAAAGACAGGTATGAATCAAGATCCAGTTCTAAAGACAAGATCAAAAATTAGAACAAGAACAAAGGCATTGTCACAGATGGCATTGTTGACACTGCCCATGCCCCATTAAAGGCACCAGCCTACAATCTCACTCTTGGCACTCAAGCCATTAAAGCTTCAGTGAAAAAGTCTTCTGAACCATCTCAAAAGAAGCCAGAATACAAAAGGTGGGATAAACATTGAAAGTTTACTCCTCTAGGAGAGTTTAGAATCAGCTATGAAAACTCTACTCGTTGATAACATCATCTCTTTACCACCAATTTGACCAAATGATCAGGACCCCAAACCAAAATGGTGGAGAGGAAATGAATTCTGTGATTTCCATCGAAGTAAAGGTCACAAAACTAATAATTGCTACCACTTGAAGCATACCATTCAAGATCTGATTGATAGTGGAGAAATCACAATTGACAATCCCCAGAGCAATAACGATCATATAGCATTCACAGAACCATTTTCAAAACATGGTCAAGAAGTTTTAACTTCTTAGCCTAATATGGGGGCAAAAGTCAACTATGCCTACCCTGGAAATAATGCTGTCATCAACATGGTTGAACCATGTCTCTCTGAAAGTTGCAATGTCATCACAATCATACAAAGAGATAGAGATTATTCCTCAGCTAATGCAATTACTCGATCACAAGCTCAAACACATCTGAAAGGACAAATCTTAGATTCATCAAATGTCCCTAGGGTACCCTTCAATCTTTCATTTGCTTCTAAATAGAAGGTTGCTTCCAAATCTTCCAATCCAAAGGATATAAGGCATACATCTTATAGCATTGTCCAACAACAAAACACACTAATGTGAAAATCTCCATGTTTGAGTTGCTTCTGTGGACAAGGCTTTCGAGGGTACTTGGTTTTGGAAAAATTCAAGCCAAACAAAGATTAGATGTTAGTCTAGCATGAAATCAATCAAAAAACAAGTAAAACTCTAAACTAAGCCACCTCAGATTGAGCCAAAATAGGTGCACCCAAGCACTGTTTGATTTGCTCTTGCTTAAGGGGATGTGGGTGTGCTCTTTAAGCACTTGGAGCATGTTCCTTATGCATTTTAGGATGGATTAAGATCCATAAAAACCTAAAAAATGGCACAAAAATAGGTATAGAACATTTGATTTGCCCCTAAGGCCTCAAGGATCCAAATGATGCTGAAATGAAGACTAAGCTACATGATGTTTATGCTAAGATTGTTTTAAAGCCAAATAGAGATGTGATATGATGCTATGCTTATGAAAAATAATGAGATAAACTATGTTAATCCATTATTGCTATATTAAGATGAGCTAAAATGCTTGAAAGTAAGCTAGATTAGGATGATTATGCTAAGTCTAGAGCTAAATGAGCATGATAACAATGCTTGAAATGAAAGATAAGCTAATAAATTTTCTCTTGAAAGGAGAAGCATTTATAGGATTTGGGAAGGAGAAATGAGTGGCTAGGATCAAAATCTTTAAGAGAGGCCAAGATTCATTCAAAGGGGAGCACATGGATTGTGCTAGTTCAGGGTCACCTCCTTGTGACAAGTATCATAAGGGCATTGGGTTGAAAGATGGAAGAAATGTGCACAATTTTGGAAATGTGCCTAAGGTCAAAGGGTGTAAGAAAGGGGTGAAGGGCTTCTTAAATGCATGATAAATGCATGTAAAAGGGATAATGAGGCCTTAAATGCACTTAATGCATGTAAGAGAAGTCTCTAGAAGTTTGTTGACTTTGGATTAAGCTTAGGAGTTGGCTAACTTTGGTTAGGGAATGTGACAGGATTAGGGGAGGGATTAGGATTAGGATTAGGGTTAGGACTTTCTAGAAGAGTCTAGAATTTCCTTAGAATAAACATGGATTTTAGGAAATAAATAAAGATTTATTTATTTCCATGGTTTAGTTTTGAGAATATTTATTAAAATGAATTTAATAAATATGAGGATTAAATATTTAATCTTAATTAAATATTTTGAGTTGAGATTAGGGTTAGGAAATGAAGGGATTAGCCTTCAATCGAAATTAAAGAAGGATTAGAAGATTCTGGAAGAGGTTAGTGGTCTTAAGGAAATTGGCTAAGTTTTGGGCAAAAAATAAATAAATTATTTATTTTGAAATTTTTGGTCAAAATAATTAATAAATAAGGAGATAATGTTTAAATAAGATTTAAACATTTTTGGGAGGGATTTCTTAATTAAATATTTTTAATTAAGATAAAGGGATTTAATGACATCAAAATAAATAAATTAATTAAATAATTAATTAATTAACAAATTATGATGTCATCAGAGATTTTTTAAAAAATAAAAATAATTTATTTTTTAAAATTTTTTTTGGTGTCTACATTTTGCCCCTCTTTGATGCGATGCCACAAGTGGCATGACGTCAAAGACAAGAAAATAAGATGTCCAAGGCTAGAATTTAGAGGAATGAGGGGTTGTGCCCCCTCGAGAAAATAGCACAAGGAGTAAATGTTGTGAAATTTTCTCGAAAGGAGACAGAGAAGGAAGGACCAAGGAAGCAGGGGAGATAAATAACCAAGCTTCCAAGAGCAAAGATGGGTGAATGCAAGATGAGATGGAATGCAAAATGCAGGATGTAGCTATATGAGAGATGCAAGATGCAAGATTAATCTATATGATGTAGGATGCAGGGGATTGGGGGAAGCTCCTAGTGCAAATGTGGAGAGCACAACCTAGTTTAATATAGCAATGCTAGAGACATACCAAGGATATGGGGATCACGAGGCCTTGTCACCAATGTTGCATAGGACTGACGCTAAAAAGACACGCACGGTTGCCCCAACATCATGCATGATCCCGAGAAGGAGGCATGGTAGAAACGATGCTGAAGAAACCACAAACACACGACTAACCCACAGGAAGAAGCAAAAGATCAAAAAGACCTTGCCCTAGATTATCCTTATTCGTAGCACACCATGATATAAAAGATCATGGCGACCTTTCAGTAGAGAACAATGAGAAGCCGTAAAAGATTAACAAGATCCAAAGGACAAAATCCAAGACCAAAATAAGAACTCCAAAAGGAAATCCTTTGCCAAGGAGAGAGATTTGATGTGATTGATGGTGGGAAGATTTGTCTGAATGTGTGGAAGGATACATTGACATGGACCTAGTGTGCTTGGTGGAAGATTAGGTCAGGTAGGAAGGATACAACTGAGGGGACCCGTGATTAGGCTTAGGTCAGACAAAATAGAAGCATACATCTATGCAGACCTAATGCTGATGGGGAGAATGTTGTGTTGCTGATTAGCAAATGATGAAGTTCAAAGAATAATCATTGGGATCAAGAAGAGTCAACAATTGATGTTGCTAAAGTACAAGGCTGGGTAGGACAAAGTGTTCTGATCAAATGCGGCTGCAGGATTGACAAGGATTATGCACAACAGGACACGAGGATATGTACAATAGATAGGAAAAGAGATACAACAGATATGTACAGAAGCTCAGGATTGGGGATAGGAAGACCTCACTATACAGGATATACAGGATATGGTACAAAATATGTGCAAGATATGTGCAAGATAGGGTATAAGATATGTTACAAGATATGGTATAAGATATGTGCAAGTAGGATTGCGGATTTGCTGGAGGATTATGAAAAAGAGGAATGCTGGGGGATGGTGGATGGGGATGGGGATGGTAGAAAAATGATGAAGGGTGCTCCCCTTAATACCACAAACACATAACAGACATAGAGAAACAACAACAATAATATGCAAGAATAGAAAATTGACTTCTTATTATCTCCACAAATGTGGAATTATAAATTTTCAGAATTACAACATGCAAAGCCACATGGACATTCCCTTACAATATTCTGTAGGACAAAGTCTCGAACTATTACCTAGATCTACTACCTAGAACTATTCTGAACTACCTAAGACAATAATACAGCCTTCCTTATATAGGCAATTCCCCACTGCCTGGGAAGGTTCTAGAATTTTAGCCAATAAGGCCGACCAAACTTAGAATTATTTTATTTTACATTTCATTACATCATAGTCAGCTCAAGATAACCTTTGAAACCCGAACAGAAATTTTGAAGAAAATTATTTTCTGCCATTTCAGGAGGCCCAACTTCCGAAGACCATAGGTCATCACCAGTTGACCCGATCGGCTATTATAACTCCATTTTGGAAATGCCACGAAGTGCTCTACAGGCTTGACCTACACAAGCGCCTGTCACCCAAATTTTTGACATCATCTGGGGCCTCTAAAGCCTTCAAAACTGAGTTCAAAGTTTTTGTACCCTACTGCCAATATCAAAAATCTTCAATATCTTCTAATATACACTTGATTTGGCAATGAAACTTTACTGGCAGACTTATATGACCAAAATGAACCTCCAAGAAAGAAATTAGATCATTTTGAGCACATATAAAAATGACCAAAAATAGTAACTTTCCATAAATAGCAGCTTTGCACAAAATAGCCCTTATTGAAAATAAAAATAGAAATATTTTTGGGTGATGCAAGATTGCTCTTACACCCAGGATGCTCCTGCATCAGACACCCGGGGTAATTTGAGAAGTGACCCTGTCATGACCCAGGTGTGCAAAGGAAAACCAAGACGGCTAACCTCCTCCTTTGTCAACCATGATGAATCTTCAACAGGTCATCCTTTCCACTTGACCAGATATTCTTCATATGTCTTGTTCCTTGTGCTTCTGCCAACATGACTGTCTAGTATATCTTCGATCTCCTTAGTGTCTGAACTAGTTGCTCGAATACTCCACTGTGCTACTATGATCTCATCTTCAACACCTCCTTCATGATACTCTGTCAGATCTGAAATGTTAAACACTAGTGAAATATTTAGCTCAGTAGGCAATTCTACCTCATATGCATTTCCTGAATCATGTTTCTTCAGTATCCTACATGGTCCAAACTTCTTCATTTTCAACTTGTTATATGTACCAACTGGAAACCGCTCCTTCTGCAAATGAACCATGATTTCATCACCAACCTGAAATTCCTTATACCTCCTTTTTTCATTTGCCTTAGCCTTATACTGTGCATTCATCTTGGTAATATGCTTCCTCACCTCCCCATGGATGTTCTTCAAGTGTTCTGCAAAATCCTTAGCTTCAACACTACTTATTTCTCCTTTATCTATCTTCCTCAATTCAGATGCATTTCTTGGACTACTTCCATATACAATCTGGAATGGTGATTTACCAGTGCTCCTGTTGACAAAATTATTGTATGCAAATTCCACCTATGGTAAAATCAAATCTCATCCCGTTGGCTTATCTCCAACCAAACATCTCAGCAAATTTCCCAAACTCCTATTCACCACCTCTGTCTGTCCATCAGTCTGTGGATGATGTGATGAATTGAACTTCAAATCTTTCTTCAACTTCTTCCACAACGTACGCTAGAAATATCCAACAAACTTAGTGTCCCGATCTAAAACTATGGTCTTTGGCAAACCATGAAGTCTCACTACTTCTCTGAAAAATAATTCTGCTACATGAACAACATCATTAGTCTTCTTGCAGGGAATGAAATGTGCCATCTTTGAAAATCTGTCAACCACTACAAAAATTGAATCATGTCCCCGCTGAGTCCTAGGTAAACCAAGAACAAAGTCCATGCTGATATCCTCCCAAGGCTTCTCTGGTACGGGTAATGGCTGATACAATCCTGTATTCTACTTCACTCCTTTCACCATCTGACATACTCTGCAACTCTGTACAAAATTCTTCACATCTTGCTGCAACTGTGGCCAATAATAATTCTCACTAACCAAACCAAGGGTTTTATCACGACCAAAATGTCCGGCCAATCCTCTACTATGCTTCTCCTTGATGAGATTCTCCCTCATAGAACTTCGTAGAATGCACAACTAACTCCCTCTGAATAGCATATCATCCTGGATGATGAAATCCAACCATTTTGTCCTGTCTAGAGTAACAGGTTCTGTACAAGCTTTCCAAGCTTCACCAAAATCAGGATCCTCTGGATACAAATTCTTGAGTTCTTTGAACCCAACCATTTCAATCTGTATTTTTGTTAGCAATAGTTTCCTTCTACTAAGAGCATCTGCAACTCTATTAGACTTTCCACTCCTGTGTTTCAAAACAAATGTATAACTCTGCAAAAACTCAACCTATTTCAAATGCCTCTGATTCAACTTTCCTTGACTATTCAAATATTGCAAAGCTTGATGATCAGTATACAAAATAAACTCCTTAGGAAGCAGATAATGTCTCCACTTCTTTAATGCCTGAAATATAGCATAAAATTTCTGATCATAAATAGAATATTTCCTCTTGGCATCATTTAAATTCTCACTAAAATAAGCAACAGGTTTACCTTCTTGGCTCATAACAGCTCCCATTGCAGTACCACTAGCATCACAATCTACTTGAAACACCTTATTAAAATCTGGAAGTGCTAAAATAGGTTATTCTGTAACTTTTTGTTTCAACAATTGAAAACTCTTTTCTGCCCCATTAGTCCACGCAAACTCTTTTCTATCCCCTCTCATTATTTCAGTCAAGGGACCACAAATACTGCTAAAATTTTTGATAAACTTTTTGTAAAAGCTAGCCAAACCATGAAAAGATCTTACCTCAGTAGCACTCTTTGGAGTAGGCCATTCAAGGATAGCCTGTACCTTTTCTGGGTCCATTTTTAGACCTTCTACTGAAACTACAAATCTCAAATACACTAACTCTTTCTTCACAAAACTGTAGTTCTTCAAATTAATCAACAATTTCTCTTCCCTGAGCTTCTCAAATACCATACGAATGTACATCATATGCTCCTCCAATCTCTTACTAAAGATCAAAATATCATCTAGGTAAACAATGACAAACTTACCCAAATTTTTTTTCAAAACCTCGTGCATGAGCCGCATGAAAGTGCTCAGTGCATTGGTTAGCCCAAAAGGCATGACTAACCACTCATACAGTCCTTCCTTTGTCTTGAAGGCAGTCTTCCATTGATCTCTTTCTCTGATCCGAATCTTATGATATCCACTTTTCAGATCTATCTTTGAAAAATACACAGCTCCACTCAAACAGTCCATAATATCATCCATTCGTGGCAATGAAAACCTGTACTTGATTGTGATCTTATTTATTGCCCTAGAATCTATACACATCCTCCACTCTCCATTCTTCTTTGGTGCTAATACCACTGGTATAGCACAGGGACTCAGACTCTCTCAAATCAACCCCTTCTGTAACAGTTCATGTACTTGTCTGTAAAACTCCTCACTTTCTGCAAGTGTCATTCTGTATGCTGCCTTATTCGGCAAACTCACTCCTGGGATCAAGTCCATCTGATGACTGATCTTCCTGACTAGTGGTAATCCATCAAGCATGTTATCGGATACAATATCCTGAAACTCATTCAACAAATCTGCAACTTCTACAGGAACATCTACTTCCTCTTTACCAGCTTTTGGAATTAAAGAAAAACATACATGCTCATGCCTCATACCATCTAGGAAATTTCTTCCATCAACAAAAGTTATCTTTTCATTACCACATACCTTTTCTTCAGTCTCCTTCAATGGTTTTAGCTTATGTCACACTCCATCCTTTGTTAGGGAATAGGTATTCACACGACCATCATGTACATCACATCTGTCAAACTGCCATGGTCTACCCAACAACATATGACATGCATCCATAGATATGATATCACACAGTACCTCATCTTGGTATCTGCCAATCTTGAACTTCACTAGGTATTATTCATTGACCATGACCTTATGGTCATCCTGTACCCAGGTAATCTGATAAGGATGTGTGTGTTTCTGTCTCTTGAGCTTCAACTTTGTCACCATCTCTTCTGACACCAAATTGTCAGTGCTTCCACTATCGATAATCACATCACAACATTTACCTTCACACTTGCACCTCATGTGAAACAAGCTCCTCCTTTGCTCACGTTCATTCTCACCACTTAACATGACTCTTCTATTAATCAACGTTTCTCCTCTTTCAGCATCTTCAGAATTTGATGATCTGACATCTTCATCTACATGTGCAACTCTAGCCTGGCCTTCATTTCTCCTATCTGTTCTACCTTGGCACTGAGGACATTCAAATGCACTATGACCTTCTTCTCCACAGTGAAAACATTTTCCACAAAAGCCACCTCTTCGAGATCCTTGTCCTCTTCCCCTTCCTCTTTAATCTCTATTATTCTGATCCTGGAAGCGATTGAAATTGTTTCCTCTCTAATTCTGACTGCTACTGGCCTCATCCTTCTTTTTCGGATCTTCATTTCGGCCACCATATGACCGTCTACCATGACCTCTTCCATTTTGTCTGCTCTCAAACTTTTTGTTCAGCTTTTCTTCTACTTTTAAAGCAAATTGGTATGCCTCTTCAATACTGTTCATTCGAACCAGATTCACCTCCTCCTGAATGCTTGGCCTTAACCCATTAAGGTATCAGGCAACTTTCTCCTTATCAGCTTCTACATGGCCTATTCTGATGAGAAGTCGATAGAACTCCTCTATATACTCCTGAACAGATCTTCCTGCTTGCTTCAAACTTTGTATTTTTTTCAGTAGGTCAAGCTCATAATCAACAGAAATGAACTGTCGCTTCAATTTATCCACCATCCAATCCCATCTCGTTATTTTTCCTTTTCCCCTTTTATTTTGCTCCAACTGAATCTCTTGCCACCATATCTTCGCATGACCTTTCATTCTGGCCTTCCCAAATTTGACCCTATCAGGATCTTCGACATTTTCATACTCAAAATATTCTTCACATTCATTGATCCAGTCGATCAATTCCTCTGG
The DNA here is from genome assembly GCA_027943335.1 of Chamaecyparis obtusa. Taxonomy (NCBI): domain Eukaryota; kingdom Viridiplantae; phylum Streptophyta; class Pinopsida; order Cupressales; family Cupressaceae; genus Chamaecyparis; species Chamaecyparis obtusa. The sequence continues at coordinate 550,086 of BSBK01001898.1, read as the reverse complement.
GTTAAGATTTATTGAAAATGTAAAAATGTCAATCTTAGGTCTTTTCCTAATCTTGGAAATCACCCAAAAAATTCTTTCTTCCTCCTGGTTCACAATTTCAACTTCTCCTTCTTGATATTCTTCTTCAGCTTCATCCTCGCTTTCATCTCTGACATTCAGATTCATTCCTTTGTGAATCTCTTCTTACAATGCTCACACTTGTCTCTGCAGCTGTCTAACCTCTGGTGTCAGAGCACCAGCTCTTCTGCCATGTTCTCTTCGTGGAGGCATTTTCGTCATGCGCATTGAAACCCTAACCACGTTCCTAGTGCAAACTGCCTCACAGTCAGCGATCTATTTACACACTCAAAAAAATCTACTCTAATACCACTTGATGAAGGGTGCTCCCCTTAATACCACAAACACATAATAGACATAGAGAAACAACAACAATAATATGCAAGAATAGAAAATTGGCTTCTTATTATCACAAAAAATGTGGAATTATAAATTTCCAGAATTACAACATGCAAAGCCACATGGACATTCCCTTACAATATTTTGTAGGACAAAGTCTCAAACTATTACCCAGATCTACTACCCAGAACTATTCTGAACTACCTAAGACAATAATACAGCATTCCTTATATAGGCAATTCCCCACCGCTTGGGAAGGTTCCAGAATTTTAGCCAATAAGGTTGACCAAACTTAGAATTATTTTATTTTATATTTCATTACATCATAGTCAGCTCAAGATAACCTTTGAAACCCGAACAGAAATTTTGAAGAAAATTATTTTTTGCTATTTCAGGTGGCCCAACCTCTGAAGACCATAGGTCATCACCAGTTGACCCGATCGGCTATTATAACCCCACTTCAGAAATGCCATGAAGCACTCTACAGGCTTGACCCATGCAAGCACCCATCACCCAAATTTTTGACCTCATCCAGGGCCTCTAAAGCCTTCAAAACTGAGTTCAAAGTTTCTGTACCCTGCTGCCAATACCGAAAATCTTTAATATCTTCCAATATACACTTAATCTGGCAATGAAACTTTACTGGTAGACTTATATGACCAAGATGAACCTCCAAGAAAGAAATCAGATCATTTTGAGCACATACAAAAATGACCAAAAATAGTAACTTTCCATAAATAGCAGCTCTACACAAAATAGCCCTTATCGAAAATAAAAATAGAAATATTTTTGGGTGATGCAAGATTGCTCTTACACCCAGGATGCTCCTGCATCAGACACCCAGGGTAATTTGAGAAGTGACCCTATCACGACTCAGGTGTGTAGAGGAAAATCAAGACGGCTAACCTCCTCCTTTGTCAGCCATGATGAATCTTCAATAGGTCATCCTTTCCACTTGACCAGATATTCTTCATATGTCCTGTTCCTTGTACTTCTGCCAACACGACTGTCCAGTATATCTTCGATCTCCTTAGTGTCTGAACTAGTTGTTGGAATACTCCACTGTGCTACTATGATCTCATCTTCCACACCTCCTTCATGATACTCTGTCAGATCTGAAATGTTAAACACTAGTGAAATATTTAGCTTAATAGGCAATTCTACCTCATATGTGTTTCCTGAATCATGTTTTTTTAGTATCTTACATGGTCCAAACTTCTTCATTTTCAACTTGTTATATGTACCAATTGGAAACCGCTCCTTCTGCAAATGAACCATGACTTCATCACCAACCTAAAATTTCTTATACATCCTTTTCTCATCTTCATTAGCCTTATACTGTGCGTTCATCTTGGTAATATGCTTCCTCACCTCCCCATGGATGTTCTTCAAGTGTTCTGCAAAATAGTCAACTTCAGCACTACTTATTTCTCCTTTATCTATCTTCCTCAATTCAGATGTATTTCTTGGAGTACTTCCATATAAAATCTGGAATGATGATTTACCTGTGCTCTTGTTGACAAAATTATTGTATGCAAATTCTGCCTGTGGTAAAATCAAATCTCATCCCGTTGGCTTATCTCCAACCAAACATCTCAGCAAATTTCCCAAACTCCTATTCACCACCTCTATCTATCCATCAGTCTGTGGATGATGTGATGAACTGAACTTCAAAGCTGTCTTCAAATTCTTCCACAACGTACGCCAGAAATATCCAGCAAACTTAGTGTCCCGATCTGAAACTATGGTCTTTGGCAAACCATGAAGTCTCACTACTTCTCTGAAAAATAATTCTGCTACATGAATAGCATCATTAGTCTTCTTGCAGAGAATGAAATGTGCCATCTTTAAAAATCTATCAACCACTACAAAAATTGAATCATGTCCCCGCTGAGTCCTCGGTAAACCAAGAACAAAGTCCATGCTGATATCCTCCCAAGGCTTCTCTGGTACGGGTAATGGCTAATACAATCCTGTATTCTGCTTCACTCGTTTTGCCATCTGACATACTCTGCAACTTTGTACAAATTTCTTCACATATTGCTGCAACTGTGGCCAATAATAATTCTCACTAACCAAATCAATGGTTTTATCACAACCAAAATATCCAGCCAATCCTCCACTATGCTTCTCCTTGATGAGATTCTCCCTCATAGAACTTCATGGAATGCACAACTGACTCCCTCTAAATAGCATATCATCTTGGATGATGAAATCCAACCATTTCATCCTATCTAGAGTAACAGGTTCTGTACAAGCTTTCCAAGCTTCACAAAAATTAGGATCCTCTGGATATAAATTCTTGAGTTCCTTGAACCCAACCACTTCAATCTGCATTTCTGTTAGCAATAGTTGCCTTCTGCTAAGAGCATCTGCAACCCTATTAGACTTTCCACTCCTGTGTTTCAAAACAAATGTATAACTCTGTAAAAACTCAACCCATTTCAAATGTCTCTGATTCAACTTTCCTTGACTATTCAAATATTGCAAAGCTTGATGATCAGTATACAAAACAAACTCCTTAGGAAGCAGATAATGTCTCTATTTCTTTAATGCCTGAACTATAACATAAAATTCCTGATCATAAATAAAATATTTCCTCTTGGCATCATTTAACTTCTCACTGAAATAAGCAACAGGTTTACCTTCTTGGCTCATAACAGCTCCTATTGCAGTACCACTAGCATCACAATCTACTTGAAACACCTTATTAAAATCTAGAAGTGCTAAAACAGGTTATTCTGTAACTTTTTGTTTCAACAATTGAAAACTCTTTTCTACCCCATTAGTCCACTTAAACTCTTTTCTATCCCCTCTCATTGTTTCAGTCAAGGGACCACAAATACTGCTAAAATTTTTGATAAATTTTCTGTAAAAGCTAGCCAAACCATGAAAAGATCTTACCTTAGTAGCACTCCTTTGAGTAAGCCATTCAAGGATAGCGTGTACCTTTTTTGTGTCCATTTTTAGACCTTCTACTTAAATTACAAATCCTAAATACACTAACTCTTTCTTCACAAAACTGCACTTCTTCAAATTAATCAATAATTTCTCTTCCCTCAGCTTCTCAAATACTATACGAATATGCATCATATGCTCCTCCAATGTCTTACTAAAGATCAAAATATCATCTAGGTAAATAATGAAAAACTTACCCAGAAATTCTTTCAGAACCTCGTTCATGAGCTGCATGAAAGTGCTCAGTGCATTGGTTAGCCCAAAAGGCATGACTAACCACTCATACAGTCTTTCCTTTATCTTGAAGGCAGTCTTCCATTCATCTCCTTCTCTGATCTGAATCTGATGATATCCACTTTTCAGATCTATCTTTGAAAAATACACCACTCCACTCAAACAGTCCATAATATCATCCATTCGTGACAATGAAAACTTGTACTTGATTGTGATCTTATTTATTTCCCTAGAATCTGTACACATCCTCCACTCTCCATTCTTCTTTGGTGCTAATACCGCTGGTACAGCACAGGGACTCAGACTCTCTTGAATCAACCCCTTCTGTAATAGTTCATGTACTTGTCTGTTCAACTCCTCACTTTCTATAGGTGTCATTTTGTGTGCTGCCTTATTCGGAAAACTCACTCCTGGGATCAAGTCCATCTGATTACTGATTTTCATGACTCGTGGTAATCCATCAGGCACGTTATCAGATACAATATCCTGAAACTCATTCAACAAATCTGCAACTTCTACAGGAACATCTTCTACTTCCTCTTTACCAGCTTTTAGAATTAAAGCAAAACATACATGCTCATGCCTCATACCATCTTGGAAATTTTTTCCATCAACAAAAGTTATCCTTGCATTACCACATACCTTTTTTTCAGTCTCCTTCAATAGTTTTAGCTTATGTCGCACTCCACCCTTTGTCAGGGAATAGGTATTCGCATGACCATCATGTACAGCACATCTGTCAAACTGCCATGGTCTACCCAATAACATATGACATGCATCCATAGATATGATATCACATAGTACCTCATCTTGGTATCCGCCAATCTTGAACTTCACCAGGCATTGTTCATTGACCATGACCTTGTGGTCATCCTGTACTCATGCAATCCGATATGGATGTGGGTGTTTCTGTCTCTTGAGTTTCAACTTTGTAACCATCTTTTCTGACACCAATTTGTCAGTGCTTCCACTATCGATAATCACATCACAACATTTACCTTCACACTTGCACCTAGTTCGAAACAAGCTCCTCCTTTGCTCAGGTTCATTCTCACCACTCAACAGGACTCTTCTGTTAATCAATGTTTCTCCTCTTTTAGCATCTTTAGAATTTGATGATCTAGCATCTTCATCTACATGTGCAACTCTAGCCTAGCCTTCATTTCTCCTGTCTATTCTGCCTTGGTACTGAGGACATTCAAATGCCCTATGACCTTCTTCTCCACAGTGAAAACATGTTCCACGAAAGCCACCTCTTCGAGATCCTTGTCCTCTTCCCCTTCCTCTTTGATCTCTATTATTCTGATCCTGTAAGTGATTGGAATTGTTTCCTCTATGATTTTGAATGCTACTGGCCTCATCCTTCTTTTTTGGATCTTCATTTCAGCCACCATATGACCGTCCACCAGATCATCCACCGCGACCTCTTCCGTTTTGTCTACTCTCAAACTTCTTGTTCAGCTTTTTCTCTACTTTTAGGGCAAATTGGTATGCCTCTTCAATACTGTTCATTCGAATCAGATTCAGCTCCTACTAAATGCTTGGCCTTAACCTATTAAGGAATCAGGCAACTTTCTCCTTATCAGCTTCTGCATGGCCTGTTCTGATGAGAAGTCGATAGAACTCCTTTGTATACTCCTGAACAGATCTTCCTGCTTGCTTCAAACTCTGCATTTTCTTCAGTAGGTCAAGCTCATAATAAATAGGAATAAACTATCACTTCAATTTATCCACCATCTGATCCCATCTCATGATTTTCTCCTTTCCCCTTCTATTTCGCTTCAACTGAATCTCTTGCCACCATATCTTCGCATGACCTTTCAGTCTGGCCTTCGCAAATTTGACCCTATCAGGATCTTCGACATCTTCATACTCAAAATATTTTTCACATTCATTGATCTAGTCGATCAATTCCTCTAGGTTAAGATTTTGAGAAAATGTCAGAACCTCAATCTTAGGTCTTTTTTCAATCTTGGAAATCGCCCGAAAAAGTCTTTCTTACTTCTGATTCACAATTTCAACTTCTCCTTCTTGATATTCTTCTTCAGCTTCATCCTCACTTTTGTCTCTGACATTAAGATTCATTCATCTACGAATCTCTTCTTACAATGCTTGTACTTGTCTCTGTAGCTCTCTAACCTCAGGTGTCAAAGCACTAGCTCTTCCGCCACGTTCTCTTTGTGGAGGTATTTTCGCGATGCGCACTGAAACCCTAACCACGATCCTGGTGCAAACTACCTCACAGTCGGTGATCTGTTTACACACTCAAAAAAACCTGATCTGATACCACTTGATGAAGGGTGCTCCCCTTAATACCACAAACACATAACAGACATAGAGAAACAACTATAATATGCAAGAACAGAAAATTGGCTTCTTATTATCTCCACAAATGTGGAATTATAAATTTTTAGAATTACAACATGCAAAGCCACATGGACATTTCCTTACAATATTATATAGGATAAAGTCTCAAACTATTACCTAGATCTACTACCCATAACTATTCTGAACTACTTAAGACAATAATACAGCCTTCCTTATATAGGCAATTCCCCACCGCTTGGGAAGGTTCCAAAATTTTAGCCAATAAGGCCGACCAAACTTAGAATTATTTTATTTTACATTTCATTACATCATAGTCGGCTCAAGATAACCTTTGAAACCCGAACAAAAATTTTGAAGAAAATTATTTTCTACCATTTCAAGTGGCCCAACTTCCGAAGACCATAGGTCATCACCAGTTGACCCGATCGACTATTATAACCCCATTTCAAAAATGCCACAAAGCACTCTACAGGCTTGACCCGCGCAAGTGCCCATCACCCAAATTTTTAACCTCATCTAGGGCTTCTAAAGCCTTCAAAATTGAGTTCAAAGTTTCTGTACCCTGCTGCCAATACCGAAAATCTTCAATATCTTCCAATATACACTTGATCTGGCAATGAAACTTTACTGGTAGACGTATATGACCAAAATGAATCTCCAAGAAAGAAATCAGATCATTCTGAGCACATACAAAAATGACCAAAAATAGTAACTTTCCATAAATAGCAGCTCTGCACAAAATAACCCTTATTGAAAATAAAAATAGAAATATTTTTGGGTGATGCAAGATTGCTCTTACACCCAGGATGCTCCTACATCAGACACCCAGGGTAATTTGAGAAGTGACCCTATCACGACTCAGGTGTGCAGAGGAAAACCAAGATGGCTAACCTCCTCCTTTGTCAGCCATGATGAATCTTCAACAGGTCATCCTTTCCACTTGACCAGATATTCTTCATATGTCCTATTCCTTGTGCTTCTGCCAACACGACTGTCGAGTATATCTTTGATCTCCTTAGTGTCTGAACTAGTTGCTGAAATACTCCACTGTGGTGCTGTGATCTCATCTTCAACACCTCCTTCATGATACTTTGTCAGATCTGAAATGTTAAACACTGGTGAAATATTTACCTCAGTAGGCCATTCTACCTCATATGCATTTCCTGAATCATGTTTCTTCAATATCCTACATGGTCCAAACTTCTTCATTTTTAGCTTGTTATATGTACCAACTGGAAACCGCTCCTTCCGCAAATGAGCCATGACTTCATCACCAACCTAAAATTCCTTATACCTCCTTTTCTCATCTACCTTAGCCTTATACTGTGCCTTCATCTTGGTAATATACTTCCTCACCTCCCCATAGATGTTCTTCAAGTGTTCTGCAAAATCTTTAGCTTCAGCACTACTTATTTCTCCTTTATCTATTTTTCTTAATTTAGATGCATTTCTTGGACTACTTCCATATACAATCTGAAATAGTGATTTACCAGTGCTCTTGTTGACAGAATTATTGTATGCAAATTTTGCCTGTGTTAAAATTAAATCCCATCCCGTTGGCTTATCTCCAACCAAATATCTCAGCAAATTTTCCAAACTCCTATTCACCGCCTCTGTCTGTCCATCAATTTGTGGATGATGTGATGAACTGAACTTTAAATCTGTCTTCAACTTCTTCCACAATGTACGCCAAAAATATCCAACAAACTTAGTGTCCCGATCTGAAACTATGGTCTTTGGCAAACCATGAAGTCTCACTACTTCTCTGAAAAATAGTTCTGCTATATGAACAACATCATTAGTCTTCTTGCAAGGAATGAAATGTGCCATCTTTAAAAATCTGTCAACCACTACAAAAATTGAATCATGTCCCCGCCGAGTCCTCGGTAAACCAAGAACAAAGTCCATGCTGATATCCTCCCAAGGCTTCTCTGGTACGGGTAATGGCTGATACAATCCTGTATTTTGCTTCACTCCTTTCGCCATCTGACATATTCTGCAACTCTGTACAAACTTCTCCACATCTTGCTGCAACTATGGCCAATAATAATTCTCACTAACCAAACTAAGGATTTTATAACGACCAAAATGTCCAGCCAATCCTTCACTATGCTTCTCCTTGATGAGATTCTCCCTTATATAACTTCGTGGAATGCACAACTGACTCCCTCTGAATAGCATATCATCTTGGATGATGAAATCCAACCATTTCATCCTGTCTAGAGTAACAGGTTCTGTACAAGCTTTCCAAGCTTCACCAAAATTAGGATCCTTTGGATACAAATTCTCGAGTTCCTTGAACCCAACCACTTCAATCTGCATTTCTGTCAGCAATAGTTGCCTTCTGCTAAGAGCATCTGCAACCCTATTAGACTTTCCACTCCTATGTTTCAAAATAAATGTATAACTCTGCAAAAACTCAACCCATTTCAAATGCCTCTGATTCAACTTTCCTTGACTATTCAAATATTGCAAAGCTTGATGATTAGTATACAAAACAAACTCCTTAGGAAGCAGATAATGTCTCTACTTTTTTAATGCCTGAACTATAGCATAAAATTCTTGATCATAAATAGAATATTTCCTCTTGGCATCATTTAAATTCTCACTGAAATAAGCAACAGGTTTACCTTCTTGGCTCATAACAGCTCCTATTGTAGTACCACTAGCATCACAATCTACTTGAAACACTTTATTAAAATTTGGAAGTGCTAAAACAGGTTGTTCTATAACTTTTTGTTTCAACAAATCAAAACTCTTTTCTGCCCCATTAATCCACTTAAACTCTTTTCTATCCCTTCTCATTGTTTCAGTCAAGGGACCACAAATACTGCTAAATTTTTTGATAAAATTTCTGTAAAAGCTAGCCAAACCATGAAAAGATCTTACCTCAGTAGCACTCCTTATTATAGGCCATTCAAGGATAGCCTGTACCTTTTCTGGATCTATTTTTAGACCTTCTACTGAAACTACAAATCCTAAATATACTAACTCTTTCTTCACAAAACTGCACTTCTTCAAATTAATCAACAATTTCTCTTCCCTTAGCTTCTCAAATACCATACGAATATGCATCATATGCTCCTCCAATGTCTTACTAAAGATCAAAATATCATCTAGGTAAAGAATGACAAACTTACCCAAAAATTCTTTCAAAACCTCATTCATGAGCCGCATGAAAGTGCTCGGTGCATTGGTTAGCCCAAAAGGAATGACTAACTACTTATACAGTCCTTCCTTTTTCTTGAAGGCAGTCTTCCATTCATCTCCTTCTCTGATTTGAATCTGATGATATCCACTTTTCAAATCTATCTTTAAAAAATATACAGCTCCACTCAAACATTCCATAATATCATCCATTCATGGCAATGGAAACCTGTATTTGATCGTGATCTTGTTTATTGCCTTATAATCTATACACATCTTCCACTCTCCATTTTTCTTTGGTGCTAATACCACTGGTATAGCATAGGGACTCAGACTCTCTTGAATCAACCCCTTCTATAATAGTTCATGTACTTGTTTGTTCAACTCTTCACTTTCTGCAAGTGTCATTCTGTGTGCTGCCTTATTCGGCAAACTCACTCCTGGGATGAAGTCCATCTGATGACTGATCTTCCTGACTAGTGGTAATCCATCAGGCATGTTATCGGATACAATATACTGAAACTCATTCAACAAATCTGCAACTTCCACAGGAACATCTTCTACTTCCTCTTTACCAACTTTTGGAATTAAAGCAAAACATACATGCTCATGCCTCATGCCATCTAGAAAATTTCTTCCATCAACAAAAGTTATCCTTGCATTACCACATACTTTTTCTTCAGTCTCCTTCAATGGTTTTAGCTTATGTCGCACTCCATTCTTTGTTAGGGAATAGGTATTTTCACGACCATCATGTACAGCACATTTGTCAAACTGCCATGGTCTACCCAACAACATATGACATGCATCCATAGATATGATATCACATAGTACCTCATCTTGGTATCTGCCAATCTTAAACTTCACCAGGCATTGTTCATTGACCATGACCTTGTGGTCATCCTGTACCTAAGCAATCCGATATGGATGTGGGTGTTTTTGTCTCTTGAGCTTCAACTTTGTCACCATCTCTTCTGACACCAAATTGTCAGTGCTTCCACTATCGATAATCATATCACAACATTTACCTTCACACTTGCACCTCGTGTGAAACAAGCTTCTCATTTGTTTAGATTCATTCTCACCACTCAACAGGACTCTTCTGTTAATCAACGTTTCTCCTCTTTTAGCATATTCAGAATTTGATGATCTGACATCTTCATCTACATGTGCAACTCTAGCCTGGCCTTCATTTCTCCTGTCTGTTCTTCCTTGTCGCTGAGGACATTCAAATGCGCTATGACCTTCTTCTCCACAGTGAAAATATGTTCCACAAAAGCCACTTCTTCGAGATCCTTGTCCTCTTCCCCTTCCTCTTTGATCTCTATTATTCTGATCTTGGAAGTGATTGAAATTGTTTCCTCTCTGATTCTGACTACTACTGGCCTCATCCTTCTTTTTTGGATCTTCATTTCGGCCACCATATGACCATCCACTAGATCATCCACCGTGACCTCTTCCATTTTGTCTGCTCTCAAACTTCTTGTTCAGCTTTTCCTCTATTTTTAGGGCAAATTAGTATGCCTCTTCAATACTGTTCATTCGAACCAGATTCAGCTCCTCCTGAATACTTAGCCTTAACCCATTAAGTTATCGGGAAACTTTCTCCTTATCAGCTTCTGCATGGCCTGTTCTGATGAGAAGTCGATAGAACTCCTGTGTATACTCCTGAACAGATCTTCCTGCTTGCTTCAAACTCTGCATTTTCTTTAGTAGGTCAAGCTCATAATCAATAGGAATGAACTGTCACTTCAATTTATCTACCATCCGATCCCATCTCGTGATTTTCTCCTTTCCCCTTCTATTTCACTCCAACTGAATCTCTTACCACCATATCTTTGCATGACCTTTTAGTCTGGCCTTCGCAAATTTGACCCTATCAGGATCCTCGACATCTTCATACTCAAAATATTCTTCACATTCATTGATCTAGTCGATCAATTCCTCTGGATTAAGATTTTGAGAAAATGTAAGAACCTCAATCTTAGGTCTTTTCCCAATCTTGGAAATCACCCGAAAAAGTCTTTCTTCCTCTTGGTTCACAATTTCAACTTCTCCTTATTGATATTCTTCTTCGGCTTCATCCTCGCTTTCATCTCTGACATTAAGATTCATTCCTCTGCGAATCTCTTCTTGCAATGCTCCCTCTTGTCTCTACAGCTCTCTAACCTCAGGTGTCACAGCACCAGCTCTTCCGCCACGTTCTCTTTGTGGAGGTATTTTCGTGATGCATGCTGAAACCCTAACCACGGTCGTGGTGCAAACTACCTCACAGTCGACAATCTATTTACACACTTAAGAAAACTTGCTCTGATACCACTTGATGAAGGGTTCTCCCCTTAATACCACAAACACATAACAGACATAGAGAAACAACAACAATAATATGCAAGAACAGAAAATTGGCTTCTTATTATCTCCACAAATATGGAATTACAAATTTTCAAAATTACAACATGCAAAGCCACATGGAAATTTCCTTACAATATTCTGTAAGACAAAGTCTCGAAATATTACCCAGATCTACTACCCAGAACTATTCTGAACTACCTAAGATAATAATATAGCATTCCTTATATAGGCAATTCCCAACCGCCTAGGAAGGTTCCAGAATTTTAGCCAATAAGGCCGACCAAACTTAGAATTATCTTATTTTACATTTCATTACATCATAGTCGGCTCAAGATAACCATTGAAACCCGAATAGAAATTTTGAAAAAAATTATTTTCTGCCATTTCAGGTGGCCCAACTTCCGAAGACCATAGGTCATCAACAGTTGACCTGATCGGCTATTATAACCCTATTTCAGAAATGCCACGAAGCACTCTACAGGCCTGTCCCACGCAAGCGCCCGTCATCCAAATTTTTGACCTCATCTGGGGCCTCTAAAGCCTTCCAAACTGAGTTCAAAGTTTCTGTACCCTACTGCCAATACTGAAAATCTTCAATATCTTCCAATATACACTTGATCTGGCAATGAAACTTTACTGGCAGACTTATATGACCAAAATGAACCTCCAAAAAAAAAATCAGATCATTCTGAGCACATACAAAAATGACCAAAAATAGTAACTTTCCATAAATAGCAGCTCTACACAAAACAGCCCTTATTGAAAATAAAAATAGAAATATTTTTGGGTGATGCAAGATTGCTCTTACACCCAGGATGCTCCTGCATCAGACACCCGGGGTAATTTGAGAAGTGACCCTGTCATGACTCAGGTGTGCAGAGGAAAACCAAGATGGCTAACCTCCTCCTTTGTCAGCCATGATGAATCTTCAACAGGTCCTCCTTTCCACTTGACCAGATATTCTTCATATGTCCTATTCCTTGTGCTTCTGCCAACACGACTGTCCAGTATATCTTTGATCTCCTTAGTGTCTGAAATAGTTGTTGGAATACTCCACTGTGCTGCTGTGATCTCATCTTCAACACCTTCTTCATGATACTCTGTCAGATCTGAAATGTTAAACACTGTTGAAATATTTAGCTCAATAGGCAATTCTACCTCATATGCATTTCCTGAATCATGTTTCTTCAGTATCCTACATGGTCCAAACTTCTTCATTTTTAGCTTGTTATATGTACCAACTGGAAACCGCTCCTTCCGCAAATGAACCATGACTTCATCACCAACCTGAAAATCTTTATACCTCCTTTTCTCATCTGCCTTAGCCTTATGCTATGCGTTCATCTTGGTAATATGCTTCCTCACCTCCCCATGGATGTTCTTCAAGTGTTCTACAAAATCCTCAGCTTCAGCACTACTTATTTCTCCTTTATCTATCTTCCTTAATTCAGATGCATTTGTTGGACTACTTCCATATACAATCTGGAATGGTGATTTACCAGTGCTCCTGTTGAAAGAATTATTGTATGCAAATTCTGCCTGTGGTAAAATTAAATCCCATCCCGTTGGCTTATCTCCAACCAAACATCTTAGTAAATTTCACAAACTCCTATTCACCACCTCTGTCTGTCCATCAGTCTGTGGATGATGTGATGAATTGAACTTCAAATCTATCTTCAACTTCTTCCACAACGTACGCCAGAAATATCTAACAAACTTAGTGTCCCGATCTGAAACTATGGTCTTTGGCAAACCATGAAGTCTCACTACTTCTCTCAAAAATAATTCTGCTACATGAACAACATCATTAGTCTTCTTGTACGGAATGAAATGTGCCATCTTTAAAAATCTGTCAACCACTACAAAAATTGAATCATGTCCCCGCTGAGTCCTCAGTAAACCAAGAACAAAATCCATGCTGATATCCTCCCAAGGCTTCTCTGGTATGGGTAATGGCTGATACAATCCTGTATTATGCTTCACTCCTTTCGCCATCTGACATACTCTGCAACTTTGTACAAACTTCTTCACATCTTACTGCAACTATGGCCAATAATAATTCTCACTAATTAAACCAAAGATTTTATCATGACCAAAAGATCCAGCCAATCCTCCACTATGCTTCTCCTTGATGAGATTCTTCCTGATAGAACTTCATAGAATGCACAACTGACTCCCTCTGAATAGCATATCATCCTGGATGATGAAATCCAACCATTTCATCCTGTCTAGAGTAACAGATTATGTACAAGCTTTCCAAGCTTCACCAAAATCAAGATCCTCTGGATACAAATTCTTGAGTTCCTTGAACCCAACCACTTCAATCTACATTTCTGTCAGCAATAGTTGCCTTCTGCTAAGAGCATCTACAACCCTATTAGACTTTACAGTCCTATGTTTCAAAATAAATGTATAACTCTGCAAAAACTCAACCCATTTCAAATGTATCTGATTCAACTTTCCTTGACTATTCAAATATTGCAAAGCTTGATGATCAGTATACAAAACAAACTCCTTAGGAAGCAGATAATGTCTCCACTTCTTTAATGCCTGAACTATAGCATAAAATTCCTGATCATAAATAGAATATTTCCTCTTGGCATCATTTAACTTCTCACTGAAATAAGCAACAGGTTTAACTTCTTGGCTCATAACAGCTCCTATTGCCATACCACTAGCATCACAATCTACTTGAAACACCTTATTAAAATCTGGAAGTGCTAAAACAGGTTGTTCTGTAACTTTTTATTTCAACAATTGAAAACTCTTTTCTGCCCCATTAGTCCACTTAAATTTTTTTCTATCCCCTCTCATTGTTTCAGTCAAGGGACCACAAATACTGCTAAATTTTTTTGATAAACTTTTTGTAAAAGCTAGCCAAAGTATGAAAAGATCTTACCTCAGTAGCACTCCTTGGAGTAGGCCATTCAAGGATAGCCTGTACCTTTTCTGAGTCCATTTTTAGACCTTCTGCTGAAACTACAAATCCCAAATACACTAACTTTTTCTTCACAAAACTGCACTTCTTCAAATTAATCAATAATTTCTCTTCCCTCAGCTTCTCAAATACCATATAAATATGCATCATATGCTCCTCCAATGTCTTACTAAAGATCAAAATATCATCTAGGTAAACAATGACAAACTTACCCAGAAATTCTTTCAGAACCTCGTTCATGAGCCGCATGAAAGTGCTCGGTGCATTGGTTAGCCCAAAAGGTATGACTAACCACTCATACAGTCCTTCCTTTGTCTTTAATGTAGTCTTCCATTCATCTCTTTCTCTGATCCGAATCTGATGATATCCACTTTTCAGATCTATCTTTGAAAAATACACAACTCCACTCAAACAGTCCATAACATCATCCATTCGTGGCAATGGAAACCTGTACTTGATTGTGATCTTGTTTATTGCCCTAGAATCTGTACACATCGTCTACTCTCCATTCTTCTTTGGTGCTAATATCACTGGTACAGCACAGGGACTTAGACTCTCTCGAATCAACCCCTTCTATAACAGTTCATGTACTTGTCTATTCAACTCCTCACTTTTTGCAGGTGTCATTCTGTGTGCTACCTTATTCAGCAAACTCATTCATGAGATCAAGTCCATTTGATGACTGATCTTCCTGACTGGTGGTAATCCATCAGGCATGTTATCGGATACAATATCCTAAAACTCATTCAACAAATCTACAATTTTTACAGGAACATTTTCTACTTCGTCTTTACCAGCTTCTGGAATTAAAGCAAAACATACATGCTCATGCCTCATACCATCTAGGAAATTTTTTCCATCAACAAAAGTTATCCTTGCATTACCACATACCTTTTTTTCAGTCTCCTTCAATGGTTTTAGCTTATGTCGCACTCCATCCTTTGTCAGGGATTAGGTATTCGCACGACCATCATGTACAGCACATCTGTCAAACTGCCATGGTCTACCCAACAACATATGACATGTAGCCATAGATATGATATCACACAGTACCTCATCTTGGTATCTGCCAATCTTGAACTTCACCAGGCATTGTTCATTGACCATGACCTTGTGGTCATCCTATACCCAGGTAATCTGATATGGATGTGGGTGTTTCTGTCTCTTGAGCTTCAACTTTGTCACCATCTCTTCCGACACTAAATTGTCAGTGCTTCCACTATCGATAATCACATCACAACATTTACCTTCACACTTGCACCTGGTGCGAAACAAGCTCCTCCTTTGCTCAGGTTCATTCTCACCACTCAACAGGACTCTTCTATTAATCAACGTTTCTCCTCTTTCAGCATCTTCACAATTTGATGATCTGGCATCTTCATCTACATGTGCAACTCTAGCCTGGCTTTCATTTCTCCTGTCTATTCTGCCTTGGCACTGAGGACATTCAAATGCCCTATGACCTTCTTCTCCACAGTGAAAACATGTTCCACGAAAGCCACCTCTTCCAGATCCTTATCCTCTTCCCCTTCCTCTTTGATCTCTATTATTCTGATCCTGGAAGCGATTGGAATTATTTCCTCTCTGATTCTGACTGCTACTGGCCTCATCCTTCTTTTTCAGATCTTCATTTCGACCACCATATGACTGTCCACTAGATCGTCCACCGCAACCTCTTCCATTTTATCTTCTCTCAAATTTCTTATTCAGCTTTTCCTCTACTTTTAAGGCAAATTGGTATGCCTCTTCAATACTATTCATTCAAACTAGATTCAGCTCCTCCTGAATGCTTGGCCTTAACCCATTAAGGTATCAGGCAACTTTCTCCTTATCAGCTTCTGCATGGCCTGTTCTGATGAGAAGTCGATAGAACTCCTCTGTATACTCCTGAATAGATCTTCCTGCTTGCTTCAAACTCTGCATTTTCTTTAGTAGGTCAAGTTCATAATCAACAGGAATGAACTGTCACTTCAATTTATCCACCATCCGATTCCATCTCATGATTTTCTCCTTTCCCCTTATATTTCGCTCCAACTGAATCTCTTGCCACTATATCTTCGCATGACCTTTCAGTCTGGCCTTCGCAAATTTGACCCTATCAGGATCCTCGACATCTTCATACTCAAAATATTCTTCACATTCATTGATAGAGTCGATCAATTCTTCTAGGTTAAGATTTCCAGAAAATGTAGGAACCTCAATCTTAGGTCTTTTCCCAATCTTGGAAATCACTCGAAAAAGTCTTTCTTCCTCCTGGTTCACAATTTCAACTTCTCCTTCTTGATATTCTTCTTCGGCTTCATCCTTGCTTTCATCTCTGACATTAAGATTCATTCCTCTGCAAATCTCTTCTTGCAATGCTCGCACTTGTCTCTGCAACTCTCTAACCTTAGGTGTCATAGCACCAGCTCTTCCGCCACGTTCTCTTCGTGGAGGTATTTTTGTGATGCACGCTGAAACCCTAACCACGGTCCTAGTGCAAACTGCCTCACAGTCGGTGATCTATTTACACACTCAAAAAAACCTACTCTGATACCACTTGATGAAGGGTGCTCCCCTTAATACCAAAAACACATAACAGACATAGAGAAACAATAACAATAATATGCAAAAATAAAAAATTGGCTTCTTATTATCTCCACAAATGTAGAATTATAAATTTTTAGAATTACAACATGCAAAGCCACATGGACATTCCCTTACAATATTCTGTAGGACAAAGTCTCGAACTATTACCCAGATCTACTACCCAGAACTATTCTGAACTACCTAAGACAATAATACAGCCTTCCTTATATAGGTAATTCCCCACCGCCTAGGAAGGTTCCAGAATTTTAGCCAATAAGGCCGACCAAACTTAGAATTATTTTATTTTACATTTCATTACATCATAGTCAGCTCAAGATAACCTTTGAAACCCGAACAGAAATTTTGAAGAAAATTATTTTTCACCATTTCAGGTGGCCCAACTTCCGAAGACTATAGGTCATCACTAGTTGACCCGATCGGCTATTATAACCCTATTTCAGAAACACCACGAAGCGCTCTACAGGCTTGACCTACACAAGGGCCTATCACCCAAATTTTTGACCTCATTCGGGGCCTCTAAAGCCTTCAAAAATGAGTTTAAAGTTTCTGTACCCTGCTGCTAATACCGAAAATCTTCAATATCTTCCAATATACACTTGAACTAGCAATAAAACTTTACTGGCAGACTTATATGACCAAAATGAATCTCCAAGAAAAAAATCAGATCATTCTGAGCACATAGGAAAATGACCAAAAATAGTAACTTTCCATAAATAGCAGCTCTACACAAAATAACCCTTATTGAAAATAAAACCAGAAATATTTTTGGGTGATGCAAGATTGCTCTTACACCCAGGATGCTCCTGCATCAAAAAAGGATTGAGATGTTGGGATGGGGGGGAGTTTGATAGATAATGACTCGGTCCACTATGTATGGTGCTTGTTTGCCAGATTTTCACCAACATACTTGTCCAAGGCACTTGAATTGCCAAGTTTTCACCATTAGACAATTTTTTATTTTATTTATTTATTTATTTATTTTTCAATTTTTATAGATTTTTTGAATATTTAGATCTGGTTCAGGCATAGAACCTCTTTAAATAGATGTTGATTGGATCGTTCAAAGGCTCACCTTCTAGTGTAGATAACTGATAAGCTCCAGAGCTGAAGCATGCTGTGACAACATAGGGGCCTAACCAAGTAGGCTCAAACTTGCCTTTCTTTTCTCTATTTGCTTGGACTTTCTAATTTTCTTTGAGGACCATGTCACCGACCTAAAATTATCTGGGATGGACCTTCTTGTTATAACTCCTTTTGAGTCGATTCTGGTATGCAACCAGGTGATCATAGGCTTGTTGTCTCTTTTCATCTAACAGGTCTAGCTGTGTGAGACAGGCCACATGATAGCCTTCATCAGTGGTGTAGTTCTTCATGGAGACTCGCAATGATGGGAGCTCAATCTCGATTGGCAGAATGGCTTCAGCACCATATACAAGAGAATATGGGGTGGTGCCTGTGGGACTGCGATAAGAAGTACGGTATGCCCAAAGGGCGAATTTGATTTGGAGGTGCCAGTCACGACCAGAATCATTGACAACCTTCTTGAGGATTTTAAAGATAGTTTTGTTGGTTGCCTCAGCTTGGCCATTTCCTTGAGGGAAATATGGACTGGAGAAACAGTGATGGATGTGGAGTCTAGCACACAGATCATCCACATGCTAGTTTTCAAAAGGTGTGCCATGGTCTATGAAGATGGTAGATGGTATGCCAAAGCAACAAATGATGTGGTAAAGGATGAACTTGGATATTTGGATGCCAATAGTGAGGGTGAGCGAGATTGCTTCAACCCATTTGGTGAAGTACTCTGTGGCAGTGATTATGTACTTGTGTCCATCCGAGGAAAGGGGAGTGATTAAGCTAACAAGGTCAAAGCCCCAACATGAAAATAGCCAAGGTGGCACAATGGGCTGCAAATCTTGTGCTGGTGCATGAATCAAATTTGCATGGTGCTGACATGGTAAACATTTTCTGACAAACTCACAAGCATCATGTTCCATGGTTGGCCAATAATACCCAACTCGAAGCAACTGCTTAGCTAGAACCATGCCACTCGTATGGGCACCACAAATTCCAGCGTGGACCTCTTGTAAAGCTAGGATGGCCTCATTTGAATCTAAACACCTAGAGAGGATATTGTGATACCCTCGATGATAAAAGGTGTTGGCTACAAGAGTGTAGTGGGAAGCTCTGTGAATAAGGTTTTGGCATTAGTTATTGGTGAGATGGGGAGATATGATACCATTCTTTAGATATGCATGGATGTCATGGTACCACGGGGACTGGGGACCAACCAAGACATACACCAT
This sequence comes from Chamaecyparis obtusa, assembly GCA_027943335.1. Classification (NCBI taxonomy): domain Eukaryota; kingdom Viridiplantae; phylum Streptophyta; class Pinopsida; order Cupressales; family Cupressaceae; genus Chamaecyparis; species Chamaecyparis obtusa. The sequence continues at coordinate 530,838 of BSBK01001898.1, read as the reverse complement.
TTCTACATCGGTATTCTCATAAGCTGGTGTATGTAGCTGCTTGACTAGGAATTCATACTATGATGCATCACGTGGAATTCTTAACAAGGACCCAATAGTTGCCATTGCGTCGGCTGCTTTGTTCTGAAGTCTGGGTATCTGTGTAAATTGTAGATTCAGGAAATTCTCTTTCAATCTATCCACGAGTTCTTTGTAAGGTAGCATCTTGTCATCCTTTGTTTGATATTCATCTAGGACCTGCTTGATAATCAGCTATGAATCACTGAACACTTGCAGTTTTGTGATATTCCATTGAATGGCTATTTTGAGACCTAAGGTGAGTGCCTCATATTCTGCAATGTTGTTGGTACATGAAAATCCCAACTTGAATGATTTTGGAATGTAGTCACCTTGAGGTGTGACGAATAGGATTCCTACCCTTGATCCATGTGATGTGTAGGAGTCATCAAAGTATAGTTTCCACATGGGTTGTTCTTCGATCATACATAAGTGTTCATCAGGGAATTCCATGATTAGTGGATAAGCATCCACTAATGGTGCTTCTGCTAGTTGACCGGCAATGACTTGCCCTTTGATTGCTTTCTGATCTATGTACTGGATGTCAAACTCATTGAGTATCATGACCCATTTCGCCATACAGCCTATGAGAGTTGTCTTAGATAGTAGATATTTGAGGGGGTCCACCTTTGAAATGAGCCTAATTATGTGACTGAGCATGTAATGTCTAAGCTTTTGAGTGGCAAAGACCACTACAAGGCAGGCTTTTTCTGTGGGTGAGTAATTAAGCTCATAGCCAACAAGAGTTTGACTAATTTAGTAGATGGTTCTTTCTTTTTTTTCATCATCATGCTGAGCTAGGAGTGCCCCCAATGCTGTAGTGGTTGCTGAGATGTAGAGTATGAGAGGGTGTCCTGGAACTGGTGGTACTAGGATTGGAGAATTGGCTAGATACTCCTTGAGCTTATCAAAGCTTCTCTGACATATGGGATCCCATTTGAAGCTTGTGTCTTTGCATAAGAGATGCGTGAAAGGTTGGCACTTGTCTGCCAGTTGAGAAATGAACTGATGCACTGATTGAAGCTTTCCTTGTAGGCTTTTGAGCTATCTGAGTGTTCTTGGGGGAGGCATTTTTGTTATTGCTTTGACCTTTTTAGGGTCAATCTCTATGCCTCTTCGTGATACTATGAAACCTAGGAGCTTTCCAGATGTAACACCAAAGACACATTTCTTCGGATTGAGCCGTAACCCATAGTGTTGCAGGTGATCAAACACACTCTTAAGAATGTCAAGGTGTTCATGGCGTGTCTTTGGTTTTGCAAGAATATCATCCACATAGTCCTCTAGGATCTTGTGGATCATGTCATGGAAGATTGCTATCATTGCTCTTTGATATGTGGCTCCTGCATTCTTTAAACCAAAAGGCATCATGTTATAGCAAAAGGTACCCCATGGAGTGGTGAATGCTATTTTGTGTTGGTCTTTTGCTACTATATGAATCTGATTGTATCCAGAGAAACCATCCATTAGTGACAACATTTCATGGCCCGCTGTAAGATCTATGATCATGTCTATGTTAGGTAGTGGGAAATCATCTTTAGGACATGCCTTGTTTAGGTCCCTAAAATCTGTACAAATTCAGATGTCACCAGAAGAATTTGTGACAGGTACCATGTTGGAGATCCAATCTGAGTAATCTATAGCTCTGATAATCTTTTCATCCAGGAGCTTTTCTAGTTCTAATTTTACCAATAGAGCTACTTTGGGATGCATTTTGCATAGCTTCTGCTTTACTGGCTTAACATTGGGGTCTACAGCTAGATGATGAACAACAAGTTTAGGATCAAGTCTATGCATGTGTGCGTATGACCATGCAAAGTTCGTAGTAGCTTCTTGAAGTAGCACAGTGAAAGCCATTTCTTCACCTTCTGTCATGTTGGCTACAACGTATGTGATCCTCAGACATTCCTCTATACCTAAGTTGACTGGCTTGGTTTCTTCTATGATGATAGGTGATTGCTCAGATCTGTAATCCTAGATGGGAGGAAGAGGCAAGTCTTCATCTTCTAGCGCTTGAATTGCCAAGTTTTCACTAGAAGATACACTCTTTATTTTTACTTTTTTGGAATTAGAATGTGCCCCAGAAGGGTTTTCACATAAGGACTCATGTTTTACTCTTTCTATTTCTCTTTTCAGCTAAAGCTTGCCTCCTCTCCAAAGTATCCCTATGGGTCAAGCTTACAGATGTGAGTTGACTCTGAATCCTGAACTGAGTGTGGGCCTGATGCCCCCATGAATTCTAGGAGTGCTTCCATGCTTTGGAACTCATCGATGTGTGTGATGCTTGGTTGGTCCTAGTCTATGAGTTCAGGGTGGGTGAGGGGAAGTTCTATGAGATTGATAGCAAGTTGTCAGAGGACAAAAGTCCCCAGGAGGGTGTCATCGTCAAAGATATCATCGTAGGATCTGATTTCTTTCTCTTCAGGGATGTCTTCGATCTCTACGAGGTCATCTTGGCTTTTTAAGAGGGGAACGCTAGTCATGTTGGTGCCCCCAGTTGTGGTATTGGGCCCTTGTATATGCAGGTGAGGGATATTAAAGCTAAGACCCTGATGTTGTGGGTTCTTGGATGGTATAATTGGGTCTTTGCTTCCACCTTCTTGTGGTCCTAGACCACCACCTTGGTAGTTCCATTGCTCAGTAGTGTACTTGTGCAATTGTGGATATTTATCCTTGAAGTAGCCAAGAAGTTGTTTGTTAGGTGGTGGGGGATCTTTGTACAACCACCTATTAATGTCAGGATCCATTTCTTGACTGTTCAATGTGCCATGGGATTCAAAAGTCATAGGTCCCATTCTCTTGATTTCATGATGCTCTTCAATAGGCTTGCTTTGGTGACTCGGGTGCCCTTGGGTATGTGGATCATGTGGGAGGGCCCCTATGGCAAATGCATCATGTAGGCTGTATTCACCACAACCCTGGTTATTGATCTTGATGGAAGAGAGGGTGGAAGTGAGAATGGTTTTTGGATCACAATGGGATCGGGACAAGCTAGCAATAGAAGTACCAATGTCAGTTCCAGGACAATGAGTGGAGTGAGGGAATGATGCTTCCATTGCACGATAGTATGCAAAGGGTTGGGGATCAACATGGATGGTAACCTCAGTGCCTTAATGCCAAAATTTGATTCATTGATGGTAAGTAGATGGTATAGCCTTAATGGAATGAATCCACAGTCGGCCTAGGAGGATATCAAATGGTAGGTCAAGATCAACAACATGGAAAATAGTATCCTATGTTGCTGGGCTCAGCTGAATGGGATAAGTAATGGTACCTTTAGAGGTACACTACAAGTTGTCATAGGCTTTGATAGTAATTACTTCATGTGCTATATCAGCCTGGGTGAACCCAATCTACTGAATGAATTTTAAAGTACACAAGTTCAAGGCTGAGCCATTATCTATTAAGACCTGTTTGATGGAAAAGTCTTTGACCATGATGGTGATTTGGAGAGGGAGAGTATGGTCAGGTGCAACATCTAGCATGTCAGATGGTTTGAAGGATAAAGCAAAGGTTGTGGATAGATGTTCCACAAGGGTCTCAAACTAGGTGGTGTTAATGTCTGTGGGGACATGTTCTTCTTTGAGAGCTCGGTCAAGGATCTCCTGATGGAGAGGTGAAGTGCGGAGAAGGTCCAAGATGGATATTTGGGCCAGTGTGTTCCTAAGATGTTCTATGAGGTTATACTATGCATTATGTGCTGGCCTTGGTTGGGCACTAGCAACAGTGATCTGGCCTTTGTGGGTAGTAACAACACATTGACGATCTGCTCCTCTAACATGGATGGTATTGACTGTGGGCTCAACTTGGGTTATGCATCCAACAATATTATCATAATTGATATAGGAAGTAATGTGATCTTCTTTCTTGCCTTTTCCATGGTTCTAGGGATGATTGGCTTTAGTTTGGTTGTTCCCAGCATTGTGTTGTGGGAACACATTCTGATAAATTTGCAAATTGGCATTTGGCGAGGCTTGAGCGGGTGTATCTACTTGAATCTCTTTTTGATCAATGAGATCTTGGATATAGTTTTTGAGTCTCATACACTTCAGGGTAGTGTGTCCTTTGACATGATGATAATCATAGTATTCATGATCTTTGTACTAATCAGGCTTGGGAGTGGTATCATCAACTAGTTGAATTGGTGGATATGTAATCAAGTTGGCCTTGGCCATTCGGTGAAAGATAACATCTAGAGGTTCACCCACTGGTGTGAAGGTCTTCTTTGGATAATTTTGAGCTCTGGGTTTATTTTTTTTGGGAGAAATATTGATGACATCGACTTGATTTTTTGGATTACCTTGATAAGCTTGATGGGCTGGTTGCTGATAATTTTGCTAATTATTCTGAGAATGATATTGTTGCGTGGGTTGCTGATGGACTTGAGGAGGTTGTTGAGGGATAGGCACTTGTTGTTGTTGGTATGCAGGAGTTGACAGAGGATTAGCCACAATAAATTGGACATGCTTGGTATCAGTGGCTCCATCAGTAACAACATTTTTGTTACGATTCCAGTAATGGGATTTATCATTGTTGGGTTTTTGGGCATCATTTTTGAAGTGTCAGATTGTGCCTTCATCTAGGAGGGCCTTTTCAATACCTATCCCCTTGCTCTTTATATCTTGATAGGTTTGGAGACAATTCATCCTCATGAAGTGGGATAGCTTAGGATGTAGATTATCAATAAAAATTTTGGTCAAATGCTTTTCAGGTGGCTGGTATGATAACCTAGTGCTAAGGTTCTGCCATTGTTGCAAGTATTCTGTTAGGCTTTCTCCATCTTTCTATTTTGAGTTGCAGATATCTAACAAGGTCAACTCATTCTCAACATTGTGGGCATAGTGGGCAATGATTTTCTCAGAAAGTTCGGCAAAGGTTGTGATAGTCCCATAGGGTATTTTGTAGAACCATTCAACAACAGTTCCTCCCAAGCTTTTGGGGAATAGGCGTAAGAGATAGTTATCACTATAAGCCACTTCTTGGCATGCCATATAGAATTCTTTAATATGATTGACTGGATCTCCTTTCCCCTAATATTTATCAAACTTAGGTGTCTCAAAGTGCTTAGGGAAAGGTATAGTGGGAATGGACTGGTCAAATGGATAAGGACACACCTCCTCAAACTTGTAAGTTTTGTTCTTAGTACCGATTTGAAGCTCTTTAAGAGTGTTCTTCATGGCTTCCCACTTAGCATTGATTGGTGTTTGAGTGGGTATTCCCATTTCAGGTGGGTATTGTTGAGTGGGATATGGAGATGGCCCAGCGGGATAGGTAGATTGGAGTGGATTTTGGAGTGATGTTTGCTGGGGATATTGTTGATGCAACACAGGGGGATATTGCGGTGGTGGATATGAGACTGCTTGCTGGTGTTGTGGGATGATTGGGACTTGCTATTGTGACTGGTAGGAGGAAACTTGTTGCTATTGGGGAATGGTGGGGGTTTGTTGCTATGACTGGAAGTATGGTTGCTGTGGGGGTGGTTGGTGGAATGATGCAACTTGTTGGTAAGATGGTCCTTGCTGAACTTGGCTCTGTGGTTGACTGATATAAGTTGGGTGCATTCCCATATTGCTTAAGTGTGGAACTGATGTAGGGAAGCCTGAAGCAAAGGGTGTCTGGGCATGATAACTTGTGAAATGGGATGAGCTTTGCTGCTAAGGTGGAGGAACTTGCTGAAAAGCATTGGGTGTTGGGAATGGATAGCTCATGAAGGATGAGGTTGGTGGAGGTTGAGATGGTTGCTGTTGTGCTGCTTGTGAGAAGGTGGCTTGTTGGTTTGTAAATGCAGACGTAGGAGAGTGAGTTGGTATTCCAAAGGCTTTCATGTCTTCTTGAGTGAGACCCCAATGAGGACTAGTGTGAGGTGGGAATTGTGTTGTAGAGGATGTCAAGAAGGTAGATGTGATGGGAATTTGGGACATGAATGATGGTTTCGAAAAACCCATGGAAGACATTCCTGTGGTGAAGGTATTTTGCTGGGCTTGTGCCTGGGTAGATGCTTTTTGGGGGGGAAATGAAGAGAATGCTTGTGTTCCCCATGAAAAGGATGATGTTGATGTGGGAGCTTGCTGGGTATGAAAGGGGAATGGTTGTGCTACCTCCAGAATAGATGATGCAAATGTGGAGGCTTGTTGGGAGAAAGAGGAAAATGATTGCGTTGACCCTGGAAAAGATGGTATGGATGCGGAAGCTTGTGGAGTGAAAGGGAAAGATGATTGCATCCCTCCTGGCACAAAAGGTGTGGATGTGGAAGCTTGTGAAGCAAAGGGGAAGGATGATTGTGTCCCTCCTAGCACAAAAGGTGTGGATGTGGAAGCTTGTGAAGTGAAGGGGAAGGATGATTGCATCCCTCCCGAAGTGAAAGGTGTTGCTTGGCTTATGGAAGATGGCAGAACTGCTTGTGTAAAGGCTTGCATAAGAGGTGGGAGTTGACTTTGTGACAAGTTTTGGATTTATGCCAGAGCTTGAGCAGCCATGGTAGATGATGAAGTACCTATGATAGGGAATGGAGTAGATGGTGTTACAGCTTGTGTTATAGGACTGGTGAAGCTTCCTTGTAAAAGAAGAGGAATGGTGGAGGTTGCTTGAGATGTTTGCAAGGTTGGATCAAGGAATGGTTGGATGAATGGAGAGTATACTTGTGCTAGGATTTGGATAGTACTTATGGGAATGCGAGGATGGAGATATGGTGGAATGGAATTCTGTGCTTGTGCAAAGTTAGTGAACAGGCTTTGCTGGTTGTGGGCCATGAGTGCATTGACTACTGGTGGATTCTCTGGATGATTCACAAATGTTTCTATTGCCAAAGGAGCTGAGGGGATATTGGGATCATCCCATGTATTTCTAGTTTGTATTTGGGGATCATAGGCTATCATTGTGTTGGTAAAAATGTTGGGATCAGATGAACTGGTGATTGGATAAGGATTCATGTTCCTTCTTTTCTAGATCCAGATCTTGTCTCAATAGGCATGGAGATATAGATGCTTAGATAGATGCAAGATGTTTCCTAAAAGACTCTAAAGGATGATGGATGCAAGCTTAAGGAACTTTTAAGGATGATGAATTTCTAGAATGTGATGCAAGGATTGGTGAAATGCTTGGATTTGGATCAAGGATTGTGGAAGATTGATGAGAGATGGTGGCAGATTGGTAAAAAAGCTTGGTGATGATGGAGGCTTGGTGGGATGCTCTGATTTGGGTCAAGATTGGGTGGAGGATTGGTGGGATGCTGGTGGAAGATTACTAAGTGTCAACAATGAGCTATTATTTTTCCCAATGGAGGATCAATGATAGGATTTGGCCAACCTAGGATAGACTAATGATCTTCGGTTAATTGGATTCTTATCAATACAAGACAATCTCTTGCTCAAGATGATGAGGCTATGCAAGGAAAAGTTGGATTTCCTTTAGACAATGCTCTATCAAAAAGGGGATGATTTCTGATTTGGGATAAGGGATGGAAACAACTCAAAGGTTTTGAACACTAAGTACTTGTGGATTTGGATCTCTAGATTTGGTGCAAAGGATGGGGGATTCTGATTTGGATATTGGATGCTGGATTTGGATGAAGGATATGGGACTCTGATTGTGGATTGCTGATGGAAAGATGGTGAAGGATGATGGAGCAATGCTTTCTCTAAAAGGATGATGCAAATGCAATTGAGATGGATGATCTATGATGTTGCTAGAAAGATGACGATGAATGCAACTAAGGATTTGATGATGGTGCCAAGATGAAACTAGGATGAGACTAGGATGAAGGACTACCGAGATAGGATTTTGAGATCTGAAGGTAGAATGGATATGCAATGGATCCAGCTAATCTTCTCTTTCAAGATTGACGTAGCGATGGTTCACTCAGAATCGGTAGGCAAACTGTTTGACTCTTGTGTTATAGCCAATATTATCAAGTCTTTCTTGATATTTTTCTTCTGCTTGGGTTGCTTGGATAGAGGATTGATGGCTCTTAAGGTTTCTTTCTGCAACTTTCTTCTCTTGATAAGCTTTGGATTTGGGCAACTTAGCTTTTGGATGTTTGATCAAATTTGGCATAACTTGGGGAAATTCTGATGGTTTGAGATAAAAAAGGTTCTTTGGATATCTGATTCCAAGGGTTTCTCTGCAAAATGTTCTGAGTATCTTGAACTGGGTTTTTTGATCAATTTTGATGTTTCCCAATGGCAAAGGATAGATTTCAACAAAGATTTTCAAAAAAGCAATCTCCACAAGGGACAAAGCAACCTTGTGGGATACAAACAGGATAACTGACTCTGATAAAGCTTTGAAAGTGTATGTTCCAACAATGTTTTCATGGAGTATTGACTATCAAGCACTTCAAACAGATCTACCTAAGGAAGGTGAGTATCAAAATCACTTGCCCACAGCTTGGTACCCCCTAGAAGGGAATACAAATGGTGAGTAATCTTGAGGCGACTCGGTAAACCCCTTAGAATCGGTCCTTGCACAAGGATTTTGATACTTTCAGATGTAGATAGGGTAGCCTCTATTTTATCAAGTTTTTAATAGTTCCATGGAGTCTCCATACTCGGTTATGCTGACTGCCTATGACTCACTTAAGAGCCTAGCCAACAATGCTGGGGGAGGAATATTTACCTGTCCCCAGACATTTGCATTTGGCACAAAATGCCCATGGATTAGGAGATATAAGTGAATACTTTTTTCCTTCACTTTATTTATATACCAGCTGCGGGGGATACTGGTTTGAGGTCATTCTCCGAGGAGGAAGTGCTTTTCTCCCTGGACAGGCCTCGCTAAAAGTAGAACAAGTGAACTTGTCCAAGTCCAAATGTTCTACATTGCTTACTTTAACAAGGATTTTGCAAGAATTTGAAAAACTCCTAAATGCACATCAAGCAAGTTGTTATTTTTCCCAAATTGATTAAGTTTGATTGAACTTTAAAATTGAAGACACAAGTGCTTAAGGTTTGATTTGTTCTTTCTCCAAAAGGTAAACGATTTGAGCGTTTGCAAGTTCTTTCCTTTGAGCATTCAAGATTGAGATGTGCGTGTTGATTTAGAACTTTGAAAAGAGCTTTGTTTTGTCTTTAAGGCATTCAAGATTGAATTTGCGCTTTGCTTGAATTGAAAAGGAGGGAATAGAGATGCTTGTTCTTTCCAATTTAGATCATTCAAGAATATTGTGTTTGATTTTCAAAATGATAATGACTCTTAGGACCTAAGTTCTTTTCCTTAGTTTCATTCAAGATTTTGTTTGACTTTTGCTTTTTTTTTAGGAATCTATGAAAAAATTTAAGGCAAAAACACAGTCGATGGTGACATTGTCCAGCTAATACGTGACATTGAAAAATGCACACGTGACACCAAAAAGCTCCCAGGTGATAGTTAAATGCTTACACGCCACAGAGAAAAATGCCCAAGCGATAGAGAAATGATGCCACGCGGCAGAGAAATTTTTTCCGTGTGACAAAGGAAGATTCACAGGCGATAATGAAATCTTCCCAAGCAATAGTCAAATGTTCACAAGCGACACTTCAACATGCACAAGCAAGATTGAAAGATGCACAGGCGACAGTCAATTGTTTCTAAGCGACAGCAAAAAATTCTTAAGCAATAGTGAAATGGGCTAACGCGACACTTAAACCCATAGAGGCGAGACTTAATCAAGCATAGGTGATACTCAAATATGTGCAAGTGACACTTAAATAAGACAGGTGACACTTAACAAGGCATAGGTGACACTTAAAAAATCATAGAGATAACGAAATGGTCAAAAGGCAGATAGCAAAATGAGAATGTGCGACGACACTTAAAAACCTATAGGCGATAGTGAAATGAGAATGCCTAGGTGACACTTGAAAACCTATAGGCGATAGTGAAATGTTCCCAGGTGACATTTAAATAGGCGTAGGTGACAATAAAATGTGCATAAGCGACACTTAAACATGCATACACAACAACACAAATATTTTTTTTACAGGCGATAATGAAATGCTGATAGGTGATAATGAAATGGTTAGATGCGAGACTTCTGTACGAGGAGGCGTGAGCATTTATTTTATAGGTGTCATTATTTCTATTAAAGGTGATAGAAAAGAAGATTAGATAGAATGGAAGTTATCGAGCGTGAAAATCTTCAGAACATAGGTGTCGATACAGAGCTCGTAGGCATGATCAAACTGTTTGTAGGCGTGACTATATTGCGTGTAGGTGTGACTGAACTTTGTGTAGGTGACATTTCATTTGTTTCCTACAAATACGAGAATACAAAGCATGATATAATCAAGTGATTATGGGTTTGGGTCCCACCGAGCGTGGCAAAATGTGGACAAGGCTTTCGAGGGTACCTGGTTTTGGAAAACTTCAAGCCAAACAAAGATTAGATGTTAGTCTAACATGAAATCAATCAAAAAATAAGTAAAACTCTAAACTAAGCCACCTCAGATTGAGCCAAAATAGGTGCACCCAAGCACTGTTTGATTTGCTCTTGCTTAAGGGGATGTGGGTGTGCTCTCTAAGCACTTGGAGCATGTTCCTTATGCATTTTAGGACGGATTAAGATCCATAAAAACCTCAAAAATGGCACAAAAATAGGTATAGAACACCTGATTTGCCCCTAAGGCCTCAAGGATCCAAATGATGCTGAAATGAAGACTAAGATACATGATGTTTATGCTAAGATTGTTTTAAAGCCAAATAGAGATGTGATATGATGCTATGCTTATGCAAAACAATGAGATAAACTATGTTAATCCATTATTGCTATATTAAGATGAGCTAAAATGCTCGAAAGTAAGCTAGATTAGGATGATTATGCTAAGTCTAGAGCTAAATGAGCATGATAACAATGCTTGAAATGAAAGGTAAGCTAATGAATTTGCTCTTGAAAGGAGGAGCATTTATAGGATTTGGGAAGGAGAAATGAGTGGCCAAGATCAAAATCTTTAAGAGAGGCCAAGATTCATTCAAAGGGGAGCATATGGATTGTGCTAGTTCAGGGCCACCTCCTTGTGACAAGTGTCATAAGGGCATTGGGTTGAAAGATGGAAGGAATGTGCACAATTTGGAAAATGTACCTAAGGTCAAAGGGTGTAAGAAAGGGGTGAGGGGCTTCTTAAATGCATGATAGATGCATGTAAGAGGGATAAGGAGGCCTTAAATGCACTTAATGCATGTAAGAGAAGTCTCTAGAAGTTTGTTGACTTTGGGTTAAGCTTAGGAGTTGGGTAACCTTGGTTAGGGAATGTGACAGGATTAGGGGAGGGATTAGGATTAGGATTAGGGTTAGGACTTTCTAGAAGACTCTAAAATTTCCTTAGGATAAACATGGATTTTAGGAAATAAATAAAGATTTATTTATTTCCATGGTTTAGTTTTGAGAATATTTATTAAAATAAATTTAATAAATATGAGGATTAAATATTTAATCTTAATTAAATATTTTGAGTTGGGATTAGGGTTAGGAAATGAAGGGATTAGCCTTTAATCAAAATTAAAGAAGGATTAGAAGATTTTGGAAGAGGTTAGTGGTCTTAAGGAAATTGGCCAAGTTTTGGGCAAAAAATAAATAAATAATTTATTTTAGGATTTTTGGTCAATTTATTAATTAAATAATTAATAAATAAGGAGATAATGTTTAAATAAGATTTAAACATTTTTGGGAGGGATTTCTTAATTAAATATTTTTAATTAAGATAAAGGGATTTAATGACATCAAAATAAATTAATTAATTAAATAAATAATTAATTAACAAATGATGATGTCATCAGGGATTTTTCAAAAAATAAAAATAATTTTTAGGTGTCTACAGCTTCAAATATCTCCAGCTCATAGAGCCATTCTCGATAAAGCTTTGCTCGGTTCCAATGTTCCTGATGACCTTGATATAGACAAGTTCCAGACTATGGTTGGACATCTTACATCTCCACAATATATATCCTTTTTAGAGGAAGATGACAACTCCTTGAGTCACCCACATAATCAGCCTTTGCATACAGAAGTCTTGATCCAGAACCATAGAGTCAAACGTGTGTTGATAGATGGGGGCGTTGGCCTAAACATTTGTTCTTACAGCTTGATCACATAATTGGGATTTTCAAAATTGGCTATTGGTCCTAGAAATGAAATAACTATCAAAGCCTATGATGAATAAGAAAGATCTTCTAAAGGCACCATTATCTTACCTATCACAGTGGGTCCAGTTATCAAAGATACCATCTGTCAAGTGCTTGTTCTACTTTTGACCTACAACGTCCTTCTAGGGAGACCATAGATACATGAAATGCAAGCTATTCCTTCTACATACCATAAATGCTTGAAGTTTCCTTATGAAGGAGTAGAGGTTACTATCCCTGCAGATCTGAATACAACTTGCAACACCTTGAAGGAAAGTGTAGATAAGCTTGTACCTAATAACAGAGAATCTTCCATTGAACCAACTAAAGAAGCATCCACATCTAAAATGGAAGATCTTGCAAAAGAGTTTAATATCAAAGAAAATAGTATGGGAGAATATACTATCGAGCCAGTCATATCTTTGACATCTCTCCCTATCTCACCTAAGTCTTATGGGCAATCTTTGAAACAATCCAAGCCCGAACCTAAGGAACCTCTTGAAGCATATAAAAATAATTTTGTAGCAGAACAAGTATCTAAGCAAGAATTTGAAAAGGACGAAGCTGTGCTATCATGGCTATACAAAGATGAACCTTAATCTCAAGTTGTTCAAACTGGTGACTCTACAGTATCCAAACTCCCTTCCAAGTCATATGGTCCAGGAGATAAATTAATAGCTAAGATGGGATATTTAGGTAAAGGACCTCTAGGAATCAGAGAAAAAGGTCTTAAGGCACCTCTCCCACATACTGGTAGAGAAAATAAAAACAAAGTTGGCTTAGGATTTAAGAAGAAACCCTATCACCTCAAAGGTAATTGTTCCCATGTCATAGAGCAGATCGCACTAGGAGAACCTCTTCTTAAGAAAGAAGAAATAGAACCATTAGATAGTGATTCAGATAGCTTAGAACTCATCCCCTATGAAAAATTGCCTAAAGAAATCAAAGACCTTCTTGATGATAAAGATGATCTAATCAAAAGAATTAATGTAGTAGAAACACAAGAACCTACTATCAATCAAGAGATAGTTGCAACACATGAAATAGCTAATCTTGAAAACAATCAAGAAGAGGGAAGTGGTAGTGATTTTGAGATAGATTCCCATAAGTATGAATTCAAATCAGAATCTAAGGGTAACCCTTCTTGGGGTATTCACCCCGACTTTAATCATGTTCTAAGATTTCCTAGAGATCCTAAATTAGAAGCTGAATCAAATGACTATGACTGGGGAGCCATTCTAGAACTAGATGAAGATGAGCTTATTATAGAGAAACTTGTTGATGTTATTCACCAATATGTACCTAATCCCAATGTGAGTCTAGAGCGAAATGATGAACCTATCGAGTATGATCCACCTATAGCTGAATTGAACTCCCACTATGACATTGAACCTATTCATGAATTGAATGTCTTAAGTTGTAATATCACCTTTGAACTTGAGCGTTAGGTTAGGACCAATGATGACAGATCCATATCCGTAAACACTATCTCCCAATCTTTCCCTACTTTGACTATCCAATATCCAGAACTTATTGATCAAACCTCCACAAATCCGAGCCAGGGTATTTATACCTTCCTCAATGACTATGCCCTTGCTTGCTACCTCAATTCAGTTGAGCCTATGAGGACTTCCATTAGTGAACCGAGTGTCAGCATGACTGAGTCAGACATCAAATATCTTAGTTAGAAAAACAAGAATAAAAAGAAAAAGAAAAAGAGTTCTGAGGGTGAAAACCACTTTGTGGCAGTCTTAGAACCTACAAAAGTAAAAATAAAAGACGTATTTGAAGGTGAAAACCTCTTTGAGGTGCCTAAGGATGAGATATTTGATGTCCTTTCGAGTCATTTATAGGATAGATCTCCAGTTCTAATTGAGCCCACTCAATCCATCAATTTGGGTACAACAGAGGGACCACATTTGGTACATGTAGCACAATCATTATCCAAAGAAGAAAAGAAACAATTTACAACATTCCTAATAGAGAAGAAGATCAAATTTTGATGGAAATATTCAGATATGCTAGGATTGGATCCTAATCTCATAATGCATCATTTATCTATTGCTCTAAATGTCAAATCTATCAAGCAAAAATTAAGAAAGATGCATCCTCATGTTGCACTCTTGGTAAAAGTTGAATTAGAGAAGCTCCTAAACATCAGATTCATCCGAGTTATTGACTATGCAGAGTGGATCTCTAATATTGTACCTATTTCTAAACTAGATGGCTCAATCAGAGTGTGCACAGACTTTAGAGATGTGAATAGAGCATGCGCTAAGGATGATTTTCCACTGCCTAACATTGATATGATAGTGGACATGACTGCAGGTTTTGAGATGTATTCCTTAATGGATGGTTTCTCTGGATATAACCAAATAAAAATTGTTGTAGAGGACCAAGAGAAAAGTAATTTCACATGTGCATGGGGAACCTTCTGTTGGAATGTCATGCCATTTGAGCTTAAAAATGTTGGTGCTACATATCAAAGAGTAATGACATCTATTTTCCATGACATGATGCATCGAACTATGGAAGATTATGTTGATGATACTTTAGCAAAATCTATGATCATAACTGAACATCTAAAGGACTTGAGCATGATCCTAGATAGAATGGAAAAGTTTAGTCTCTGACTAAATCCTAAGAAGTATGCTTTTGGTGTCACTTCTGGAAAGCTCTTAGGATACATAGTTTCAAAGAAGGGCATTGAAGTTGATTCGGCTAAAGTTAAGGCTATAATAGAGATGCAACCTCCCATGAATATTAGTCAAATGAGGAAGTTGCAAGGAAGAGTTCAATCTATCAAAAGATTCATATCACAGCTAGTGGACATATCACAACCTTTTACAAAAACATTACATAAAGGTGTGACCTTTGCATGGAATGAAGAATGTGAGAACAACTTTAACCATATCAAGAAGTATCTATCAAATCCACCTATCTTGATTCCTCCTATTCATGGGAAGCCATTGATCTTATATGTCTTTGCAACAGCCACATTACTAGGGGCATTGCTAGCACAACATGATGAAGACAAAAAGGAAAGAGCTATTTATTATATAAGCAGAACATTGGTGGTGTATGAAAAGAACTATTCTATGATTGAGAAAGCTTGTCTCGCTATGATCTTTGCATCACAAAAACTAAGACACTATATGTTAGCTCATACCATGCATCTAGTAGCAAAAATTGATCCTCACAGGTAGACTGGCTAAATGGGTCATGCTTCTAAGAAAATTTGACATTGAATATGTTGAAAGAAAAGCTATAAAAGGTCAAGTTATTGCTGATCAACTAGTAGATGCACCCATGTTTGATGACACACCAATGCAAATGGAATTTCCAGACTCCTCTATTATGCACCTATCTTCTAGAGAATGGCAATTGTTCTTTGATGGCTCGTATACACAGAATGGATCTGGAGCAGGTATATTGTTCATAACTCCTCAAGGATACTCCATCCCAAAAGCATTCAGACTAAAGTTCCCCTACATAAACAATATTGCAGAATATGAAGCCCTTTTGAATGGTATGAAAATAGCAATTGAATGGAGAGTAATAGAGCTACACATTCATGGAGACTCTCAACTTGTTATTCATCAAGTCAATGATGTGTACCAAACTAAAGATGAAAAGCTCATTCCTTACAAGAGAATGGTAGATGATCTTAAGAAATATTTCATGTCTATCACATTTGAGCAAATTCCTAGAAAGAAGAACAAGGTTGTCGATGCAATGGCAACACTATCTACTTTATTATAGCAGTCTGAACATGAGCTACGCTACAAGTTCCTGGTGGAAGCACTATCTTATCTAGCATATGACTCCCCCAAAACTTACATGATCTGCACTGTTGTTGGTCATGATTCATCTAGATACAAAGACCTCTTTTCCTATCTCCAAGACCAAATCATTCCTGATACCTTCAACTGCCATGAAAAGAGATACCTTATCTGTAATGCCTCCCGATATGTTATCATTGGTCACGATCTATACACATAAGGTCTAGATGGTACGCTACTTAGATGTTTAGAATGAGAAGAGTCTCAACATGCATTAGAGGAAGTCCATGATGGCATTTTTGGGTCACACTCGAATGGTTTAACACTAGCTCAAAAACTTATTAGGGCTAGGTACTACTGGCCTGAAATGGAGAAAGAGGCCATCAAGTTTGCTAAGAATTGTCAAAAGTGTCAAGTGCATGGAAACTTAATTCATGCTCCAGGGAGGGATCTAATCCCCTTTAAAACACAATGGCCTTTCCATCAATGGGCATTTGATCTTATCAGGATGATTCATCCTCATTCTTCTAATGGACATACCCATATTATCATAGCCACAGATTATTTTACAAAATGGGTAGAAGTGGTTCCTTTGACACAAGAAACTAGAAAGCAGATATCAATGTTCATCTTGAACTATATCATATGCAGATATGGGATCTCTCATTCCATAATCACAGATAATGGTGGGCAATTCAGGAATAAAGACCTAGATGATCTATGTGCCAAATTCAAGATCACCCAACATTGGTCTTCTATCTACTATCCACAAGGGAATGGCCAAGTAGAGGCTTCCAACAAAAATCTATTGAAGATCTTGCACAGAATAGTAAACAAAATCTACAGAGACTAGCATCTCATGATTAATCCAGCTCTATGGGCCTATAGAACAAGTATCAGAATGCCTACAGGGGCTATGCCTTTTGCTTTAGTTTATGGGTTTGAGGCAGTACTACCTATTGAGGTTGAAATCCCATCACTAAGAATCATAATGCATGGTCTAGTAACTGATGATGCCTACAGAGTGTCTAGGTTGCAAGAACTTGAACTACTAGATGAGTGCAGGCAAGCAGCATATGATCATGCAAGAGTATATCAGAAGAGAATGTCTAGAGGCTACAACAAGAAAGTTAGACATAGAGAATTTTAGGTTGGTGATCTAGTCTTGAGAGAAAATCTTAAAAATCAATCCCATTGAGAATGCAAGGGGAAGTTTGAACCCAATTGGCCAGGTCCCTTTATAATCACTGCTACTTTTGGCTCCGGTGCCTATCAACTCTCAACGACTGAAGGAGAATAGCTCCGAGAACCAATCAACATTCTCCATCTGAAGAAATTCTATGCCTAAGGCATTCAGTCTATGGTAAAATGTCCTGAAAAAAATGAACATCTTGGTGAAAACCTAGCAATAGGTGCCTTGATGATTCACAAAAAAATTGAAAAATATCAAAAATTCAAAAAAAAAAACAAAAACTACCTTGGTGAAAACCTGGAAATAGGCGCCTTGGTAGCAAAAATAGAATCTTTGCCAAGATGGTGAAAACCCAGAAAATGGGCACCACTCATTTCAAAATGCTCCATGTATCAGTGCAATCTTGGTCTTTCCCACTTTCAGTCTTGCTTTAGTTTGTACATATCTCCTGGTTTGTTTTTGCATTCTTGTTCTCAATAAGTCAGTTTGTACACCAATCAACTCAAGCATCTGCATCCTATCAATGCTTAACACTTGGGGGCAATCAATGTCATATCCTATGGTCTCCCATGTATCTGAGATGTGTCATATCCAGTCAGAGTCCTTTTGAAGCTTCATGTGAGTCAGTCAGTTAGTCTTGTCTCCAGAAAGGATTTTGCATCTACAACAATGCAATCAACATCAAACACAAACTGAAAACAATCTATGCTTTTTTACATGCTTTTATCTCCTTGTATGGTTACTGATTCGCATTGAGATTTCTGCATATTGTGTCCCTTCGAGCTCTTTGATGATGTCCTTTATAGGATTTAGAGAGTGATGACTGGGGGCATAATCTTTTCTTTGTCTTCTGCTTGTATGTGAAAATCTAACAACTTTGGAAATTCTAGATTGAAATGGTGTCTAACTGTAAGAGCCTCTATCTCAAATTCGATGGCCATGCGTACCTCGACCATTGATACCCAAAAAATTCAAGAAATTTTGATCTAACTATTGTCTTTTTGAGTGAGTTCTTTCTCCTACTGTGAAACGTGATCTTACCTAAGGATGTGAATGATAAAGGGTCACTATGGGTAATTCACATTGGATTCAGAATAATCTCTTGGCTATTTGATGTGTTTGTACCGCAAGTCATATTCAATTCATCACGACATTTATGTTTTGATGCTTATACAAATTGCTATATCAAAATGGACATGATATTCAGGTCATCCTGGCATTTATGCCTTGGTGCTTATATCTAATTCGACATTTCGAAAACAAAATCAATATTTATATGTCCATGGTTGCCTAGCCAGTGGGTGTTGTATTGATTCTTGCGCATACAAATCAATATTCATATGTCTATGGTTTCATAGCTAGTGGGCATTGTATTGATTTATTCGGTTACCTAAAAGTTCAATGATGATAACAAATCAACATATGATCAGTGACTAGGTCCTAGGTCTTAGTTTGCATATCATTTTGCATGTTTCTTTGCATTTTGCATATTTGCATGATCTCACAATGTTTGGATAAAACTTCAAAGCTTAAATGATTCTTCAAATCTAACAAGAGCCGAATCTCACTCGAAGGTTCCTCCAATGAAACAGCAAGTAGAATCCTTTTTCGGGATCAAAATCAAAATTTGAGATTGTTTATATTATTAACTACTTGCATAATCAACCTTCAATCATAGTAGAAATCCATTTTTCAACTTAATTGATTATCTTCCATCAAACTATCAAAATTTCAACTATGGTCAACCATGGTCAAATCATGGTCAAACCTAGTCAAACTTGGTCTTTTGGACCTCCAAACGATGCGAAATGCATTCTCGAACGTGTTTAACCACTTCTCAAATCAATTAGCATGCTTCTAAACTATCAACGCTGACTTTTCTTGTCAGATTTCAATTTTAATCCTGAAGGGGGCATGGTATTGCATATCATTCAAAGTCTGTAATCAAATTTGAAATCATATCTTTCCTTAGTAATCAAGACAACAACCACATCTAGTTACTGATTCATCAAAAAAAGACCTCATTGCTCAGGGAAAATCTATCATCACTTGGGGCATATCAGATTCATCAAGACCCATATCAATCTGGTATTCTCCTAATCTTGTAAACTGTATCAGTTTTTGAAACCATAGGATCATAGTGTTCTTTCCTTGGTTCTTCGACAATTGAAGGGTTTGGATGTGCTACTTGCTAGTTCTGCTAAGACAATCGAGTCTAGAACTGGTCACTCACTTCTTCGCAATCATAAGGTTTGAAATAAGGTGTTTTGACACTTTTTTTCGCAATCCTCGGTTCATCACTACTACAGTGAACATTATCTTTGGTCATTTATGACCTATTATCTTCATATCAAATCAATATCAATCAGCTTCTATCTCATATCAATTATCAATTTTGAATCCGTTTCATATCTCTATCACTCACAAACTATCTTTGAACCACTGCGCTTCGCACAGTAATTCAAAGAGGGGCAAAATGTAATACCCCAAAAATGGGCTATAAGTTCATTAATTTCCTATATCAACATATCGAATGAAATTGACATCAAAGTCCTAACCTAAGGTACATCTGAACATCATCGAATCCTAATTGATTATCTTAAATTCTGCATCGGGGAATATTCCTAGTAATATTCCTAATTTATCTAATTATCTTTAATTTAATGATTATTTGGCGATAAATCACATTTATCCTAAGTTTGATTAATTGAATATTTTCATATTTAATTAATTAGATTTAATTCTGCCACTTAATTATTTAATTGAATTTAATTATATTTAGTCCTAATTATTATTATTTAATTTTGATAATAAATCAAAATTCCTATCAATAATTGATTAAATTCTTATTTAATTAATTAAAGCAAGTTGTCAATTTTTAATAATAATGTTTTTGAATAAAAGTTTGATTAAAATAATTGATTAACCCATAAATCAATTATTTTATTTTTAAAAATCAGTTAAGTTGGAAATAAATCACTTTATTATTAAATTAATTCATATTGAAACATGCACAATTAGAAAAGTAGACAACTATCAATTATCAATTAAAGCTAAACTCTGCTTTTGCATGTTTTTGTGAGTTAAATATCCTTTATTTAAAAATAACTCAAAAATCAACCTGAGTTATTTGAGTGATTTATGGATTTTTTTCATGCACCTCCAAAGCCCTAGATTTCTATAAAATCAAGGCTTCAGCTCATCCCAAATCATCTCTCAAATACACAGAATCTCATATTTTTGCACAATCACGCTAGAGAATTGCAATTGGAAGGATCAAAGCTTATTGCAAATCAACATTGTTGTGAGATCACTTTTGTTTTCATATTATTGTTAGATCAATTCATAGCATATCAATTTTTACATATCATAGATTTCATATCCAGTTTTTTATCTTATTGCATAGAAAATCCAAAAAAATAGCTTAATTTGCATTCAATTTCATATCTAGATCAATTGAATTCAAAAACTTCATTTAGGTGTCATCTAGGTCACTGATCTTGATTACAATTTGAGAACATCAATCTCGCACCTATTAGAAGGCAATAAATTGCCTGGTTAGTTTAGCTTTCAATTTATTGCATGATTTTGATTTTTGCTAACCTCTAATGTTTTACTGAAGTGTTGTGTCTATAGATCAGGTACAATTTTCACACACACAAGGGTCACTTGGGTCGAGCGTGGTCGCAAGCATTTTGGTGACTTTGTAGGTAGAATGGGGTTTTCACTAGTGTTTACCTAGCCAACCAGAGCCAATGGAGTAGACGGTTTGATGCCAAGTTAGATGGTTTGAAAGATACGCTGCTGAGCCACTTTCAACTGACCCTCACTGCAAGTTTTGGCATCGATTGAGATCACCTTGCCAAATGCAAATGAAGTCAAATCACCCAAAATTGAGAGAGGTTATTGTAGACCTCAAAAACATGATGCTATAGCACTTGATAGTTTGTCGATACCTCTCACGAGGTCCGAGATACGAGCCATGTAAGATCACTGCCCAATTGTGCTTAGTTCACCTTGGGGTCACTTGGGTCGAGCGTGGTCACAACCATTCCGGTGACTCTGTGGGTAGAACGGGGTTACCACTAGTGTTTACCCAGCCAACCAAAGTTGATGGAGTAGATGGTTTGATGCCAGGTCAGACAGTTTGAAAGATACGCTGCTGAGCCACTTTCAACTGACCCTCATTGCAAGTTTTGGCATTGACTAAGATCACCTTGCCAAATGCAAATGAAGTCAAATTGCCCAAAACTGAGAGATGTTATTGTAGACATTGAAAACATGATCCTATAACACCTAATGCTTTGTCGATACCTCTCATGAGGTCTGAGATACAAGCCCCACAATATCACTATCGAATCGTGCTTAGTGCACCTTGGGGTCATCTTGGTCGAGCGTGGTTGCGAGCGTTTCGGTGAATTTGTGGGTAGAAAAGGGTTGTCATTGGTGTTTACCTGGCTAATCAGAGCTGATGGAGCCAATGGTTTGATGCTAGGTTGGATGGTTTGAAAGATATGCTACTGAGCCACTTTCAACTGACCCTCACTACAAGTTTTGGCATCGATTGAGATCGCCTTGCCAACTGCAAATGAAGTCAAATCACCCAAAACTAAGAGAGGTTATTGTAGACCTTGAAAACATGATCCCCTAGCACCTAAGAATTTTTTGATACCTCTCACAAGGTCTGAGATACAAGCCCCACAAGATCACTGCCCAATCATGCTTAGTGCACCTTGGGGTCACTTGGGTCGAGTGTGGTTGTGAGCGTTCCGGTGACTCTGTGGGTAGAACGGAGTTGTCACTAGTGTTTACCTAGTCAACCAAAGCTGATGGAGTAGACGGTTCGATGCCAGGTCAAACGGTTTGAAGGATATGCTGCTGAGCCACTTTCAATTGACCCTCACTGCAAGTTTTGGCATCGACTGAGATTGCCTTACCAAATGCAAATGAAGTCAAATCACCCAAAATTGAGAGAGGTTATTGTAGACCTCAAAAACATGATCCCATAACACTTGATGGTTTGTTGATACCTCTCATGAGGTTTGAGATACAAGCCTTGGAAGATCACTGCCAATCGTGCTTAGTGCACCTTGGGGTCACTTGGGTCGAGCGTGGTCGTGAGCGTTCCGGTGACTCTGTGGGAAAAATGAGGTTGTCACTAGCATTTACCCAACCAACCAAAGCTGATGGAGTAGATGGTTTGATGTCAGGTTAGATGGTTTGAAAGATACGCTGCTGAGCCACTTTCAACTGACCCTCACTGCAAGTTGTGGCATCGACTGAGATCACCTTGCCAAATGCAAAAAAGTCAAATCACCCAAAACCAAGAGAGGTTATTGTAGAACTCAAAAACATGATCTTGTAGCACCTAATGATTTTTCAATACCTCTCATGAGGTCCGAGATATGAGCCTTGGAAGATCGCTGCCCAATCATGCTTAGTACACCTTAGGGTCACTTGGGTCGAGCGTGGTCACAAGCGTTTCGGTGACTCTGTGGGTAGAATGGGGTTGTCACTAGTGTTTACCTGACCAACCAGAGCTAATGGAGTAGATGGTTTGATGCCTAGTCAGATGGTTTGAAAGATACACTATTGAGCCACTTTCAACTAACCCTCACTGCAAGTTTTGGCATCGACTGAGATTGCCTTGCCAAATGCAAATGAAGTTGAATCACCCAAAACTGAGAGATGTTATTGTAGACCTTGAAAAAATTATCTCATAGCACCTAATAGTTTGTTGATACCTCTCACAAGGTCCGAGATATGATCCTTGCAAGATCACTGCTCAATCATGCTTAGTGCACCTTAGGGTCACTTGGGTCGAGCATGGTCATGAGTGTTCCAGTGACTATGTGGGTAGAACGGTGTTGTCATTAGTGTTTACCTATCCAACCGAAGCTAATGGAGTAGATGGTTTGATGTTAGGTCAGATGGTTTGAATGAAATGTTGCTGAGCCACTTTCAACTGACCCTCACTATAAATTTTGGCATGGACTGCGATCGCCTTGCCAAATGAAAATGAAGTTGAATCACACAAAACTGAGAGAGGTTATTATAGACCTCAGAAAAATGATCCCATAGCACCTAATGGTTTGTTGATACCTATCACGAGGTCTGAGATATGAGCCATAGAAGATCACTACCGGTTTGAAAGATACGTTGTTGAGCCACTTTCAACTGACTGTTAGTGGTATGTTTGAAATTTGAACTATGCAATTAATCATGATTAAGCTTGTGAAATTTGAACTATGGAGCTTATTAAGTTTGAGGTTTAACCTTTATAGATTGTTTGAAATAATAAAAAATAATATCCTTAAAGCATTAGAAACAATAATCAAACATATAAGAATTCAAACCATGCAAATGACATAAGTATATGACATGTAAGATCCCTTCTTGGCACTATTGGCCACCCATACATGATTTTGGTCATAAGTCCTTATGAAGAGTTTTAGGACATTGAACTTTTAAATCAAATTGATTGTTACAAATTGCCATTATAGGCTTCAAAAGATCTCAATTAACCATTAAGGATCCTTTTGTCCTTTTATCTCTGATTGGATCCATGGTGACCGTAGGCATCTTCATAGGTTCTCTTGCACAAGTTACAATCCACATACAAAACCAAGTTTATTGACTTAAAATACAATCTAAGAAAGGTCAAATTAATGTATTGAAATTAAGCTTAACGAACATAGAAAATAATGCACTAAGTTAACTTATTACCTAGTCAAGTGTTCCTGAAGGGTCATCTCTTTGCTTCAGGGTCTCCAATAGTGCTTCATGATCAGTAGTAGTAATAGTCCAAAGTTCTTTTGTCTTTGGTCTTCCTTGATGCTTTGATAACTTGACATTTGTTTCTATAACAAGGTGTGAATACATGAGAATAGTTTTGTGCTTCTCATAGTCTTCCAATGTGGGAACTCCATTCTTTCTAATCATGTATGTTCGCAGCCATATTCCCACAACAATAACTAAACCAGTAGGATATGTGAACCCATCACCATCTGCCATTAGTTGTACAAGCTTCTATTTACCTTGTACACAACGTGTCAACCAATAATCTGACCTCTCATCATTCCCCTACGGTGCAACTGATGCAAAAACATCTCTTGGCCTCAGAAGATCTAAAAGATGGTCATAGTCAACTGAAGTGTCCATGTCATCATTTCTTATAGAGAGTGTCAAAGATAAAGGAGTTAGATACTATGGAACCCATGTATCCACCCACTCACTTGACTTGCAATGATCCCAATCATACTGAAAACACATGGGGAAAAAAAAAGCCAACTCTTGTGTCCAAATGGTCCATGTACTACTATTGGAGCTTCAGAATGAATGCATTTTTGAATATTCTTTCACTCTTTGACAATCCAATCTATCTCCTATGGTTCCCTCCTCAACCAACCAAAAGAATCTATGCACTGTAAATCAAGAGTCCCCCCCTGTGACAATGCTAAAGTACACCAATCAACAATAGAATGAACATCAAGAAGTACATCACCTGAAATCCTCAATTTCTCCTTAACTAGAGCTCTCTTCACACACGCACCTGCTCTGTCATGCTCCCCTTTCCCATGGCCTAACTCAAAAAAACTCCAAATATGAGGTACACCTCTCTCCACATGCATTCTACACAACCAATAAAACATTCTGGCATTCTTAAATTGACCGGTGCAATTATCCAACCAAGTGAGATGCCTATCCATAGCAATACCATTTTCTTGGAAGAAGTCAAAATAGTTTTGGAAACAATGTTGAATAAACTCATGAGAGTGAGACCTGTCATCGCTCATATAAAAATGGTACTCTCTAATTATCTTTCACTCATCTTTTGTGCTATCAAGGGAATGTCTATATGTGATGTGTACAAAAATAGCAACCTGAATGGAAGTGTAATATTGAGCTTGAGTCTCATTTTGGGGCTGCAATGTATAGTTCTCCACAAAGTCTACAATGGATATAATAGTTCCAATGGGGAAAGTGTCCTTACATGTCCTGAATTGTTGATCCAACCATTGAGACCTATGACTATGCCTTGCATACTTGTAAAAATGATTTGTCTCGAAATCTGAGATAAAATCAGCAACATTGTATTCTTTTGCAACTAACTCACATCTAGAGCCTTCACCTCCACTCTTCAATGTATATTTCACTGTTTCATATACCTTTTTTTGGATGAGTATCTTTCCAAAATTGTGTTCCAAACCCTCATGAAAACATGTTCTAAACTTGGACAAGCCACCACATTCTGAGCACTTGGCATTTAAGCAATCTTTTTTATAAAATAAAAAACCATCATCTCTATGACATAAAAATTGATCTAACAAGTCTCTTGATGATTTGGGAAGACCACTTGCACCACAATCCTCTAGAATTTCATTAGTATACAAAGTAGAATGAATGGACCATAATAATTCATGATGCATTGAAAACTCAACATGATATTTGCAACAACATGTATTTCAAATCTTAAGGGGTACACAATAAAATGGCTTCACGGATTCAAAAGACCTTTGTGATATTTTCAATGTTGGATGTGTCTCACAAAAATTTTTATACAACATTGTTTGAATTACCTCCACATAATGTTTAGGATGTGTAGTGCAATCTTGATTGCCAACTCTCAACTTCAAGATATCCTTCACATTTGGTGACACTCTTGACTTAGCATCCCAAAATTGTTGAATTTCATCCTTGACAACATCTTTTAGCTTCTTATCAAAATGTGGAAGTCTCCCACCATAAGCCCATGTAACAATTTGAAGCGGATCATCAAGTCTTTCTCTTCTTGCAAGTGCTCTACCCAAAGTTTTATGGTCTATATTGAAGTCAACACAAGTTTGTCTCATCAAATGAGCCTTTCTCAACTGATGACTTACTAAGTAGGTTGTAATAACCCTGCGAGCAATGCTCTTGTCTTTTTCTCTGCTAGTCTTCCCAATGCTATTGAGAGCATTGAGAAGATTCTTCAAAACAATGGCATTTCTCTCCATTTTCTTGTTCACACGAATCTTCAATTTCACAAGCACAGGTCTCATCTTTTTCATCTTTAACAACTGCACAAAAATTTGACATTTCTCAACCAATGTCTTGTTTTGAAAAAATTGATCATAAAGTCTTGAAGCCCACAACCTAATGGTTCTATGTGACCTCTTTCCTTTCCAATTATTCATAATGTTCTCCTCAATTTCAATTAACCATTTAGGTGTTCTTGAAAGCCCCGAATTTGAAGATTGATTATCTTTATTACAAGGGACTTCATTTTGCATATAATTTGGAGATGTATAACATTCATGTGGTTCTTGTGCAACATTTTTGTTCCCAAAGTCTACATTTTCAATCTCCATCTGTGCATTTTCAAATTGAACATCCTCTTCACTTACAACTACATTTATGGGGTCACCTTGATTAATGTTTAACATACCTTCTCTCCTTCTTCAGCAATTTTCCTTATCTTTTGCCCTATATGCTTGAATTTCATCATCTATCAGCTTCCTCTTGCGTTTAGCCTTTTGATGACTATTGCTTCCCATGGTGAGACCATAAGTCAACAAAAATCAAACAATGGGCCCCAAATCACATTTTTAATTTTGCAACGCGTGAAAAAAGTATAAAATCCCATGATTGTCTAGACTATGGGGACAGGGAATATTTTAATCAAATATTACCTAGCAAAAATCGGGTATCCAATTCCATATCAGGTACCCGATATTCCCAGGCTGATGAAAAAAAGGCGGGAGCAAATGAAAAAAATCAAACTTTTACATATATTGATGTATATAATATATATATAGAAAAGATGCATATGATATATATAATGTATATTATATATATACTAATGTATTATAATAGACTAATGTATTATATGTACTAATGTATTAAATATACTAATACATATAATATATTATGTATATACTAATGTATTCTATATACTAACATGTATATATATATATATATATATGTATATATATATATATATATATATATATGTATGTATATATGTATATATATATATATATGTATATATGTATATATATATATACATATATACATACATACATATATATATATATATATATATATATATATATATACACATATATACATATATATCTATATGTATATGTATATATATATATATATATGTATATATATATATATATATACACATATACATATATATATATATATAGATATCTATATATATATATATATATATGTATATATATATATATATATATAATATTAAAATTTTTGGAGAATCTCTTGCAGAAATATGGAAATTATAATCTTCCTCCTAGAGCATACATTAATGAAGTTCTTCATGCCTTAGTAGAGGAAGCCTGATGCAGGAGCATCCTAGGTGTAAGAGCAATCTTGCATCACCCAAAAATATTTATGTTTTTATTTTCAATAAGGGTTATTTTGTGCAGAGCTACTATTTATGGAAAGTTACTATTTTTGGTAATTTTTGTATGTGCTCAGAATGATCTGATTTCTTTCTTGGAGGTTCATTTTGGTCATATAAGTCTGCCAGTAAAGTTTCATTGCCAGATCAAGTATATATTGGAAGATATTGAAGATTTTCGGTATTGGCAGTAGGGTACAGAAACTTTGAACTCAGTTTTGAAGGCTTTAGAGGCCCCGGATGAGGTCAAAAATTTGGGTGACAAGCGCTTGCGCCGGTCAAGCCTGTAGAGCGCTTCGTGGCATTTCCGAAATGGGGTTATAATAGCCGATCGGGTCAACTGGTGATGACTTATGGTCTTCGGAAGTTGGGCCACCTGAAATGGCGAAAAATAATTTTCTTCAAAATTTCTGTTCGGGTTTTAAAGGTTATCTTGAGCCGACTATGATGTAATGAAATGTAAAATAAAATAATTCTAAGTTTGGTCGGCCTTATTGGCTAAATTTCTGGAACCTTCCCAGGCGGTGAAAAATTGCCTATATAAGGAAGGCTGTATTATTGTCTTAGGCAGTTTAGAATAGTTCTGGGTAGTAGATCTGGGTAATAGTTCGAGGCTTTGTCCTACGGAATATTGTAAGGGAATGCCCATGTGGCTTGCATATTGTAATTCTGAAAGTTTGTAATTCCACATTTGTGGAGATAATAAGAAGCCAATTTTCTGTTCTTGCATATTGTTGTTGTTTCTCTATTTCTATTATGTGTTTGTGGTATTAAGGGGAGCACCCTTCATCAAAGCCAGCTGGATTGTTGAAACTTATGGTACTACATACAGAAATGCGGTATGTATTTTTGGCCTAAATTTTTTTCACATTTCTTTTAGGTCTTTAAAGGTGGTTGGCTAAATCTTTGTATTAAATGTGCCTTTTACAGGCATCGTAAATCCTAGGTACACAGAAATGGAGGCTTTGAAGAATA
The DNA here is from genome assembly GCA_027943335.1 of Chamaecyparis obtusa. Taxonomy (NCBI): domain Eukaryota; kingdom Viridiplantae; phylum Streptophyta; class Pinopsida; order Cupressales; family Cupressaceae; genus Chamaecyparis; species Chamaecyparis obtusa. Next base: position 502,328 of record BSBK01001898.1, on the reverse strand, counting down.
GATCACTATAGGTAGAGAGAGAGACTTCCTAGGGGTGATGGGGACTCACTAGGGATCCTAGTATGGAACCCTTAACACACACTTGAGAGTTCCAATATATCAAAAGGGGTCATGGGGATTCCCTAGGGGTCCTAACGCATGATAAGGCATACTAGGACCCCTAGGGATTCTTGATGACCCCTTTTGACACATTGGAATGCTCAAGTATGTCTTAAGGGGTCTTAGGACCCCTAAATACACACTTGAGTGTTCCAATGGGTCAAAAGGGGTCATGGGGACTCCCTAGGGGTCCTAGTACACCTTATAAGGTGTACTAGGACCCCTAGGGAGTCCCCGTGACCCCTTTTGATAGATTGGAATGCTCAAGTGTGTCTTAAAGGCACACTTGAGAATTCTAATGTGTCAAAAGGGGTCACGGGGACTCCCTAGGGGTCCTAACATGTGACAAGGCATACTAGGAACCCTAGGGAGTCCCCATGACCCCTTTTGACACATTGGAACACTCAAGTGTGTCTTTAGGGTTCCTAAGACCCCTTAAGAATAACTTCAATATTCTAATGTGTCAAAAGGGGTCATGGGGACTCCCTAGGGGTCCTAACACGTGATAATGCCTAATAGGACCCCTAGGGAGTCCCGATGACCCCTTTTGACACATTGGAATGCTCAAGTGTGTTGTAAGGGGTCTTAGGAGACCTTAAGACACACTTGAGCATTCAAATGTGTAAAAAGGGGTCATGGGTACTCCCTAGGGGTTCTAACGTGTGATAAGGCATAATAGTAACCCTAGGAAGTCCTTGTGACCCTGTTTGACATACTGGAATGCTCAAGTGTGTCTTAAGGGGTCCTAAGACCCCTTAAGACACACTTGAGTATTCCAATGTGTCAAAAGGGGTCATGGGGACTCCCTAGGGGTCCTAACATATGATAAGGTGTACTAGGACCCATAGCGAGTCCCTATGACCCCTTTTAACACATTAGAACACTCAAGTGTGTCTTAAGGGGTCCTAAGACCCCTTAAGACACACTTGCGCATTTCAATGTGTCAAAAAGTGTCATGGGGACTCCCTAGGGGTCCTAACATGTGATAAGGAGTATAAGGACTCCTAGGGAGTCCCCATGACCCCTTTTGACACATTAGAATGCTCAAGTGTGTCTTAAGAGGATGTAGGACCCCTTAAGACACACTTGAGCATTCCAATGTGTCAAAAGGGGTCATGTGGACTCCCTATTGGTCCTAATGTGTGAGAAGGTGTACTAGGACCCCTAGGGAGTCCCAGTGACCCCTTTTGACACATTGGAATGCTCAAGTGTGTCGTAAGGGGTCTTAGGACCCCTTAAGACACACTTGAGCATTCTAATGTGTCAAAAGGGGTCATGGAAACTCCCTAGGGGTCCTAACGCATGGTAAGGCCTACTAGGACCCATAGGGAGTCCTGATGACCCCTTTTGACACATTGGAATGCTGAAGTGTGTCTTAAGGGGTCATAAGACCCCTTAAGACACACTTCAACATTCTAATGTTTCAAAAGGGGTCATGGGGACTCCCTAGGGGTCCTAACATGTGATAAGGCATACTAGGACCCCTAGGGAATCCTCGTGATCCCATTTGACACATTAGAGGACTCAAGTGTGTCTTAAGAGGTCCTGCGACCCTTTAGGACACACTTGAGTGTTCCAATGTGTCAAAATGGGTCAGGGGTGTTAGGAATAAGGTGTCTCAACCTTGGATAATTCCTATTCTTATTATTTGTTTTGTAAAATGTATTTCTTGCAAATAATGTTGATGTGTCAGCATCTTGAATTGTGTGTAAGGAGATCATGGCTAAAATGGTTATGACAGATTCTTATGACACGTAAGAGCTATGTCAGGAAGATTCAATGACAGGTGAAGACATGTGACAATGGATAAATTTGAGTACTATACACTCTTCCCCAATTGTGGGGTTCCTATTTTCTCAGAGAATAGTAAAACCCTAATATGGTTATCTTTGGGAGTAGCCCTAAAAAGTGAACCGCATGATATAAGCATTTTTTAGGGTTGTGAAGAGATGTGATGTTAGTGTATTATTGGAATGTTTTATGCTACCATGATTTGTCTTCAAGGTTTTGAAATCTTCTAAAAGAACTTGCATTACAAGTGTATTGTAAGCTGCAATAGTTTTGATCAATACATTGTGCAGGTTTTGGAGTGCTGGAGTTTTTATCGAAAGGTTTCCCTAGGGTATATCATTGTGTTATTCTCTATTTTCTATATGCATGGTATGTGGTTGCAATATCTTTGTTAAAGTAGTTAACAAATTTGAAATTGTATGGATTTAAAAGAATTTGCACAATACTTTCCTATAGAGATTAGCGTAGGAAGCTATTTTCACACCTGAGTTTCCTTACAAGTGGTATCAGAGCTTGATCAAATTTTGATCCTAGTTGCTGGGTAGGGTTTTTTGAGCTGATCTCAAGTTTGAGTAGGATTTTTTTGCAGAGCATTCTGAATCTTATTTACAGATTGAGATGGCAAGTTCATCATATGGGAGAATGAAGGTGGAGAAATTTAATGGCACTAATTTTGAGTTGTGGAAACTCAAGATGGAAGACATGTTGGAAGATCGTGACCTATGGGAAGTGACTTCAAGTGCTACAAGACCAGAAACTATAGCTCAAGAAAATTTGGATATCAAAGACCGTAAAGCTAAGGGTCTCAGAAGACTCTATTTAACTGATGTAGTTCTTCTGAATGTTCTAGATGAGAAAACCACAAATAGTTTGTGGGAAAGACTTGCGGCCATGTATTAGGCCAAATCTTTGGTGAACAAGTTGTTTCCAAGAAAGAATTTGTAATCTCTGCAAATGGAGGAAGGTGGATCCTTAACGGATCATTTAAATGCATTTAATCTACTGGTTGCATAGTTGACATCAACTAGTGTCAAGTTAGAGGAGGAGGATCATTACTACACACTTTTGTGTTCTTTACCAGATTCATGGGACCATCTTGTGATGGCTCTCAGAAGCACGTTAGTCACCTTCAAAATGGATGATGTGGTGTCTTTGCTGCTATCAAAGGAGATGTAGAGAAAGTCTTCTGTTTTGGAAAAAGAAGCTCTTGCTATCCGTGGGAGATCCACTGAAAGAGGGAAGAAAAATGATAATAAGTCTAAAAATAAGGGTAGATCCAAATCCCATGGGAAGTCAAAGACTTCCAATAATTCCAATGCAAAATGTTGGAACTATGATAAATCTGGGCACTTTCGTAAAGATTGCAAAGAGCTAAAGAAGAAGAAGAAAAGTTCAGATTTAGCTTCAGAAAGATCTCAAGAAGATGGCGATGCATTCATCATAGCTTTGGAAGCCCATGCATCTGATGATGTGTGGTTGGTTGACTTGGGTGCATCTTTTCACATGACCTCTCATCAAAACTGGTTCTCAAAATATGAAGAGTTCGATGGTAGAAAGGTGTACTTGGGTGATGATTCTCACCTAAAGATAGTTGGACGTGGAAGGGTCACTATCAAATTTCCTGATGGATGAGTAAAGGGAATCAACAGAGTTATGCACATTCTGGGTTTGGTATGAAACCTATTATCTGTAAGTATGCTGAATGATGTAGGTGTGCAGGTTGTTTTTTCAAAAGAAGGATGCAAAATGATGAGAGGATCGATAGTGCTTGCGAGGGGTACTAGGAGAGGTACCATATTTTAGCTAGATGCATGTATTCCTCTATGTAATAGTTCTTCATCCTCACCATCTAAAAAAGTAGTGAAAAAGTCTGTGGTTATTGGTTCCCATGGTAGTGAAAACACTTTGGAAGGTAAGCTCCCTGTAGAAAAGACAATGTTGTGGCATATGAGATTTGGCCACATTGGTGAAAAGGGTCTCAGAAGCCTAAAAAATAAAAATCTTGTTGAGGGGTTAAATGATTGCAATCTTGAGTTTGACTTCTACGAACATTGTGTCTATGGTAAACAAAATCGTGTTTAGTTTTACTTTAGTTCTCACAAATCTTCTAATGTTTTGGATCTTATTCATTTTGATGTATTTGGTCCTGTAAAAGCTCCTTCAATCTCCAAGTCTGTATTTTTTGTATATTTCATAGATGATTACAGTAGAAGGACTTGGATTGATTTCCTTAAAAGTAAGACACAAGTCTTTATTTGGTTCAAGGAATTTAAAGCTCTTGTAGAGAATTAGACTAGTAAGAAGATTAAGTGTGTGAGAACTGACAATGGTGGTGATTTTTGCTTAGCAGAGTTTGAATAGTTTTGTAAAGAACAAGGTATCGAGAGGCATAAGAAAACTCCTTATACCCAACAAAAAAATGGAGTTTCAGAGAGAATGAACAAGACACTAATGGAGAAGGCTAGAAGTATGCTTAGTGGAGCTGATTTAGAACAAAGGTTTTGGGCTGAAGATATGGCCACTGCTTGCTATCTGGTTAACAGATCTCCTACATCAGCCCTTGTTGGTAAGACACCCATGGAGGTGTGGTTTGGTAAGAAGCCTTCAATCAGACATCTTCATGTTTTTGGTTGTGAAGCTTATGCACATGTTGCAAAGGAGAAAAGATCTAAGTTGGAAAACAAAGCTGTTAAATGTATTTTCATCGGATACAGTGCTGGTGTGAAAGGGTACAAGCCTTGGGATCCTATGACTAGTAAGGTGTTGTATAGTAGAAATGTTATTTTTAGAGAGCTAACATCTTCTCCTATTGTGCTACAACCAGATGAAAAAGAAAAGGAAAAAGATGTTGTTTAGTTGCCTCCTACCCCTGAGAAGACTGAATAGAGGGACCATGTTGGGCCTAATGATGAGGAGAGCTCTAGCAGCTCTGATAGCTCAAAAGAAGAGGAAGAACAACCTCAACCACAGCCCTTGAGGAGATCCATGAGAGAAAGAAAGCAAACAGAAAGGTTTGGTTATTCTATGTTAGATTTCAGTTGTGCCTTTTCTTTGATTACTAACACTAATGAGCCTAGATCTATGAAAGAGGCTTTGGGCATGAAAGATGCAGGTTCCTAGATTGAGGCTATGGATGATGAGATGGCTTCATTGGAGAAAAACAAAACTTGGGACCTTGTACCTTTTCCTAAAGGGAGAAGATCTATTGGCTGTAAATGGGTGTTCAAGAAGAAATTCTATGCAGATGGCAGTGTTGAAAGGTACAAAGCTAGATTGGTTGCAAAGGGGTATTCATAGGTAGAGGGAATAGATTATGGTGAAATATTCTCTCCTATTGCAAAGTTGACATCCATAAGATTTCTGTTATCTCTTACTGCATCATATGATTTAGAGATAAAATAGATGGATGTGAAGACAACTTTCCTTCATGGTGATTTGGAGGAAGAGATTTATATGTCACAGCCTGAACACTACATTGTTAAAGGTAAAAAATCTTTAGTTTGGAGATTAAAGAAATCTCTATATGGTTTGAAGCAATCTCCTAGGATGTGGTACCTTAAGTTTGGTGTCTTTGTGCTGTCAATTAGATTTCTAAGATGGAAATTAGATCATTGTGTTTATTTCAGAGTTGAAAATGATCACCTTCTTATTGTTGCATTATATGTTGATGATATGTTACTGTTTGGGAAGGGTAAGGGTATGATTTTTGATTTTAAATCTAAGTTGTCAACACAGTTTGAGATGAAAGATCTTGGGGTAGCAAGGTACATCTTGGGTATGGAAATCAGTAGAGATAGGTCTAATAGAAAACTTTGGTTGAGTCAGAGTAAGTATGTGAAGTCTGTGTTGGATAGGTTCAGCATGGTAGATTGTAGACCACTATGTATTCCTATTTCTGTGGGAACAAAGTTATCTATAGATGATTATCCAAAATCTCCTAGTGAGGTGGAGGACATGAGTAGAGTACCTTATGCTAGTGCAGTTGGTAGTCTTATGTATGCTATGGTCTATACTAGACCAGACATTGCCCAAGCAGTGGGAGTCCTGAGTTAGTTTATGGCTAATCCTGGATAGGTACATTGGGATGCAGTTAAGTGAGTATTCAGATATTTAAGGGGTACATCAGATTACTCCATATGTTATCATGGTAACTCTTCTAGATCTCCACATTCAGGTTGTATTCATGGGTGTGTGGATTTAGATTGGGTAGGTGATATTGACAATAGGAGATCCACCAGTGCTTATGTGTTCACTATGTTTGGTTGTGCCATCAGTTGGATGAGTAAGCGACAACCTATGGTTTCTTTGTCCACTACAGAAGCTGAGTACATGGTAGCTACTCATGCTTGTAAGGAAGCCATTTGGCTTAGAAGATTGTGTTCTTATGTTGGTGTTGATGTAGAACATATTACTATTTGGTGTGACAGTCAGAGTGCTATTTGCCTTGCGAAGAATCCAACTTCCCATGCCAGAACGAAGCACATTGATGTGCAGTTTCACTTTGTGAGAGATATGGTGGAAGATGGAAAGGTAAATTTGGAGAAGGTAGATACTGTGAAGAATGTTGCAGATGCATTAATGAAACCAGTGGCCACTGAAAATTTTAGATGGTGTTCGGAGTCTATGGGCCTTTTGGCCTATAGTGGTTAGTTCCTGTTGCTGTTACAAGGTGTTCGACAAGTGGGAGAATGTTAGGAATAAGGTGTCTCAACCTTGGATAATTCCTATTCTCATTATTTGTTTTATAAAATGTATTTCTTGCAAATAATTTTGATGTGTCAGCATCTTGAATTGTGTGTAAGGAGATCATGGCTAAAATGGTTATGATGGATTCCTATGACATGTAAGAGCTATGTCAGGAAGAGTCAATGACAGATGAAGATGTGTGGCAACTGATAAATTTGAGTACTGTACACTCTTCCCCAATCATGGGGTTCCTATTTTCTCAGAGAATGGTAAAACCCTAATACGGTTATCTTTGGGAGTAGCCCTAAAAAGTGAAGTGCATGATATAAGCATTTTTTAGGGTTGCGAAGAGATGTGATGTGAGTGTATTGTTTGATCATTTTATGCTACCTTGATTTGTCTTCAAGGTTCTAAAATCTTCTGAAAGAACTTGAATTGCAAGTGTATTGTAAGCTGCAATAGTTTTGATCAATACATTGTGCAGGTTTTGGAGTGCTGGGATTTTTACCGAAAGGTTTCCCTAGGGTATGTCATTGTGTTATTCTCTATTTTTCTATATGCATGGTATGTGGTTGCAATATCTTTGTTAAAGTAGTTAACAAATCTAAAATTGTAAGGATTTAAAAGAATTTGCACAATACTTTCCTATAGAGATTAGCGTAGGAAGCTATTTCTGCACTTGAGTTTCCTTACAAGTGGTATCAGAGCTTGATCAACTTTTGATCCTAGTTGTTGGGTAGGGTTTTTTGAGCTGATCTCAAGTTTGAGTGGGAGTTTTTTGCAGAGCATTCTGAATCTTATTTGTAGATTGAGATGGAAAGTTCATCATATGGGAGAATGGAGGTGGAGAATTTCAATGGCACTAATTTTGAGTTGTGGAAACTCAAGATGGAAGACATGTTGGAAGATCATGACCTATGGGAAGTGACTTCAAGTGCTACAAGACCAGCAACTATAGCTCAAAAAAATTGGGATATCAAAGACCGTAAAGCTAAGGGTCTCATAAGACTCTATTTAACTGATGTAGTTCTTCTGAATGTTCTAGATGAGAAAACCACAAATAGTTTGTGGGAAAGACTTGCAGCCATGTATCAGGCCAAATCTTTGGTGAACAAGTTGTTCCTAAGGAAGAAGTTGTACTCTCTACGAATGGAGGAAGGTGGATCCTTAATGGATCATTTAAATGCATTTAATCTATCGACTGCATAGTTGACATCAGCTGGTGTCAAGTTAGATGAGCAGGATCATTTCTACACACTTTTGTGTTCGTTACCGGATTCATGGGACCATCTTGTGATGGCTCTCAGAAGCATGTTAGTCACCTTCAAAATGGATGATGTGGTGTCTTCGCTGCTATCAGAGGAGATGCAGAGAAAGTCTTCTTTTTCAAAAAAAGAAGCCCTTGCTGTCTGTGGGAGATCCACTAAAATCTTCTGAAAGAACTTGCATTGCAAGTGTATTGTAAGCTGTAATAGTTTTGATCAATACATTGTGCAGGTTTTGGAGTGATGGGCTTTTTACCGAAAGGTTTTCCTAGGGTATATCATTATGTTATTCTCTATTTTTCTATATGCATGGTATGTGGTTGCAATATCTTTGTTAAAGTAGTTAAAAAATCTAAAATTGTAAGGATTTAAAAGAATTTGCACAATACTTTCCTATAGAGATTAGCGTAGGAAGCTATTTCCGCACTAGAGTTTCCTTACAAGGGGGACTCTCTAGGGGTCCTAATGTGTGATAACACATACTAAGACACCTAAGGAGTCCCCATGACCCCTCTTGACACATTGGAATGCTCAAGTCATTGGAATGCTCAAGTGTGTCTTAAGGGGTCCTAAGACCCCTTAAGAATAACTTGAGCATTCCAATGTGACAAAAGGGGTCATGGGGACTCCCTAAGGGTCCTAATGCATGATAAGGTATACTAGGACCCCTAGTGAGTCCCCATGACCTATTTTGACACATTGGAATGCTCAAGTGTGTCTTAAGGGGTCGTAGGACCCCTTTAGACACACTTGAGCCTTCCAATGTGTCAAAAGGGGTCATGGAGACTCCCTAGCAGTTCTAACATGTGATAAGACATAATAGGAATCCTAGGGAGTCCTGATGACCCCTTTTGACACATTGGAATACTCAAGTGTGTTTTAATGGGTCTTAGGACCCCTTAAGACACACTTGAGTGTTCCAATGTGTCAAAAGGGGTCATGGGGACTTCCTATGGGTCCTAACATGTTAAAGGCATACTAGGACCCCTAGGGAGACCCTGTGACCCTGTTTGACACATTGGAATGCTCAAGTGTGTCTTAAGGGGTCCTAAGACCCCTTAAGACACACTTGAGAATTCCAATGTGTAAAAATGGGTTAGGGGGACTCCCTAGGGGTCCTAACACGTACTAGGACCCCTAGGGAGTCCCTGTGACCCCTTTTGACACATTGGAATGCTCAAGTGTGTCTTAAGGAGTCCTAAGACCCCTTAAGACACACTTGAGCATTCCAATGTGTCAAAAGGGGTCATGGGGACTCACTAGGGGTCCTAACATGTGATAAAGCATACTAGGACCCTCAAGGAGTCCCCATGACCACTTTTGACACATTGGAATGCTCAAGAGTGTCTTAAGGGGTCGTAGGACCCCTTAAGACACTCTTAAGCATTCTAATGTATCAAAAGGGGTTATGCAAACTCCCTAGGGGTCCTAACACATGATAAAGCGTACTAGGACCCCTAGGGAGTCCCAATGACCCCTTTTGACACACTAGAATGTTCAAGTGTGTCGTAAGGGGTCTTATGACCCCTTAAGACACACTTGAGGATTCCAATGTGTCAAAAGGGGTCATGGGGACTCCCTAGGGGTCATAATGCATGATAAGGCATACTAGGACCCCTAGGGAGTTTTGATGACCCCTTTGGACACATTGGAATGCTCAAGTGTGTCGTTAGGGGTCTTACGACCCCTTAAGAAAAACTTGAGCATTTGAATGTGTCAAAAGGGGTCATGAGGACTCCCTAGGGGTCCTAACAAGTGATTAGGTAGACTAGGACCCCTAGGGAGTCCTCATGATGCTGTTTGACACATTGGAATGCTCAAGTGTGTCTTAAGGGGTCCTACGACCCCTTAGGACATACTTAAGCATTCCAATGTGTCAAAAGGGGTTAGGGGGACTCCCTAGGGGTCCTAACATGTGATAAGGCATACTAGGACACCTAGGGAGTCCCCATGATCCCTTTGGCCATATTGGAATTCTCAAGTGTGTCTTAATGGGTCCTAAGACACTTTAAGACACACTTGAGTATTCCAATGTGTCAAAAGGGGTCACGGGGACCCCCTAGGGGTCCCAATGCATGATAAGGCATACTAGGACCCCTAGGGAGTCCCCATGACCCTATTTAACACATTGGAATGCTCAAGTGTGTCTTAAGAGGTCTTAGGACCCTTTAAGACACACTTTAGCATTCCAATGTGTCAAAAGGGGTCATGGGAACTCCCTAGGGGTCCTAATGCATGATAAAGCATATTAGGACACCTAGGGAGTCCCCATGACCCCTTTTGCAATATTGGAACACTCAAGTGTGTCTTAAGGGGTATTAGGACATCTTAAGACACACTTGAGCATTCCAATGTGTCAAAAGGGGTCATGGGGGCTCCCTAGGGGTCCTAACATGTGATAGGACATACTACGACCTGTAGAGAGTCCCCATGACCCCTTTTGACACATTGGAATGCTCAAGTGTGTCTTAAGGGGTTGTAGGACCCCTTAAGACACACTTGAGCATTCCAAAGTGTCAAAAGGGGTCATGGGGACTCCCTAGGGATCCTAACCTATGATAAGATGTACTAGGACCCCTAGGGATTCCTAATGACCCCTTTTGACACATTGGAGTGATCAAGTGTGTCGTAAGTGGTCTTAGGACCCCTTAAGACACTTGAGCATTCCAATGCATCTAAAAGGGTCATGGGGACTCCCTAGGGGTCCTAACACGTGATAAGGCATACTAGGACCCCTAGAGAGTCTTGATTACCGTTTTTGACACATTGCAATGCTCAAATGTGTTGTAAGTGGTCTTAGGACCCCTTAAGAGACACTTGAGTGTTCCAATGTGTCAAAATAGGTTATGGGGAATCCCTAGGGTTCCTAACGCATGATTTTGTGTGTGAAAATTATACCTGATCTATAGACACAACACTTCAGTAAAACATTAGAGGTTAGCAAAAATCAAAATCATGCAAAATTGAAATCTAATCTAATCAAGCGATCTACTACCTTCTAATAGGTGTGAGATTGATGTTGTCAGATTGCTATCGAGATCATTGACCTAGACGACACCTAAATGAAGGATTTGAATGCAATTGATCTAGATATGAAATACGAATGCAAAGTAATCTATTTTTTTGGTATTTTAGATGCAATGATATGAAAAATGATATGTAAAAACTGATATGCTATCATATGCTAAATGATCTAACAATGATATGAAAATGAATCTAAATGAATGTAAAAAAAATAAATTGATCTCACAATAGCCTTGATTCACAATAAGCTTTGATTCTCCAAATAGCAATTCTTCAGCGCAATTATGCAAAATTCTGAGATTCTGTGGATTTTCAGAGATGATTTGTGAAGAGCTAAAGCTTTGATTTATAGAAATCCAAGGCTTTGGAGGTGCATGGGAAAAAAAGCCATAAATCACTCAAATAACTCAGGTTGATTTTTGAGTTATTTTTAAATAAAAGATAATTAACTCACAAAAACATGCAAAAGTAGAGTTTAACTCAAAATAGAGTTTAGCTTTAATTGATAATTGATAGTTGTCTGCTTTTATGATTGTGCATGTTTTAATATGAATTAATTTAATAATAAAGTGATTTATTTCCAACTTAACTACTTTTAAAAATAAAACAATTGATTTATGGGTTAATCAATTATTTTTTCAAATTTTTATTCCAAAAATAATAATATTAAAAATTGACAACTTGCTTTAATTAATTAAATAAGAATTTAATCAATTAATGATAGGAATTTTGATTTATTGTCAAATTTAAATAATAATATTTATGAATAAATAGAATTAAATTCAATCAAATAATTAAGTGGCAGAATTAAATCTAATTAATTAAATATTGAGAGTATTCAATTAATCAAACTTAGGATAAATGGGATTTATCACCAAATAATCATTAAATTAAAGATAATTATGATAATTAGGAATATTCTTAGGAATATTCCCCGATGTAGAATTTATGATAATCAATTAGGATTTGATAATGTTCAGATGTACCTTAGGTTAGGACTTTGATGTCGATTTCATTTGATATGTTGATATAGGAAATTAATGAACTTATAGCCCATTTTTGGGGTATTACATTTTGCCCCTCTTTGAATTATTGTGCGAAGCGCAGTAGTTCAAAGATAGTCTGTGTTCGATAAAGATTTGAAACTGATATGAAAGATATGATAAGATAACAGGCCTTGAATGACCAAAGATAATGTTAACTATAATAACAAATGAACCGATGATTGTGAAAAAGTGTCAAAATGCCTGATTCTAAACCTTATGATTGTGAAGAAGTGAGTGACCGGTTCTAGACTCGATTGTCTTAGCAAAACTAGCAGGTATCACATCTGAACCCTTCAGTTGCCGAAGAACCAAGGAAAGAACACTATGATCTGATGGTTGCAATAAATGATACAGTTTACAAGATTAGGAGAATACTAGATTGATATGGATCTTGATGAATCTGATATGCCCCAAGTGATGATAGATTTGCCCCAAGTGATGAGGTCTTTTGATGAATCAGTAACTAGACGTGATTGTTTGTCTTGATCACTGATGAAAGATATTGATAGAAATTGATTTACAGACTTTGAATGATATGCAATAGCATGCCCCCTTCGGGATTAAAATTGAAATCTAACAAGAGAAGTTAGCGTTAAAGTTTAGAAGGATGTTAATTGATTTGAGAAGTGGTTATACACATCCAAGAATGTGTTCTGCATCGTTTAGAGGTCTTGGAGACCATGTTTGATGAGGTTTGACCATGAGTTGACCATGGTTGACCAAGTTGAAATTTTGATAGTTTGATGTAAGATAATCAGTTAAGTTGAATACTAGATTTCTATGATGATTGAAGGTTGATTATGCAAGTAGTTTACAATATGAATGATCTCAGATTTTGATTTTGATCCCAAAAAAGGATTCTACTTGCTGTTTCATTAGAGGAACCTTCATGTGAGATTTGGCTCTTGTTAGATTTGAAGATGCGATTTGAAGAATCGTTTAAGCATTGAAGTTCATTTAATCATTGTGAGATCATGCAAAGATGAAAAATGAAATGAAAAATGCAACCTAAGACCTAGGACCTACTCACTGATGATATGTCGATTTGTTATCATCATTGAAATTTTAGGTAACCAGATAAATCAATACAATGCCCACTAGCTATGAAACCATAGACCTATGAATATCGATTTGTATGTGCAAGAATCAATACAACACCCACTGGCTAGGCAACCATGGACATATGAATATTGATTTTGTTTTCAGAATGTCGGATTAGATATAAGCACCCAGGCACAAACACCAAGATGACCTGAATATCATGTCCATTTTGATATAACAATTTGTATAAGCATCCAAACATAAATGTTATGATGACCTGAATATGCCTTGCAGTACAAACACATCAAATAGTCAAGAGATCATTCTAAATCCAGTGTGAATTACCCATAGTGACCCTTTATCATTCACATCCTTAGGTAAGATCATGTTTCACAGTAGGAGAAAGAACTCACTCAAAAAGACAATAGTTAGATCAAACTTCATTTAATTTTTTGGGTATCAATGGTCGAGGTACGCATAACCATCCAATTCGAGATAGAGGCTCTTACAGTCAGACACCATTTCAATCCAAAATTTCCAAAGTTGTTAGATTTTCACATACAAGTAGAAGACAAAGAAAAGATTATGTCTCCAATCATCACCCTCTAAATCTTATAAAGGACATCATCAAAGGGCTTGAAGGGACACAATATGCAAAAATCTCAATGCGAATCAGTAAGCATACAAGGAGATAAAAGCATGTAAAAAGCATAGATTGTTTTCAGTTTGATGTTTGATGTTTGATTGCATTGTTGTAGATGCAAAATCCTTTTTGGAGACAAGACTGATTGACTAACTCACATGAAGCTTCAAAGGACTCTGACTGGATATGATATATCTAAGATACACTGGAGACCATAGGATATGACATTGATTGCCCCGAAGTTTGAACATTGATAGGATACAGATGCTTGAGCTGATTGGTGTACAAACTGACTTATTGAAAAATTGGAAATGCAGAAACAAATCAGGAGATATGTACAAACTAAAGCAAGACTAAAAGCTAAGAAAGGCCAAGATTGCGCTGATAGATGGATCATTTTGAACAAGTGGCACCCATTTGCCGGGTTTTCACCATCTTGGCAGAGATTCAATTTTTGCTACCAAGGTGCCTATTTCCAAGTTTTCACCAAGGCACTTTTTTTTTCTCATTTTTTTGTATTTTTCATATTTCAATTTTTTTTTTGTACTTTTGATATTTTTTGATTTTTTTGTGAATCATCAAGGCTCCTATTGCTAGGTTTTCACCAAGATGTTCATTTTTTTAGGGCATTTTACCATAGACTGAATGCCTTAGGCATAGAATTTCTTCAGATGGAGAATGTTGATTGGTTCTCGGAGCTGTTCTCCTTCAGTCATTGAGAGTTGATAGGCACCAGATCCAAAAGTAGTAGTAATTACAAAGGGACCCAGCTAGTTGGGTTCAAACTTCCCCTTGTGTTCTCGATGTCATTAATTTTTAGGATTTTCTCTCAAGACTAGATCACCAACCTGAAATTCTCTATGTTTGACTTTCTTATTGTAGCCTCTAGACATTCTCTTCTGATATACTATGAGATGATCATATGCTGCTTGTCTGTGCTCATCTAGTAGTTCAAGTTCTTGCAACCTAGACACTTTGTAGTCATCATCAGTTACTAGACCATGCATTCTGATTCTTAGTGATGGGATTTCAACCTTAATAGGCAGTACTGCTTCAGACCCATAAACTAAAGTGAAAGGTGTAGCCCCAGTAGGTGTTCTGATGCTTGTTCTGTTACTGGTTCTGATACTTGTTTTGATACTAGTTCTGATACTTGTTCTGATACTGGTTCTGATACTTGTTCTAATACTAGTTCTGATACTGGTTCTGATATTTGCTCTGATACTTGGTATACTTGATAGCATCCTTTTCCATTGCAAACTCTCAAGAAAGATCATATCATCTAGTCCCAATGTCTAGCAAGGTGGAGAACAAGAGGGATTGGCAAACTGGTGGAAGAGATGGAAGACAAGAGAATGAAGGAGAATGAAAGGGAGAAATCCTCAAGGGAAAACTCCTCAAGGGTACCCAAGCTAGAGAAAAAAATTGTCATGTAAAGCGCATTTGGACAAGCAATGAAAGGCCAACATAGGATAAGTCAAAAAAGTGTAGTGCCAAAGAAGGAAAGGATGTAGTCCAAAGGAGTACACATCTCAAGAGGCTTCATAGCACTGTGTTTCACTCTTTGTTTATTAGATCAAGACCAAAAGGGAAAAGGATACCGAAAGGCTAGAATGAATGGAGGAAAATAAATATGAAGGCTAAATAGGAAATGAATGAAAGTAAGATCTTTGTAAGATAGCTCACAAGATAGCTAAATGTTCATGTATAGATCAACATTGTCAAGATCAAAGAGAGAAGATGGAATGGATGAAACATGTAGAAGAACTACGCATGATGCCTAATTGCCAAGTTTTCATCATGGTACTTATCCAAGGTGCTACAAGGGAGTGGTTTTCACCATAGGATGAATTTATTTCTCTTTACTTTTGCTACTAAGGTGCCTATTTCCAAGTTTTCACCAAGGCACATTTTAACAAAAAAAATTCATTTCTTTTATTTCATTTTTTAAAATTTTTTTTTGGAAGAAGGCAAGCTTTTTAGATAGTGCTCCTTGAAAGGATAAACCATGATATGCCAAGGATTTAAAATGATATGCTCAAAGATGCTGATAGAGAAATGAAGATGGAAGAGAAAAATAGAGGATAAGGTTTTATGTAAAGCGAGTGAGGTTGGAAGATAGGAGGAATAGCAAGTGAGGAAAAAGGATAAGAGGTAGAAGGATAATGAATGGAAGGATTGTGAAAGGGTATATGGAAAAGAAGGTAGGATCAACATCAACACACACCTTGAAGGGTGGTAAGAGGGTGGAGAAAACATGAATGAAGGAATACATGAAGGAATATGGCAAATGGATAGCAGAGGTTGTGGTTTAGGTGCATGGAATGGAAGAATATTTTTGGAAGAAGATGAAGTGGAAGTCTTTGGAAGCTTGAATGTCAACTTCACTTTTTGCTCAACACCAGACACTTTCAAGAGAGATTTTGGAATCCATATAGTCATAGGCTTTTTATTTCCTTTTGATGATCTAGAGAGAATATCTTTAATGATGGATTTTGGAACCCATACTTGTCTTGTAGTTTTTTCTTAGATATCTCTTTTGACTTTTAGCCTCCATGTCGATTAGAGGAGACATGGTGATCTTTTTTTTTTAATGGATTCTTGTATTGCTTCTTTTCCTTGTATTGAACATTCAAGTTACTTCCAAAAGACTTGGGACTTGTGGAAGAATGAGGAGGATATGACTGGTTTAGATGGGTGGGTGGATGAAAAGGATTCAAGGGTATGCATCTATGTTGATCTTGAGGAAAGATAGGAGATGGAGGTATGTAAGGACCCAAGATGGATGGCAAATTAGGAGAGTTAGGAGGGGAAAGTGAAGGGACATAAGGACCCAAGATGGAAGGCAGACCTAAAGCCCTTAGTAGTGGTGGAAGAGATCCAAGGATGGATGTGGAAGACGCAAAAGGATAATCAATAAGTTCATCATCATCTATGTGACAACCAAGGACATCGGCATCTTTAGAGTGAGCATTAGAATTTTTAATAGAATCGTGGACATCTTGAATATGAGCACCTTCTTTGATAGGATTGTTCAAAGCTTGCAAAGACTTAGGAAGAGTAGAAAGTGGAAGTGAACATGGAGTGGTAGAATAAGAAGATGGAAGACTTTGATCTTGACAAGGATCTTTGGATAGCATAAGCTCATAATTTTTCTCTTGATTTTTAATAGGCTTAACATTGGAAGTAACAACACCATTTTTACCAACCTTAATGGAAGTATCATCTTTGGAAATTGGAAGTGTAGTAAGGTTATTTTGATTGTCAATAAGCTCAACGGTGTAAGTAGTAACTTGATCTTTCTTAGGAGAAGACTTAAGACATGGTGGAATGCATGAAAAAGGATGTGTAGGATCAAAAGAACCCTGAAGCAGATAAGAGACATCATGAAAAGGATTGGATGACATGGAGGGTTCTTGATCTTGATCTTTCTTTATGTTCTTTCCCTCATCATTTTTAGAGTCCTCTTGACATGGAGCCACTTCTAAGGATATGAAAGCATGTTGGGATTGTATGGAAGACTGTTGCAGAGATGGTGAAGGACCAACTAAAGTAGGCATTGTAGCGTATGAAGGCTTAGGATCTTTAGGTTTAGCATTATTGAAAGTATTAGCAGCCAAGTGAGGCTTAGCTTGAATTTCTTGAAGAGGTAGCCCTAGAGGATAACTATAGGGAACCACATGAAAAGTATCAGGGCTTGTGTTGGATGAAGGTTCTGTGAAAGATTTGAAAGACTCAGAAGCTTTAGGAAATGTACAAGTATTGGAGGAAGTAGGGGATGGAAGGGAACCATCACAAGATAAAGGTCCAACATTAACATGATCTTGCTTGAGAGTGTAATCTTTATTTTCAGCCTGAGAGTTCTTAGAGGAGAGATCCTTATAGTATTGATGTTTCAAATCAGCATGGCACATTTTATATTCCTCAATAGAAGTAGATGTATCATCTAGATATTGTCCACAAAAGCCATCAAAGTCTTTTTAAAAATTAGAATCATATGGATCACCATCATGATCTATCGAATGTGATGGCCGATTTGTAGTAAGTAGGAGCACATGATGAGGAGGACTCTTAGGAACAAAGGTGTCATAGGTATCATTACATTGTCTATCGTCATAGTCATCATAGTCTCCAAAGATGGATGTGTCACTCTCTGTGGAAGAGGTATCATAAGGGTTATCACATTGCTCAAATTCTTTCTGGGGGTATGGTGACATGTACAAGTCTTTATCAAATGGAAAAGGGCATAGAGCTTCCATGGAGAACTCTTTAGGTTCCTTCTCTTTCTTAAGATTGTTAAGTTCAACTTGCATAGCATGCATCTGTTTCATTATAGCGGTGATTAGAATTTCTTCCTCATGTGTACTGATTCTTTGAGACATGTGTACCAATTCTCAATGGCTACTGCTTTGTTCCTGACATAGTGATTTGTTTGACAGATTCTGGAATTAGGCTGAAAAAGCTAAGTATCTGGCAATTCTGACAATTTTCTAACAACTTTCAAAATTTTCCCAAACGACACTCTACAAACTCGTACGATAGTGGGTAGGAAATGAAACGATAGTTGAAAAAATTGTACGATAGTTGAAAAACTCATACGATAGAGGGTGACCAATGAAATGACAGTTGAAAATCTCATACGACAGTTGCAAGATTTTGACTTTGGGAATTTGCTGGCATGAAAACTCGTACGACACTAGGTACTCAATCATATGACAGATGGGCTGTAATGAAATGACACTTTGAGAAAACTCGTATGACTTTCTGACCTCCTGAGATGACTTTTGACTCCAGAAAAAGATTTTACTTCAAATTTTGCAAATTTTGAGTTTTCAGATTTGAATTGTTTGCAAATTTCAATGTCTAGGTTTGAGGATTGTAACAGATTTGTTCATTTTCAATAACGAGATAGATGAACAATCACATAGAATAGCAAGCAAGTGATTTCAAGCATGTCTAAAAATAATGCACAAGGGCAAAAGCAACCTTGCACATGAACAATCAAGTGACTTATTCATTCTAATCCTCAGAAGCGTTAATTGTGTATGTTCCAAAATGTTTTGCAATGATGCACATATACCCCAGAAAATAAAAATTTGGCCTCGCTAGGGTTTTTAGTAATGGTTCGACTCTGCAAATTTTATGATCCAAAGGGGTGAAATCCAATCCCAGCACACCAGGGTTTTGACACAATCCAAGAACTTAATCTTCAGGAGCTGCTAGGGAGATTTGACAACCCAACAATGAACCACACCTGTGGAGATTTCTTCCACAAGGACATTTATATAGCGGCTGTCACTACCACGGAAAAAATGGCTATTACCGCTTGAGGTTCCATCAACGTAGTTTGTCCTATGAAGGGATTGTCCACTACAGTTAACCCTCTCTAAAGGTGACTCATAATAGTATACCACAAGGGGACTTGGCTCTAGATCTAAGGTTTTGATGCCTCTTCACTTTTAACCCAAACAAAGCAAGCAGATTAATCTGACACGCTAAGATAAAGTTTATTTCACCAAGGTCTGTGATGTCAACTCCACATGATCTATCAACCTCTCTGGGGAGAGAATGTATCAATCAATAAGAGAAGGTGCAATAACCAATTTTGATTCACCAAAGCTCATGATGTCAACCCCATGTGATCTATCAACCTCTCCTAGGAGAGAATGTATCGATCAATAAGAGAAGACGCACTAACCAAGTTGAATGTGAAACACACTAAGTATCATCCCTACCTACAAGGATTCTCTCATCAAGAATGATTTCACTAGGAATCCAATCTCTCAAGAATCATGAATAGTGTTCATAGGGCCTAATTACTATGTGAGCACAGATGTATGTTTCCAAAAAGCAAATCTACCAAAAGTACCCAAAAAGCAAAAAGAGGAACACTTAATGCTTAAAATGAATATGAGATGAGTCCACAAAGTGGAACACTTAACACCTCACACAAGCTAAAAATGAGTCCCCAACTTAGAAAACAAGTGAGTTCCTAAAAGCATAAATGGGTTGCCAAGTGGAACACTTAACGCTTCTGTCCTGTTGACCCCTCCCCTTTAATGTGGCGCTGACCTTGCAACCACGTGGTGGAATGAGGGGTTAGAGAATTAGTGAGTCCAATAACCCAAGATAGCAATCAAGATCAATCACAAGTATCTAAGACTACTTAATGAATCCTTAAGGGGTCACAACCTAGCATCAATTATGCAAGTGTGTAGAAATAGATAAAAGCATGAAAAGATACACACAAGCTAGACACATAAGAGATTTATTTTAAGTCCAAATCAAAATTTTATTAGATGAAGGAGAATACTTGGGATCCTCTCAATGTGCTTAGTATATTTTACTTAATTTTTAGCAATTCTTGTTGAGCTTTTTCATGCAAGCAAGCCATGAACTCTCTAACAAGCAAACAAGCAAACAAGATATGCAACATATATTCAACTTATGAAAACCATAGGGTTAGCTCTAAAAATCAATTATTATCATCAATAATAACCAGCACTTAACCCAAATGACAACTCATCATTCATTGAACCATGTAAAAAAAATAAGTGCATACCCATCACAAAACTTTTTTTTTTCTTTTGCATTTGACCTAGTCAACAAGATCTAATTTTTTTGATATGATTTTGGGCACAAAAATAGAAATTAAAAATAGAGACCCCTTCTAAAAAATAGAGAGCTTTCCAAAAATGTAAAAATTTTAGAAAAATCTCTTCATTTGTGCCCTATAGACCCGTTTTACCAAAATAGACTACTTTTTGTAAATTGACTATTTGAGCTATTATATTGCATCCAAATTTGAAATGCAAAGAATGGACCCCCTATATAATTTGAAGAGATTTTTGAAAATATAAAAATTTTCAAAAAATATGCTGATTTGCGCCTAAAATTAATTTTTTATGAAAAATTGAAAAAAACTTATTAAAAATTCAAAACAAATTGGAAAATTCTGAATTTTTTATCGAAGCTTCCCTGATATGTGTCCAACTCGCAAAAAAAATTTCAAACAAAAAATCCAAGATGTTTGGGAGATAAAATTAAATCTTTGAAACTTTAGGGTTTTAGCTCCAAGAATCAAAATAAGCATGCAAAGGTGGGTTGCCCCACAGTGGGCACCAAAAATGTGTGTGTGAAAATTGTACCTGATCTGTAGACACAACACTTTAGTAAAACATTAGAGGTTAGCAAAAATCAAATTCGTGCAAAATTGAAATCTAATCTAACCAAGCGATCTATTGCCTTCTAATAGGTGCAAGATTGATGTTCTCAGATTGCTATCAAGATCAGTGACCTAGATGACACCTAAATGAAAGATTTGAATGCAATTGATCTAGATATGAAATATGAATGCAAAGTAATCTATTTTTTTGGTATTTCAGATGCAATGATATGAAATCTATGATATGTAAAAACTGATATGCTATGATATGCTAAATGATCTAACAATGATATGAAAATGAATCTAAATGAATGTAAAAAAAATAAATTGATCTCACAATAGCCTTGATTCACAATAAGCTTTGATTCTCCAAATAGCAATTCTTCAGCGTGATTATGCAAAATTCTGAGATTCTGTGGATTTTCAGAGATGATTTGTGAAGAGCTAAAGCTTTGATTATAGAAATCCAAGGCTTTAAAGGTCCATGGGAAAAAAAGCCATAAATCACTCAAATAACTTAGGTTGATTTTTGAGTTATTTTTAAATAAAGGATAATTAACTCACAAAAACATGCAAAAGCAGAGTTTAACTCAAAATAGAGTTTAGCTTTAATTGATAATTGATAGTTGTCTGCTTTTATGATTGTGCATGTTTTAATATGAATTAATTTAATAATAAAGTGATTTATTTCCAACTTAACTGCTTTTAAAAATAAAACAATTGATTTATGGGTTAATCAATTATTTTTTCAAACTTTTATTCCCAAAATAATAATATTAAAAATTGACAACTTGTTTTAATTAATTAAATAAGAATTTAATCAATTAATGATAGGAATTTTGATTTATTGTCAAATTTAAATAATAATATTTAGGAATAAATAGAATTAAATTTCATTAAATAATTAAGTGGTAGAATTAAATCTAATTAATTAAATATTGAGAATATTCAATTAATCAAACTTAGGATAAATGGGATTTATCACCAAATAATCATTAAATTAAAGATAATTATGATGATTAGGAATATTCTTAGGAATATTCTCCGATGCAAAAATTATGATAATCAATTAGGATTCGATATTATTCAGATGTGCCTTAGGTTAGGACTTTGATGTCAATTTCATTCGATATGTTGATATAGGAAATTAATGAACTTATAGCTCTTTTTTGGGGTATTACAGTGATAAGGCGTACAAGGAGCCCTAATGAGTCCCCGTGACCCGATTTGACATAATGGAGTGCTCAAGTGTGTCTTAAGGGTTCCTACGACCCTTTAAGAAACACTTGAGCATTCCAATGTGTCAAAAAGGGTCAAGGGGACTCCCTATGTGTCCTAACATGTGATAAGGTGTAATAGGACCTCTAGGGAGTCCCCGTGACCCCTTTTGACACATTGGAATGCTTAAGTGTGTCCTAAGGGGTCTTAGGACCCCTTAAGACACACTTGAGCATTCCAATATGTCAAAAGGGGTCAGAGGGACTCCCTAGGGGTCCTATTGTGTGATAAGGCTTACTAGGAACCCTAGGGAGTCCCCATGACCCCTTTTGACACATTGGAAGGCTCAAGTGTATCTTAACGACCCCTTAAGACAAACTTGAGCATTCCAATGTATCAAAAGGGGTCATGGGGACTCCCTTGGGGTCCTAATGCATTACAAGGCATACTAGGAGCCCTAGGGAGTCCCGATGACCCTTTTTGACACATTGGAATGCTCAAGTGTGTCGTAAGGGGTCCTAAGACCCCTTACGACACACTTGAGCATTCCAATGTGTCAAAAGGGGTCATCGGGACTCCCTAGGGCTCTTAACAGGTGATAAGGCATACTAGGACCCCTAAAGAGTCCCCGTGACCCCGTTTGACACATTAGAATGCTCAAGTGTGTCTTAAGGGGTCCTAAGACTCCTTAAGACACACTTGAGCTTTCCAATGTGTCAAAAGGGGTTAGGGGGACTCCCTATGGGTCCTAACGCATGATAAGGCATACTAGGACCCCTAGGGAGTCCCCATGACCTCTTTTAACACATTGGAACACTCAAGTGTGTCTTAAGGGGTCTTAGGACCCCTTAAGACACACTTGAGCATTCCAACGTGTCAAAAGGGGTCATGGGGACTCCGTAGGGATCTTAAAGCGTGATAAGGCATACTAGGACCCCTAGGGAGTCCCCATGATCCATTTTGACACATTGGAACACTCAAGTGTGTCTTAAGGGTTCGTAACACCCATTAAGATACACTTGTGTGTTACAATGTGTCAAAAGGGGTCATGGCAACTCGCTAGGGGTGCTAACATGTGATAAGGTGTACTAGGACCCCTAGGGAGTCCCGATAACCCTTTTTAAAACATTGGAATGCTCAAGTGTGTTGTAAGGGGTCTTACGACCCCTTAAGACACACTTGAGCATTCCAATGTGTCAAAAGGAGTCATGGGGACTCCCTACGGGTCCTAACATGTGATAAGGCATACTAGAACCGCTATGGAGGTCTGATGACCCCTCTTCACACATTGGAATGCTCAAGTGTATTGTAAGGGGTCTTAGGACCCCTTAAGATGCACTTGAGTTTTCCAATGTGTCAAAAAGGGTCATTGGGACTCTTTAGGGGTCCTAACCTATGATAAGGCATACTAGGACCCCTAGGGAGTCCCCGTGATCACTTTTGACACATTGGAACACTCAAGTGTGTCTTAAGAGGTCCTAAGACCCCTTAAGACACACTTGAGTGTTCCAATGTGTCAAAAGTGATCATGGGGACTCCCTAGGGGTCCTAACACATGATAAGGCATTCTAGAACCCCTAGGGAGTCCCCATGACTTCTTTTGACACATTGGAATGCTCAAGTGTGTCTTAAGGGGTCTTAAGACCCCTTAAGACACTCAAGTGTGTCTTAAGAGGCACTTGAGCATTCCAATGTGTTAAAAGGGTTCATGGGGACTCCCTAGGGGTCCTAATGCATGATAAGGTGTACTAGGACCCCTAGGGAGTCCCCACGACCCCTTTTGAAATATTGTAATGCTCAAGTGTGTCTTAAGGGGTCTTAGGAGCTCTTATGACACACTTGAGCATTCCAATGTGTCAAAAGGGGTGATGGAGACTCCCTATGGGTCCTAACATGTGATAAAATGTACTAGGACCCCTAGGGAGTCCCCATGACCCATTTTGACACATTGGAATGATCAAGTGTGTCTTAAGGGGTCCTACGACCCCTTTCGACACACTTGAGCATTCCAATATGTCAAAATGGGTCATGGGGACTCACTAGGGTTCCTAACATGTGATAAGGCAAACTAGGACCCCTAGGGAGTTCCGATGACCCATTTTGACACATTGGAATGCTCAAGTGTGTCGTAAGGGGTCTTGTGACCCCTTAAGACAAACTTGAGCATTCAAACATGTCTAAAGGGATCATGGGGACTCTCTAGGGGTCCTAATGCATGATAAGGTGTACTAGGACTCATAGGGAGTCCCTGTGATCCCTTTTGACACATTGGAATGCTGAAGTGTGTCTTAAGGGGTCATACGACTTGACCCCTTCAAACACACTTGAGCATTCCAATGTGTCAAAAGGGGTCACAGGGACTCCCTAGGGATCCTAGTATACCTTGTTATGTGTTAGGACCCCTAGAGAGTTCCCATGACCCCTTTTGACACATTAGAATGGTTAAGTGTGTCTGAAGGGGTCATAGGACCCCGTAAGACACACTTGAGCATTCCAATTAGTTGAAAGGGGTCATTAGAACTTTGTAGGGGTCCTAATGCATGATAAGGTGTACTAGGACCCCTAGGGAGTCCCTATGACCCCTTTTGACATATTGGAATGCTCAAGTGTGTCCGAAGGGATCCTAGGACCCCTTAAGACACACATAAGCATTCCAATGTGTCAAAAGGGGTCATGGGGACTTCCTAGGGGTCCTAATGCGTGATAAGGCATACTAGGACCCCTAGGGAGTTCCCATGACAACTTTTGACACATTGGAATGCTAAAGTGTGTCTTAAGGGGTCCTAAGACCCCTTTAGAGACACTTGAGTGTTCCAATGTTTCAAAAGGGGTCATGGGAGACCCCTTAAGACACACTTGAGCATTCCAATGTGTCAAAAGGGGTCATGGAGACTCTCTAGGGGTCCTAACATGTGATAAGGCATACTAGGGCCCCTAGGGAGTCCCCATGACCCAAATGAGTCTTTAGTGAATGAATTCTTGCTAATACTACTCTTCCACTAGATCCAAATTTCAACCCTTTTGTGGAACTATAGGCTCAATCACGAGCCCACAGAATTGGCCAAGAGAAAAATGTGATTGTATATCAATTGATTACAAAATGTTCAGTGGAGGTGAAAATATTGCAATGATCAAGAAGAAAATTGTCTATGGAAAATCTAGTTATGAATTCTATTAAGAATTAAACTATTAAGGAATTGCATGAATCAGAAACCATGAAAATAACCTTCTACAACAAAGAACATTCAAGCTATAGAATTTATTAACTCTGAATTTAAACATCTTATCAGAATTCATGGAAGAGATTTCATTAGCATCCATGGAAGAAATTTCATTAAAACTTCAGACAAAATCATCTAAAAAAATCATTAACTTCAGGCGAAATCATTTAAGATGGACAAAAACAAAATCGTATTACTCAGAAATGGAAGAGAAAGAAAATGTGATAAACCAAATTTATCAAATTCTTGCAATCCTTAGCTTATCTCCGAGCACAAAATGACAATCCATGGATTCAAAATTATGGTAAAAATTAAATTCTTTGAGTAAGTCATTCAGAAACGCACAAAATACTGTAACACATGATGATTTATAGAGAATTTATGATGGACTATGCTATGCAAAAGGCCACAATCCCTGCCATATCTCAGAGTACTGATGAGAAGCATTAGTGGAATTCTAAGACAGAGGCGATGCTGGCATTGAAGTGGCAAGACATTCTTCATAATATCAGGGCAGCACCATCGAAATGGCAAGGCTTTCCTCATAATGTCATGCCGTCGCTGATCTCTTTAAATTTAGTAATGCAGTCAGTTGTATGACACCTGTATAATTTTCAGTACAACTGCTCATTTTACCAAACCCTTCCCCGCTCTCCATAATCTTTGACCAGTTCAAAGTTCTATCCGGTTGTTCTTGTTTAACCTCTCAATGACTTTGTTGAGCTGTCGAATTATCAACAGGCGTGGTACAATTGTCCGGTGACCAGAATCTATTTCGAGAACCTTTGCAATTTAGCATTCTGATTGAAAAAGAAGGGAAAGATACCATTTCATAGCCACAAGCGGTGGAAACAGAGTGATTCTCTTGCCCTCTACTTCTATAATCCGCCTCTAGTGAACTATTCTTCAAAGCCTCCATTTCTGCGTAGCTAGGGTTTTCGGTGCCTATAAAAGGCACAACTATGCCCCTGTAGGGACTCATGCTCGTGCTCAGAATCATATTAAATAGTATTTAAAATGTAAAATGTATATTATATAATATTTAATATATAATATATAATCTAATATATAGTTTTTGATATTAATATATAATTAAATAATATTTAATGTAACATGTATATTATATAATATTTAATATATATAATATATAATCTAATATATAGTTTTTAATATTAATATATATTAAATAATATTTAATGTAAAATATATATTATATAACATTTAATATATAATTGATATTATATAATATTTAATATATCTAATATATAACTAATATATAGTTTATGAAGGATGGAGAAATGGGAGGGAGAAAGTGGAGGCAAAGTGAAAATTCAAAATTCTGTATCATATTCGGGTAAATATTGGGTACCCAAAAATATTAGGTACCTGATTAGGCTTGGTATTGCTTTGTGCACCAAACCTACATGGTCAACTATTGGAATGTCTCAAATATGTGTTTTTCCCCTGTTTCTCTGAGTTCTAGACTTTGACAATGTAGCTGACGACTTTTTTTTCACCTGAATTTGAAAAAATGAAAAGGGTATCTTAAGGAGATTATCAGCTTTCTATCGATATAATTGCTGTCAAGTTTTGAATTCGGTAAGTAATTATTAGTTATTTTCTAATTGAGCTACCTTTAAAGTGCTAATTTATATATTGATTGAAAAATGACTATGACTTTCAATTGGTATAACATTTTTGAAATTCGAAAAATGTGTCACCTTCTATGCTTTGGCTACTATAAGGAATTTTTTTTTTTTGAATTTTGTAAAGTTTTGAATGAGTTAAGGTGGTCAAACACGGGAGTTTTTTTATTCTGAAAATGTTGTAGAAGAAAATTTATAATTAATTATTTTTTTGAAATAAAATTACAAAAAAATATGTGTCACATCCGAGCATGAGTCTACTACTTATATATAAAATCTTATAATAAAATATTATCATTTGATTATGATTAAGGTGGTCAGACATACACTTACTTATTTTTTTCTTGAAATTTTTGTACTGCTGCATTGAAATCTATACTTTTCACCAATCATACTAACTTTTTCTCAAAAAAGGCCTAGTATTTTAGAAACTATATTCAATTTTCTATAGATTCTATTCTTACAACTTTTTGATATTAGGTTCATAACTAGTTGAAATTTTCATGTCAAGATGACTAACCCTGATTTGCTGATTTTTCATTGCCACTTAAGGGCATAGTTTGGCCCCTCATGATCTTGCACATACTCATCTAGTCACTAATCCCAATCTCTACCAACATATCCAACATAATCTTGTGTACACAGAGCATAAGAGAACCTAGCTATCCATCCAAGATCTATCTCTCTCACCAATCATGCATATGTGGCATAGTCCTAAGGAGCATCCTAGAAAATACCATACTGTCGCCACACTCTAGTAATGATGAATCTCTCAAGCACCATGGTAGACTACCCAATCAAAACTTATCTCTAAAAGAAATAACTGAACTTCTCCCAGGCAGTAGGCCAGGCCTCTATCTATAAGTAAGGACACCTGAGCACATACGTCATATCATCGAGGACACACCTCCACTACTTAGTATGGCCCATGCACACCTGTGTGACATATCCTAAATAAATATAAATAACTGGCTCCTATGGTTGGCACTGAGACTGACATACTAGATGACATACTGGGATGTGCTCCCAAGCCCAAATCTAAAGCACTAATGCACCTAAGGAAAATGACTTTCTCTCTTGATACATGATCCTGTGCATCTCAGAGAACATATGGGCCAACATGCATTGTTCCTAACCCAACTCAGAAAGAGTGGCCATCAAATGAGCAACTGTAGGGGCCTAGCCCATCAAAAGACCATTCTGCTAACGGTTGAACATGATAATACCACCTATCATACCAGCTAATATACACTTTAATCTATGGGTCTGCCCATATCGCTGAACTAAGGACTCCTAGGAAATGGAACCAGATAGCTAAGACTCATCTCTGAATAATCTCCTGAAAGCATGTAAACCAAAGTTCCCCGAACTCACATAGTTAAGGAGAGGACCATGAAAAGGAATGTAGAGTATTCGATAGACATCCTCTAGTGTAATTGTCAACTCTCTAGTAGGCAAGTGGAAGGTCTGTGTCTCAGAATGAAAGCTCTCAATCAACACAGTCAGCAGCCCATGGTTTACCCAGATCTTAGGTAAATGGATCAGATACTCAAAACCACAAGAAGCTAAATGTACTCTCATAGGATCTGGCAGTGACACGCAAAGTCTTTGAGTGGTCAGATGTGAAATACAGACATGTACGTTAGGATAGATGACCTACACAACACAAAAATAGGAAGTCCTATCAGTCACTTGGTTGAAAAATAGGCTAAAAGTATAGAAATACAAAATTTGAACACTTCAGAAGGTACATTAAATGCTACAAAATTGGCCTATGAAATTAGAAAATCCAAAAATTTGACCTAAAAGGGTGATTTTAGCTCATTGTTTTCCATACAACAATATAGTCTGGTATCAAAACTCATACGAGTTTTAGCAAGGTCCCATATGACAATTCATGGTTATATGATAATGCATATGTTCCCGTACAACAATTGAGTGACCTGATGAAATGTCATACGACACTTGGGTCCCTCTCATATGAGTTTCCTATGGTTCTGGGATGACATTCTACATAAAATTCAAAAGTCGTACGAGTCCAATGGGACTGTCGTACGAGTTTCTATGAAAACAAAAATAAAAAATTCCTAACGTATGAAAAATGATCTAAAAAGATACAAAAATGCAAAAAATTGAATTTACAAAGAGGCACGAGGTCCACTTACTGAATGTCCATACTTCGGAGGTCTCTAATGTTGCCGACTACGCTCAAAATGGTGTCAAAACACATGAACCTTCATCTCTACCATTTTTCTCTCAGAGGGCTCCACAGGTTTCACAAAAGATAGAAAGGAATAATGAATTGAAAATGACCCTTTTGGCCCTTATATAGGTTTTTGACCTTATTTTCAAAGTGCCCCGTTTTCCATGAAAATTGCACTAGTGGCTAATTTCGACATTTTGAACCCATTTTTGGGATCAAAATTGTGATTTAAAATTTTTGGACCTAGGATGATCGACTGCTTGCATAATCAACCTTCAATCATCAAAGAAATCTAAAATTCAACTTAAATGATTATCTTACATCAAACTATTAGAATTTCAACTTGGTCAACCATGGTCAACTTAGGGTCAAATTTAGTCAAGCTTGGTCTCCAAGACCACCAAACAATGCAAAATGTGTCTCCAAACATGTACAACCAATTCTCAAATCATTTAACATGCTTCTAAATCATTTAACATTGACTTTTCTTGTTAACTTTTGATTTTAATCCCGAAGGGGGCATGGTATTGCATATCAATCAAATTTGTAAATCAAATTTCTCTCCTCAGTAATCAAGACAACAACCACATCTAGTTGCTAATTCATTAATAGACCTCATCGCTTGGGGCATATAAGATTCATCAAGATCCATATCAATCTAGTATCCTAATCAATCTTGTAAACTGTATCAGCTTTTTGTAACCATCAGTTCATTAGTGTTATTTCCTTGGTTCTTTGTAACTCAAGGGTTTGGATGTGATACCATTACGATTCCTTTGGACAATTAGGTCTTGAATTAGGTCACTCACTTCTTCATAGTCATAAGGTTCAGAAACAAGCATTTTGATACTTTTTCGTAATCACCAGTTCATTGTTGCTATAGTTGACATCATCATGATTCTTGGTCACCCAGGACCTGAATCAACTTTTTCAATCTTTTAATCAATTTCTGTTTCAAAATCGGTTCATTTGCACATCAGTTTATTAAAAAACTAGTTGATTTTATCTTAATTCTACATCGGGGAATATTCCTTGAATATTCCTAATTTATCATAATTATCTTTAATTTAATATTATTTGGTGATATATGTCATTATTTATCCTAAAGTTAATTAATTGAATATGCTGAATATTTAATTAAGTTTAATTCTGCCACTTAATTATTTAATTAAATTAAATTATATTTATTCCTAAATTATATTATTTAATTTTGACAATAAATAAAAAATCTTGTGACTAATTGATTAAATTCTTATTTAATTAATTAATGTCAATTGTCAATATTTAATGATATATTTTTTGAATAAAAAATTTGATTTAATAATTGATTAATCCATAAATCAATTATTTTTAAATTTAAAATCAATTAACTTGAAGATAAATCACTTTATTTATTTAATTAATTCATAATTATCTATGCACATTCGAAGAACAGTTAAAATTTAAATTAGAAAATCAATTCAAGTTGTTATCTTTTGAAACTTAACATCTATTTTGAGTTAAAAGCTGATCTAAACTTCTGATTTTAGTCAAAAAGTTGTTCTTGCATGATTTTGTGAGTTAATTATTCCTAATTTCTTGTTAATTCAAAAATCAACCTAAGTTTATCAAGAGTGATTTATGGCTTTTCTCAATACATCCTCAAACCCTAGATTTCTATAAAATCAAGGCTTCAACTCTTCCAAAAAAGATCCTTGTAATTGCATCCTCACTCTGACAAATTGGTGACTGAAGAATCAATCTTTTACAAATCAAGGCTATTGTGAGATTTTCATTATTATTTTGAGTTTTTAGCATATCATTCTTGTTGGAAATATTCAGGAATTAACCGAGTTACTGAGAGGGGAGGGGTGAATTAGTAACTCCAAATTTTCTTTCAATTACAGATGTATTAACATGTGATTTACTTTAACCTTTGCATATAGAAAGCATGAATCTTAAAAGCATTCACAATAATGACACATAGATTTGGTTACCCAGAAACCTTCCAAAAGAAAGTAAAACTGGGGTGGGGATGAAACCCACAAAGCTTTAATACTGGAGAATAAAGTTGGCCGGTTAAGGCTTATAATTTGATCACTTCTGATGATCTGCCCTATTAGAAGCAATAAGGATTGCTAAATCCACCCTGTTAAAGGATTTACAAACATACAATGAAGTATGCACTCGGTAAAGAGATTTTACAAAAGACTGTTAAGTCTACCCGGTTAAAGGATTTAGTACTGATTCACCTATTAGGATGAAACAGTAGATCTCTTGCTTTGCAACTGGATTGCTGATTGAGATTCGCTGATGTACTGATCACCTTCTGTGATGAATTTGTCTTTGTTGTTCCTTATACTGCTGAAGCCCTTTGTAATTCGCTTATCTCTGCCTTTCTTTCTTTTTCACATATATGCTTATTTCATTATTCTTGAAATTTTTTTTTACAACATTGTTTATATACAAGTCTAAACAATTAATTACAATTACAATTACAAAGTTGGCTTGACAAATAAACATAAGTGCTACTAAGTCGGCCCAAGTATGGTTACACGGTTCCTGCAAACTAACTCGGTGACTTTCTGATACTCAGCGTCTACTGCATTACTCGGCATCATCATGCACTCGGTAGAAGTGAAGGCACGGTTCATACTGATCACTCGGTAGGTTTTAAACTCGGTAAATACTGGTGACTCGGTAGACATGATGTTACTCGGTTTACACTGTTCTGCTCGGTTTGCACTGTCTGCTCAGTTTGCACTGTCTGCTCGGTTTGCACTGTCTGCTTAGTTTGTACTGTCTGCTCAGTTTTCACTATCTGCTCGGTTTGCACTGTCTGCTCGGTTTGCACCCAGAATGCAAATAAGTGTTGTCACTAGTGGCAATTCTGCTTAATGCCAACAATCTCCCCCTTTGGCATTAGTGACAAAAACACTTATTGGCCAAAACTTATATACATGAATCATGCTGAGTTTTATTTTGATTTTTCAAAATTTGTCTTTTTTATAGGGCTTTATACATTGTCTCCCCCTTTCAATGTGCTAACTATTTCTATACAAATCTTCTTCTATACATATATCTCCCTCTATACATATCTCCCCCTTTTTGGCGATAATGCCAAAGGTGCTTATACAAGTGATTTATAGGGAGAATCCAAAATTTGATAGAAAATCAGAATGTACCTTCATTATTAGTGCCAGGGTTCTGTCCCAACTTTCTTGTAGAATCTTGCATGTTTGGATTGCAATTTGGACTTCTGCAGAGAGTTCAATCATGTGATCTGCTATAGAGAACTGATTGTCATGAATCAATGTTTTGGAATTTTCAATGTGCTTATACATTGTATTCATGATGGGAAGGATCATGTGTTGGATGTCTAGCAGTGTGGACCGGATCCTTGTGTCTTCTTTCAGTAGATCTGACTGCATATTTGATAGGTATGAGATTTTCATGTGATGAGCAGAGCTTGAACTTGGTTCAAGTTGCAGCTTCTGTATGCTAATCTTCATATCCTCATCCATTTTATTCATTTTATCCTTAACATCCTTTGTGAACTCGGCAATATTGCATAATCTGGCCAAAAGAGAGGTAGCATTCGAATAGGTAGATTCAATGTTTGACAAAACTGAAGACAATTCTACTTGGTTAATAGCTATGTGCTGAGCAATGTACTCAAGCACTTTATTGTTGAATCTCTTCTCGGCTCTTTCAACTAACTTTTCTGTCCCAGATGAATCCTCATTGTATTTATTAACTGCTTCTGCTAATTGTAGCAAAACATGTTGGGAGGAGTCTACTTTAATACCTAATGCATCAGACAAAATGTCCTTAGCATCCTTGATGATTTGATATTCCTTGTCTCTCTCCTCTTTAAGCTTCTTTTGTTTTTCTTTCCTTTGGAGGATCTCACCTATATTTTGCATTTGGTCCGCTGATAGATTTGCAAAATCTAATGTTGGAATCTCTATTTCTTCATCTAAGTCTATATCCTCTACTATATTTTTACCCAAAAATTTTATACTCGGTAGAGCCTTGGGCTTATCTGTACTTAATGCCTTAGTAGTAGTGACAATAGATATAGTAGGGCTGGCTATAGAGACTGGCACACTGTCTACTGGAGAGCTTAAAATATTTACACTTGTAGATTCAAAAATTGGAAAACTTATTGCTGGAAAACTTGATGATGTGGGAGACTACAACTCGGTAGAAGAAATGGTAGTTGCTTCTGTTGTTGCTATAGATGATTGGACAAATGTTGAAGTTGTCACAACCATGCTTGAAGGTGTTTCCGAGCTAGATGTAGAAACTTTTACTGGAGAGGTAGGAAGGGATGCAATGACTTCTGCTGCTATCCTCATAGTATCATCTACCTTAGTGGCTTCTTCCTGTTCATCACTGTCATCTTCAATATCTTTTATTATGACTGTTTCAATACTCAGTTGGTGAAGGTGGTATATGTTCTTCCATGTGGCATTTGCAGCCTTCACAACCGATTTGATATTGTTGATCAGAATCAAACAAGTATTGAACCTTAGTGTCATCTTATTTTCATTTTCTTTTAATGCCTTCTTTACTTCATCATTTTTCAAGCTCGGCATTAACTGTCTCAGGGTTTGATCAAATATGTCTATCACAGTTTTCTTTGCATTGCTCCATCTCATTTTTATTGGATTTAATAAGACAGCTGGAACCTGTGGGGCTATGTCATTAGGAGAGTATTTCCACTGTCCCATCTTTTCAATAATAGCATCTTCTATTTCCTTCTGTTCTATTTCAGATCTGGTTTCATATTTAAAAGATTTTATGTTACTTACTCCAGATCCTGATCCGTCTCTAAAGAGTTTGATTCTTTCTTGAAAGTTTAGAGGAGGCCTTTTGAATACTATGTCTTTATCTGCCTTGTCTGCCTTGTCTACCTTACCTCTTGCATTTCTCCTTGTAAATACAGCAGTGGGAGGCTTAGGTGCCTTAGTGATGAATACCTTTCCTTTCTTCTTTGCAGGTTCTAGTTCCTCTATTTTCTCATCCTTTTCCTCTTCTTCTTCATCTTTTTCTTCTTTGTCCTCGGTTATCATTTGCATTTTGGCTATCCTCTTCTTTCCTTTGTTTACCGCCTGTGGAAGCTTTATGCTTAGTTCAATTCTCACCTTAGCTTCATCATATGTTCCAAAATATGGAGCTTTGGGATTGATAGGTTGATTAAGAAGAGCTTCAATGATATTCTTGGTTTCATCAATATTTACCTCATAAGGAAGAGGTTTTACATATACAGTCCTCGGTTTAGCTGCTTGAATATATACATTGTCACAATCCACCATAAAACAAATGTCATCTTTGTAATCTTCCACCAACTTCTGTGGAATCCAGAATCTGTCATTCATTTTCTCTTTGAAAGACTCAAAATAATTAACCATGATGCTTTCAAAATTTTCACCCATTTCTGAGATGTATTCATTTATTTCATAAAGGACTGGCACATCTTTTCTCCATACAACTTTTCCTTTAGAAGGGAAGAATTTCTGAGCATAGAAGAATAAACAAACCAATAAGGATCCAAACTTACATGGATTGTTTTTGGAAGTTTGAATGCTTTCCATGTTTTTGTTAAACTGCTTTAACAATAAGTCTGCTAGGTCAAATGTTAAGTTATTCTTGACCACTTTGTATGCTAGGTCAATAGCTTCACAAGAGACACTATTCTGTCAACTCAAACTATAAATCTTATGGGCAATAATGTGTGTGCCAAACTTTAGTTCAGCATCGGTAATGCTGCTAACTTTCATGCCTCTACCGTCCCACTCGGCTAGGGTTTTCTTCTCTAGTTCCATCCGACCTAGGGTTTTGGTAGTTTTTGCTTTGTTCAACATGGGAAGATCAGTGATTTGATGAATCATCTTCTTTGTGATCTCTATGGGTTGCTCAAGCCAAATCTTGCCATCATGTACATGGCTGAGAATGTATCTAACCCATTTATCTCGAAAGTTTCGAGGTAGATGTGCAATGTGAACTAAACCTTTATCTTCCAGATGTTTGTGCTCGGGTTTTAGAATACCATCCACACACAGTTCCTCATGCACAATATCTAGTTCTAGGTTCCCCATTTCATGAATTGAACAGTTGAAATGATTGCGGATATCGTTAATAAGTAGTACCTTAGGAGGAATCTGAGATTGAGCTCTGTTCAGATCTAGGGCTGCTGCTATTGCGGGCACGATCTTGAAATCTAGTGCTTTCCATTCCCCTTGGACTAACATATCAGATCCTTTCTTCGCTGAGGTGCTGGATGATGCCATGGTAGCTCACAAAAAATTCCTTTTGCAAAAGTATTGAATCGCTGGGTTGCTCTTGAAATTTTTTGCTCTCAAAGTGTTTAAAAGGTTCGCGGTGAAGAATGAGTTTGATTACTTGCCTTTGTTCTACAACTCTATCATTAATGCTTAGTACAAATTAGGGTATGAATTTTGACAGACTGTCACCCACTAAGAATTAATTGCTCGGTAAAGACTTCGCAACTCGGTGAACTCGAGAATTCATATTGTTCCGACCTCACTCGGTAAAGACGAGTACCAACCTTGCTTGGTAAAGACTGATACCGACCTTCCTGTGATCTTACTACATCTTGCATGCTGATTTAGATCTTTCTTTTAATTCGGTTCTGGAACTGCTTGAGATTGGTCTATGAGAATACAGTTCCAGTGCTTTCTTGGAAATTTAGTTTGAGTCGGTAGAGCCACCCATTCCATTACTTGGACTGGTTTGCTCAGTAGATTTAGGAATCCATTTTTGTCTCACCTGTTTCCTGACCTTAGTTGCTTCATTCTTCTTTCCATCTTCAACTTCACTAGCATTCATGCAGTTTCTGGCTATGTGACCGAGTTTAGTGCATTTGAAGCATCTTACAGTAGTATCTCTTTTCCTTAGATGATGTTTTATGCAATTCATGCCAATGTGTCCATATTCTCCACAGTAATGACATCTACACCAGGTGTTGTAGTCCCATCCAAACATTGCTTTCATAATTTTTTCTACTGGATTGAATGTCTTGGATCTGCACTCGGATGCTTTGTGACCTTGTTTGTTGCACTTGTGACAATTACCTCTGAATCTTGGTTTTTCCCTGCATTCATTTGCTTTGTGACCAGGTTGATTGTAGTTGTAGCATTTTCCATTGAATTCTACTTTTTTATTGTTCCAACATTTATTTGAAGTATGTCCTATTTTACCACAGTGATTACAAGTAGGTTTCTGATTCCTTTGAGTACCTTGCTTAGAAGATTCACCTTCTCCTTTGTATCCAAGTCCTGCTTTTCCTTTTTGCCTATGAAGATTTCGCTCATACAGCTGATTCAAGTCTTCTTGACTTTTCAGCATTCCTTCATTGATTTTTTTTTCAGCGTTTAGGTCATCCACCAATCTTAGATTGATTTCCTTTTCAAATCTTAGTTCTTCTCTTGTGCTTTCTATTTCTGATCTTAGATTCAGAATTTCCTCATTTGTATGAGAGATCTGATCAATTAGGTTTTCTAGCTGAAGGGTTTTATTTTGGACTTCAATGTTCCTTCCATCTAATTCATCTTTCAACTTGTTTCTTTGTTCCAAGATCTCACAAAATCTTGTAGAGTGTAGTTCTTGTTCTCTTTTTAATTTTCTCACTTCTTCCTGCAGAGACCCATTCTTTTCTAGGAGTTCTTTGACATCATTGTTTGCTTCATCTGAGTTATTTGAGGGAAAAAGATCTTCAATCTTTTCTTCAATGTAATTCTGATCATTCATCTGATTTGCAAGTTCCTTCCTTCTTCTTAGGGATTGGGAAAGATGTTCTTTTGCTTCTTTAAGTTTAGCTATGGCCATTTCCAGATCTAGCTTTTCATTTTCAATCACCTTGTTCAGTTTGAATACCTCCATTGTCCTGGATCTTTGCTCAAGCTAGTTAAGCTTTGTCTTGAGAACCAATGCAGCTCTGATACCAATTGTTGGAAATATTCAGGAATTAACCGAGTTACTGAGAGGGGAGGGGTGAATCGGTAACTCCAAATTTTCTTTCAATTACAGATGTATTAACATGTGATTTACTTTAACCTTTGCATATAGAAAGCATGAATCTTAAAAGCATTCACAATAATGACACATAGATTTGGTTACCCAGAAACCTTCCAAAAGAAAGTAAAATTGGGGTGGGGATGAAACCCACAAAGCTTTAATACTGCAGAATAAAGTTGGCCGGTTAAGGTTTATAATTTGATCACTTCTGATGATCTGCCCTGTTAGGAGCAATAAGGATTGCTAAATCCACCCTGTTAAAGGATTTACAAACATACAATGAAGTATGCACTCGGTAAAGAGATTTTACAAAAGACTGTTAAGTCTACCCGGTTAAAGGATTTAGTACTGATTCACCTGTTAGGATGAAATAGTAGATCTCTTGCTTTGCAACTGGATTGCTGATTGAGATTCGCTGATGTACTGATCACCTTCTGTGATGAATTTGTCTTTGCTGTTCCTTATACTGCTGAAGGCCTTTGTAATTTGCTTATCTCTGCCTTTCTTTCTTTTTCACATATATGCTTATTTCATTATTCTTGACATTTTTTTTTACAACATTGTTTATATACAAGTCTAAACAATTAATTACAATTACAATTACAAAGTCAGCTTGTCAAATAAACATAAGTGCTACTAAGTCGGCCCAAGTATGGTTACACGGTTCCTGCAAACTAACTCAGTGACTTTCTGATACTCGGCATCCACTGCATTACTCGGCATCGTCATGCACTCGGTAGAAGTGAAGGCACGGTTCATACTGATCACTCGGTAGGTTTTGAACTCGGTAAATACTGGTGACTCGGTAGACATGATGTTACTCAGTTTACACTATTCTACTCGGTTTGCACTGTCTGCTCGGTTTGCACCCAGAATGCAAATAAGTGTTGTCACTAGTGGCAATTCTGCTTAATGCCAACAATTCTTAGATTAAATCTGCATATCACTTCAATCATTCTAGACTAGTTTCATACAGTTTTTCATCTTATTGCATTCAAAATCCAAAAAAAAAATATTAATCTGCATTCATATCTCATTGCTTTCAATCATTCAAATCCTTCGTTTAGGTGTTGCATTGTCACTGATCTCAGTCTAATCTAAGAATACCATACTCGCACCTACTAGAAGGCAGTAAATCACTTGGTTAGCTTAGTTTCATTTATTTATAGATTTCTTTGATTTGCTAACCTCTAATGTTTTACTGAAGTGTTGTGTCCATAGCTAGGTACAATTTTCACACACACAATAACAAGAGAACTTAAGAAAATGTTGAGTTATTTGATACTTCAATGGATACTTGATTAGTTGGCACATTGATAAAATAATGTATTGTTTATCTAAGTAAGAAGAAAGACTAAAGTAGTAGGCTTAACCGAGCAAAAGTGAAGAAATCTAGTTTAAGATGAGTGATGTTATTGTCGACCGAGAAATAGTATATGCTGAGTAAATCTAGTATTGATCGAACATCAGTAAATACCGAGTGACAAGTAATTATTGAGCAAAGATAGTGTTTGTCAAGGAAGACAATTTGTAAATATGACCAAGATATGCAGTGATGACTGAGGAGAAGAACATAGTATTGATCGAGTGTTAGTAACTTACATTTGGAGAAAGAATTAAGATTCCCAACCGACATAGTTAAATTCTTGGGATATGTAAAATGTGTTGACATTATTAATGAATTGTATGGAGCATTTAATGCATGGTAAATCATTTTCTTATGGATTAAAAGAGAAGTTTGAAATCATATCTAGAAGGAAGGATGAAGAACATAACAATGGAAGAATTCAATGAATCTGATCCAAACCTTAGATCTATGGAGGAGATTAAGTAGCAAACAATGGATCTACCTAATTGAAGAGGTATAAAGGAAAACCTAATTGCGAGGTTATGGAGTATGAAGAAGAGGTTGATGTTATTGACTAATAAGTCTAAGCGGAAGGCTGAAGGTGAAATTGTGAAGGAGCTAAACAGAGTTATGATTCCTTGAAGTGAATTCCGAGTAGATTAGAGATGGACATGGAAATGGAGGTCAATCAGTAAATCGACATATATGTGAAAAGTTGATCTTTAGTTTCAAAGTGAGTTGTATGTTTTTCATATACAAAACTACTGTTACTTTTTATTATATCAATCTAAATCCTTTAATCAAGGTTGACCTGACAATCATTGTATAAATACTTTAATCAAGGTGATATTCTAATGGGATGTTCTTAAGTCCTCTAACTAGGCCACTCCTAATAGGATGATTAAATCCTTTAACAAGGTCATGTTGGAAATATAGATGAAGTAACTGAGAGGGGGGGGGGGTGAATCAGTTAACCATAAATTTTCTTTCCACAGATCCCTTAGATGTTTTATTAAATCATTTGCTACTGTTGTTCGGAAAACATATAGAGAAATGTTGAAACTCAGTTATTGCAGTGAGTATTAATTATAACTATTCTTAAGCATTCATCAGTGACTAATATACATAAATAAAGAAAATAACATCAACACAAGAGACACCAGATTTAATGTGGAAACCCAATATGGGAAAAACCACCAATGTAACTAGTTACTATTTTTCACTCTTCTGAAGTGATGCCTTGTTAAGAGCCAACCTGGTAAAAGGTTACAAAACACACTGTTAGGTGTGACCTTGTTAGAGGATTTAATCACCCTGTTAGGAGTGGCCTTGTAAGAGGTCTTGAAACAATTCAATAGAACTATCACCTTGTTAGAGGATTTATAAAAATGGCTGTTAAACCAACTCGGTTAGAAGATTTTGAAATCAATGCTACAATGGTAAGAAAGTAATAATGAAATGACTTGAATAATGATGCAATTGAATTTCTGATTATAGATCTCTGTTCTGCTTCACTAGATCCTTCCTGATCAAAATATATCTCTGCTGCTCCTCAAGAATATCTAATCATCCTTCAAAATTTGCTCACACTTTCCTTTTTTTTTACTTCCACACATTTAATTCACAACTTGACCTTCTATATATACCATTCAAATTGACCATTCAAATTTTCAAGTCGGAACTAATAACATTACTAATCATCACAACAGTCGACTGGAATAATCAAACTTTATTTCTCAAATTAACAAAATCCTTTACTGGGCCGACCTTGCTCGGTAAACACTAACTTGAAAAGATTTCCTTTGGTGACCGAGAGAACTTGGTAAGCACTGTGAATTCTACAACATCCTTTAGAGACTAAGTGAACTCGGTAAACACTAACATTCTTTCATTAACTGAGGAAGCTTGGTTAACACTATTTTTTGCCATACTTTTCTTTTACACCCAAGATATCTCGGTAGACACTGAAAACTGCCTGCTAACCGACTGAGCTCAGTAAATACTGTGAACTGCTTTACTGACTGACTGAGTTTGATAAATAATATAAAATTAGTGTGACATCAAAGACAACACACAATTAATCCAACAATCTCCCTCTTTGGCATTGATGGCAACACAATATGTCATAGCACAATGAAATTTCATAGAAAACATAGAGTAAGGAACATATCCTTAGCTTAATTTTGATTCTCATCTATGAGAACTCCCTCTGTCAGCAAAATTTTCTTTTTGACTAAAAAATCTCCAAGAAAACTCTCCCTCTTAGAAATCTAAAGAAATTTCTTGAAATATGACAACAAACTCTCCCTCTTTGACAACACATGCCAAAGACAACACATACTAGGTGAATAGCAATGTACCTTGAGTACTGATTCATATGCAATGATTCCTTGACTAAGCTACATCAACTAACTGAGCTTTAATATGCTCTGGTTGATGCATCACTAAAACTTCATTTAGTGAGCCTCGGATAGGGGAATGACCCCTAACTTACCTCTTAGATACAAGAATGCATCCTTAGGTAGTGGCTTGGTGAATATATCTACAATTTGTTCTTTTGTATGAATATATTCCAATCTGATTTCCTTGTCCTACACTAATTCTCTGACAAAGTGATATTTTATAGCAATATGTTTGGTTTTAGAATGCATTACTGGATTCTTTGAAATATTTATTGCACTTTTATTATCACAAAATTTAACAATTGGTTCTTTGATCCCAACCTTCATGCCTTCCAATAACTATTTGGACCAAACAATATTAGAGCAGTTTACTGCTACAACAACATATTCTACTCCTGTTGTGGATTGGGATGTGCAATTTTTCTTTTTATTGGTCCAAGATACCAACCTCTTGCCAAGAAAGAATGCTCCACCACTTGTACTTTTTCTGTCATCAATGTTTCCTGCCCAATCAGCATCAGTAAACACTTTTAAGTCCAGATTGCCTCCAAATTTATACCACAAGCCATAATCTTCAGTTCCTTTCAAGTACCTCGAGATTCTTTTGATTGCCATCATATGATTTTCTCTTGGTTTTGTTGAGAATCTTGCTACTATACCAACTGCTAAGGCAATATCAAGCCTTGTATGAACTACATACTATAATTTTCCAATCATTGATCTATATAAGGTCTGATCTACTTCTTTTGAATCATCATTTTTGGTAAGCTTCAGTCCAGTACACATGGGGGTACCAACTGGTTTTGCATCTTCCATACCAAACTTCTTAAGTATTTCCTTGATGTATTTAGATTGAGTAATGTAGATACAGTTCTTGCTCTGCTGAATTTGAAGACCAACAAAAAATTTTATTTGACCAAACATAGACATTTCAAATTCTTTGTTCATTTTCTTTGAAAATTCTTTGCACTGATCATCATTACCTATAAACACAGTATCATCCACAAATATTTCTACCAAAACAATTCTATTATCTGGTCCTTCCTTGATGTACAAACTACTGTTATCATTAGCTCTTTTGAAACCAATCTGAATAAGATAGTTATGTAATCTTTCATACCATGCTCTAGGGGCTTGTTTCAGACCAAACAATGCTTTGTGTAACATGCAAACCATATCCTTTTTGTCTAGATCAACAAAACCTTTAGGTTGCTCAATGTAGACTTCTTCATCAAGAATACCATTGAGAAATGTAGATTTTACATCCATTTGATATACCTTAAATCCTTTATGTGCTGCATATGCAAGTAGAGTTCTTACACCTTCTAATCTTGCAATAGGAGCAAAAGTCTCTCCATAATCTATACCTTCTTCTTGAGAATACCCTTTACACACTAATCTAGCTTTGCTTCTAGATACTTGACCATCTTCATTCAGCTTGTTCCTGAATACCCATTTTGTTCCAATTATATTTTTTTCTTTAGGCCTAGGTACAAGAGTCCATGTCTTGTTTTTCTCTATTTGTTCTATTTCTTCATTCATAGCCTCAATCCACCTTTCATTTTCCAATGCATTTTTAACATTTTTAGGTTCAAAGTCAGCAAGCAAACATGTACCTTTCAGTTTACTTCTTATCATAGTACCATCTAATTCATTTCCAATAATTTGATCTGGTGTATGATGCTTCCTAACATACTTGGCCAATACAGGTTCCTTGCTTCTTGAATGAGTTACATTGTCATCTTCTTAAATTTCATCTTCAGGTTTAGTTTGCTCAGTAGCTTCAGACTGAGACTCGGTTTGAATTTCTTCTTGTGACTCAGTTACTGTACTGGGCTCGGTAGATGTAGTTTCCTTATTGATAGATGTGTCTGGCAATGTATCAAGTTCAATGTAAACAAATCTTTTTTAATCCTCTAGCTCCTTTTTGCTTTCTTCTTCAGTCTTTTCTGCAAACTCATCAAATTTCACATGTGCACTTTCTATGATTTTGTGAGTAGACAAATTCAGACATCTATATGCTTTACTTTTGCAAGAATATCCCAAAAATATTCCTTCATCACTTTTTACATCAAATTTTCCTTTTCTAGATTCTTTTAAGATGTAACATTTACTACCAAATACTTTCAGGTAACTTACATTGGGTTTATAGCCATACCATAACTCATAAGGAGTTTTGAATGTGTCTTTCCTCAACTGTACTTGGTTCAAGGTATGAACTGCATCGCTAATAGCTTCCTTCTAGTATTTCATAGCAATGTTCTTTTCAATCATTAGAGTCCTTATAGAATCCATGATAGATCTGTTCCTTCTTTCAGCTATTCCATTTTGCTCAGGAGTTCTTGGGGCTGATACCTATCTTTTGATTCCTCTTTCAATGTAGAAATTATTGAATTCATGGGAGATGAATTCACCACCTCTGTCTGATCTCAAGCACTTCATTATTTTTCCTATTTCCTTTTCTACTCTTGCCAGATACCATTTGAATTTCTCAAATGCCTCTAATTTTTCTCTTAAATACATAACAGTCATCATTCTAGAGTAATCATCAACAAAGAGAATAAATAATTTTTCTCTAGTATAGCTTTCAATTCCAATAGGTCCACATAAATTAGTATGCACAATATCCAAAATATCTTCAAACTGATAGTTTTTAATTTTAAAACTAGTCTTTCCCATTTTACCAATCTGACAATTCTTGCATAGACCAACATTAGGTTTCTTCAAATTAGGAATACCTCTTACTTTCTTGAATTTGCTTATTTTCACCATATTATAAAAATTTACATGACATAGCCTTTTGTGCCATAACCAACTTTCTTCAATTTGGTCAATAAAACATGAGCATTCACCAAGATCAAGATAAAATAGGTTACCTTTGGTTTGTTTTCCTGAACCAATCAGTTTTCCTTTGTCATCCAGCAGTCTTGCTTTGCCATTCATGAATTCAACCTTGAATCCAATGTTGATTAGTTGTGCTACACTTAGAAGATTATGCTTTAGTCCTTCAACCCAATATGCATTATCACATATAAGTTCTTTGGTTAATGAAATTCATCCTCTTCCTTTTATACAACAAGGTTCATTGTTTCCAAACCTTACAT
Source organism: Chamaecyparis obtusa (assembly GCA_027943335.1). Classification (NCBI taxonomy): domain Eukaryota; kingdom Viridiplantae; phylum Streptophyta; class Pinopsida; order Cupressales; family Cupressaceae; genus Chamaecyparis; species Chamaecyparis obtusa. The sequence continues at coordinate 458,404 of BSBK01001898.1, read as the reverse complement.
TACCACCATCATAGTCTTCAAGGTGTTCAAACTTTGTTCTGTCACCAATCATATGATGTGAGCATCCACTATCTATAATCCATGTATCATTTTTGCTTATATGGGAGATAAGTGCCATCTCATCTTCATCATCATTAGATTCATCTTTTACAGCAATGAAGACAATTTCTTCTTCACTATCATCAGAATCCTTAGACAAAAAACATGTTTTCTTACCTTTATCCTTGAATGACTTGAAATTCTTCTTTCCATAGTACTTGTGACCTTTCTTCTCATCCTTGCTTTGCTTGTTTGGGCACCTAGCTACAATATGAACAATTTATTCACATGAGAAATAGATTAAAAGAGTTTTACCTTTGTATTTACCTCTGCCTCTAGTATATTTCTTTGCAAGTAATGCTTCAATAAATTCAATATCACTATCTGAAGTTTCCTCTGATTCTTCTTCACTTTCTGACTGGATTTTCTTGCCCTTCTTAAGTGAAAGTTTTACCTCAAATACTGATTCAATATTTTTAGAAGTTGGAACATAGTTGTCATAGTTATCCAATTCAAAAGCTGTCAATCTTCCAACTAAGGCATCCAAAGTTATATTGTGATTTTTTTCACATCTTCTTTCTTGAATAGCGAATACTCTTATTACATAGATAGGAAGCAATGTTTTAAGAACCTTACTTATAACAGTTTCATCATCAATTTTTCCTCTAGAAGCTCTGATTGCACTAACACTCACCTTGATTCTTTCAACATATTTTGCAATGTTTTCATCTTCTTCCATCTTCATCTGATCAAACTATCCTCTTAGGCTTTCTGCTTTGGCTCTCTTCACATTATCATCACCACCATCAATTTTCTTCAGCTTGTTCCACATTTCATAAGTAGTGGTCTAGTCTTTGATCTCATCAAATTCTTCATAGCTAAGAGCTGATGCAATATCTATCATCATGGTGTTATGGTTCTTTTTCTCTGCAATGTCTTCAAGAGTTAATGTGCCAGTAGGAACTATATATTCTTGATCAATATATTTGCATCCTGAGTCACCAATGGAAGCCAGATGAAGTCTCATGAGACCTTGCCATGCTGAAAAGTTATCTCTGTTAAGCCTTGGAATTTCTCTCTTGTTAGACATCTTGATCTTTAGCTTAGGTCCTTCAAACCCTTTCTGCAAGCACCAAAATCTCTAATACCAATTGTTGGAAATATCGATGAGGTAATTGAGAGGGGGGGTGAATTAGTTAACCATAAATTTTCTTTCCATAGATCCCTTAGATGTTTTATTAAATCATTTGCTGCTATTGTTTGGAAAACATATAGAGAAATGCTAAAACTTGGTTATTGCAGTGAGTATTAATTATAACTATTCTTAAGCATTCATCAGTGATTAATATACATGAATAAAGAAAATAACATGAACACAAGAGACACCAGATTTAACATGGAAACCCAATATGGAAAAAACTACCAATGTAACTAGTTACTATTTTTCACTCTTCTGAAGTGATGCCCTATTAAGAGCCAACCCGATAAAAGGTTAGAAAACACACTGTTAGGTGTGACCTTGTTAGAGGATTTAATCACCCTATTAGGAGTGGCCTTGTAAGAGGTCTTGAAACAATTCAATAGAACTATCACCTTGTTAGAGGATTTATAAAAATGGTTGTTAAACCAACTTGGTTAGGAGATTTTGAAATCACTGCTACAATGGTAAGAAAGTAACAATGAAATGACCTAAATAATGATGCAACTAAATTGCTGATTATAGATCTCTGTTCTGCTTCACTAGATCCTTCCTGATCAAAATATATCTCTGCTACTCCTCAAGGATATCTAATCATCCTTCAAAATTTGCTCACACTTTCCTTTTTTTTTACTTCCACACATTTAATTCACAACTTGACCTTCTATATATACCATTCGGATTGACCATTCAGATTATCAAGTCAGCACTAATAACATTACTAATCATCACAACAGTCAGCTGGAATAATCAAACTTTATTTCTCAAATTAACAAAATCCTTTACTGGGCTGACCTTGCTTGGTAAACACTAACCTGAAAAGATTTCCTTTGGTGACCGAGAAAACTCGGTAAGCACTACGAATTCTACAACATCCTTTGGAGACCAAATGAACTCGGTAGACACTAACATTCTTTCGTTAACCGAGGAAGCTCGGTTAACACTATTTTTTGTCATTCTTTTCTTTGACACCCGAGATATCTCGGTAGACTCTAAAAACTGCCTGCTGACCGAGTGAGCTCGATAAATACTGTGAACTGCTTTGCTGACCAACTGAGTTTGATAAATAATATGACATTAGTGTGACATTAAAGACAACACACAATTAATCCAACAGGTCACACGTAACATTGTATTTGTAAACCTTTAAAAGGGTTGGCTTTTCAAAAAGCTCACTTTAGAAGAGTGAAATATCAGTAGCATGTTACAAAGAGGTTTTTCCCAAATTTGGTTTCTACTATAAATTCTAGTGTTATACTCATGTGAATGTTGTTATATTCTGCAAGTTAATTACTTTTGGATAGTGGACTGCATATTGTTGTAAGATGTAAAATGTGGATGGGGTATAGAACAATACGGGTTTGCACATAAAAGAGACCCTAAACCAATATTTAACACATACATGAATTTCTAATGATATGGAAAGTAAAAATAGAAGGCTAATATTGAAATAAAGAAATAAAAGGTACTTACCTATGGAAAAGAATCTGCTGAAAACCTTGTTAGACGATCTCAGAAACTGTTGATTTTTGCAATTTCAAATTGAAACTATGAGATCTACAAAACCTAGAAATATTTTTCTTTTCTAAGAAAGGTTGACCTTGACCCCAAAATGTCGACCTTGACCTGTTCTGCTCTGACAAAAATTCTATTCGTGAATCCTAAAATTTTTTCGAAAAGGGTATCCATATTTGCACTATAATTATTTGTTCCACACCTTCACCTGTGAGAAAAATGTTTGTTTTTATTGGGGAGGAGGGGTTTTCCTTACTCAAACCCTAATTTAGGAATTAACCTTGAAATTGAATTGAAATTGCAGTAATAAACAAAGTAAATAGAACAATTCACCTTGCTTATGTTGAAACCCTTGTGGAGGATTCAAATCCTTGAATCCACAAGTATGGATGCTCTAAATGAATATAGAATTGAATGTAGGATGTCTCAAATAAATTGCATTGAGATCTTAAACACCAATCTTGAATGGATTTTGGAATAGGAAGAGGCTTTAATGGATGTGGATGGAGAAATCTTCAACAAGAGGGCTCCATAGAGATTAAATCCTTCAATGGCTACCAATGGATCTCCTTGATGAATTGGATCTTGAATGCTTGAATTCTTGAAGAGGGATGAATGCTTGAATTCTTTCCTTCTCCTTCTTTCTTTCTTCTTGATTTATTGATCTTGTGTTGTGATTGAATGTGTAGATGTGATGGAGAAAATGAGAGGAGAAGGCTTCCTTTTATAGTGATCTAGGGCACAAACTTCTAGAGAGGCCACATAGAAAACAATAATTAAGGGTCCATGGCACAAAACTCTAGAGAGGTGCACATGGAGAGGAAATTAAATTAAGGCCTTGATGAAAAAATCTAGAAGGGGGCCACCCTTAAGATAGAGATAAAAATAATTATTTAAGAGCCTTATCACAAAATTAGAGGTAAGGCTAACCCAAAAGTTAATTTGAGCATTAGGAAAAAAACTCAAGAAAGGATAATCTCAAATGATAAATTAGGAATCCTACATAGAGCTTGAGAAAGGTCCACCTCAGATATTAATTTGAGAATTTGACACTTAACTCAAGAAATAGTGGCACCGATGAGGGCAAAGAACTCTTTGTAAAAGCCGACATCCAAAAACTCTTGAGCTTTGAACTTTGAACCCTGGGTCAAGATCAAGGCCAACCTTGACCTAGGTCAAGGTCGAGGTCATCCTTGACTTAGGTCAGGGTCGAGGTTGACCTTGCCCCTAAGGTCAAGAATCTCAAAATCTTAATTCACGATGCCAAAAGTATGTAGAAAAGAAGTGAAAAATGGGGCAGAACAGGGGAAAAAACTAGATCTAAGCAAAATACCCATTCAAGGTGTTTGACATGACCCCAAAACACTTACTCAGAGGGCTGAACCAGTTGTAAATAGAAGTGCTTCCATTTTTTGATGATACATTTAGCCCCCAATTTAGCAAGAGTATGGACTTGATACAAACTCTTGGTAAAGGAGATCACAAAGAAAAAGACAATCTTATTAAGATCAAAGGGACAAAGGAATCCTCAACCCCTAGGGACTCAAGTCTTCATCAACTCCAAGATTGTAATAAGAGAGAAAAGGGGAAAGAGGTGTGGCTAGCTCACCCAGTAAGATGTGTTTATCTCACCGTGAACCACAAAAAGGATATGATGGCCCACCAAGAAAGAACTTGATAGTCACCCCATAAATTTGTGTGCCTTTTGGCAGCTTTATGCATGCATGTAGTGCATCTTCTGATGGCTTTTATGAAGTACCCATGGATCCATATCCTCATATCACCATAGAATACATTTGTAAAATGTGTATCTCTTTAGGATTTAGCAACTTATGTGTGTTACCTTCTAAGGATTTAGCATATTTGAAATTAAAAATATGTGTCTCTTCAAGATTTAGCAACTTATGTGCATTACCTTCTAAGGATTTAGGATACTATCAAAAAAAAGGTTAGAACAAAAATGCATAATATAGAACAAGGGAGGCCGTATATATGTCCCCCTCCTTAAGATGGAAAAATACATACTATTTTGACATGTTAAGAAAATAAAATAAAAATAATAAAGCCTTCTTCAACATCAAGACAATATCCATAGACAACATGCAGTCTAAGCCAAGAAGGTCACAACTCCTATGAGGCCATGGAAGGGATGAATGCAAAGAGATATCATGCAAGAAGGGAAAGAGTAACCCTTGTGAGGGATAGCACACTATTAAGCTTCTAAGGAAAGAGATTTATCAACCATGGAAACCCAATGTCAAACAAAGAAAATAGGTTATGATCAAGGACAAAGATCCTCAATGCAAACCAAAATTTTGATGTATGATTGGATATCACATAATAGATAGATACTGATTAACCAAGGGAAAAGAGGATCCTGGAAAGATAGAAAAGAAGGAGATGGCATCCTTGCCACCCAAGCGTAGGAACAAGGATTGAAGGGGATCTATTATATTGCTCACAATACTATACAAGACAATGAGCCCCCAAGGATTAGGCTAACATTGTTTACATAATTCAGAGCTCCATAATAGGAACATAAATGTTATTTAGAGAAATCTTGATTAAAATAAAACTCATTGCCACATGATATATAAATAACCTTATTATTAATGAGCTGCCTAATCTTATAATGTAAATCTTGATATTCATTTGTAGAGTGATCATGAAATCTATGATACAAACAAAAAGGAAGAGTCTTCAAGTGTGGACTACATTTCTTTTTGTGTTTAGGTCTAGTAACCATCTTAGCACAAAGGAGTTTAGGCAAAATAACTTCTTGGTCAAATTCCTTCATAGGTTCATCATGTTTTGAAGTGTTATTTAAGATGTTGTTAATTTTGATTTTTTTTTGAGGATTAAATCCCAATCCATAAGAATTCTCATTCCCCCATTCTGTAAGGGCATTTGAATTCCCTGTTTATGCTTACCACATCCTTGACCATTGAATCCTTGTTTAACTAGGAAATGATAACTAGGACCATAATGAGAAGCCATATTAGAAGGAGTCAGTGGAACTTTAGTAGTCACTATGTCATTGTTACCCAAAATTTCCTATCATTCATTTTTGGCCATGGTCCTATTTTCTAAAAGAAATGCTCAAGTGTCAAAACCCTCTATGTTTTCTACCTTTTAGTGTCGAAAGTTCAGTGTGTTTTCTTCCTTTTGGGCCAAAAACCCAGTGTGTTTTTGACCTTCTCTTTGAAGGCTCAAGATGTTTTTTGACTTATGGTCCAAAATTCTCTATGTTTTTGACCTCTATTTTGAAAACCCTCTATGTTTTCAACCTTCAAGTGCACAACTCCGACCAGGCGGGTCCCAGTTGATGGTTTTCAAAGAATTAATAGTGGTTTGTCACATGTTCTCATAGCCCCTTTTTAGGCTATGCAAACGTGTGACTAAGTTGATTAACCATGTTGATTAAGGTTGCATTTTGGTGGTGGGATGAGTTTTAAGTTTGGTCGGGTAATCTCACAATGAAAAGAGGAATATCCTTTCTACCTAGCGATTATGAGACTTCCTTTAGTCGGGTAATCTCCTGACAGAAAGGAACATGCCAAAGGTATTACGAGACTCAGTGACTACCGTCAGATAAAGCAAGGATCAATGCTTGTCATGTGATCACTGGATAAACCCAGGGTTAGTAAAAAGTGAACATGACTTGGTGACTAAAGGGAAAATAAACCCAGGGTGAACCCGGGTTAAATTTGAAGTCAAAAGTGTAACAGTTTCATGCTTTCTATGTGATTGCATGTGATCTCCCAATCCCATGTGCCCATGCAACTAACTGTCTATGGTTACGGGGGTTTGTAATCGGTCAACAGCCTGGAGGCAAGGTCATGACAAAGCTTGCAGTTTCATGCTGGTCGCATGATCGCATGCAGCTTCCTAACCGCATGTGACCATGTGACAAGCTTTCTAATGGTCAGAAGGGCCTTCGACATTGTGGCAACTATTGGTGGGCCCTTGGCAGGTGATGTGTCCATTTCTTAGCGGTTGACGAAGGTTGCAGTGGGCTAGGTAGCATGTGGCCCCGTAGATTCAAGATCTACGGTGGTCGCATGTTCGCATGGGATCTTCTGATCCCATGCAATCATGTGACTGCCATTGGATCCTTCTAGTGTTTCAGGGCATTCTATCATGGGTCCATTTGATGTAGCGGTCTGTGGGTTCAGGTTGCAGTTTGGTGGTGGTGGAAAAGAGATCTACAGTGGTCGTAAGATCTCATGGGATCTTCCGACCCCATGAGATCTTGTACCCACTGTTAGATTAGAATCTCAGTCAAGGTGGGCTCGGGGTTGGTAAAGCAGGTGTGCAGTTGCGTGGTTAAAGATTTCTCGTAGTCGCTAGATAGACTCAGGGTTAAGGAAGACATCATGTGACTTGTCGACTAAGAAGAAAGTAAACTTGAGGTAACACATAGAGTTAGGTTTGTAGTGATCATCTTGCACTTGTTGCATGATCACATGCGGCTTTCTAACCGCATGCGATCATGTGACGAGCCATCATGGTAAATAGTGACTTTGGTGGTGGGCCAAGGGAGTGATGACATGTTGATCTTATGGGCAAGCAGTATAGCATGGGCCCCATAAATTCAAGATCTATGGTGGTCACATGTTTGCATGAGAGCTTTTGAGCTCATGCAATCATGTGACTACCGTCAGATTCTTCTGGCATTTCTTGTGGTGCTATCATGGGATTGGTTGAGGTGGTGGATATTTGGTGGGTCCAGGTGTCTATGTGGCAAAGTGGTGGTAGTTTCTAAAGAGCTTGTCGCATGATCACATAAAAGCTTTTGAGCTCATGCGATCATGCGACCAGTGTTATTTCAAAGTGGAGGCAAATTTTCAAAGGCTTGTCGCATGATCACATGAATCCTTTCGGGCTCATGAGATCACGTGACCATTGAATTTTACAAATGTAGTGTGGCCTATTTTTTGTGGGCTTTCTTCTGTAGATGGAGAATGCTTGCAAGTGCGGGTAGATGAGGATTGATGATTTCAAAGGCAGTTATAGTTGGGAGAATTTGTAGAGATCTAGACTACCATTTTGGGGTCCTTTCGAGAATCTGAAATTGAATTTGAGCATTCATGGCTTAGTGGGCTTGCAGGGAGGTAGTTGGATCAAGGTTGTTCATCTGTAGGAAGGATTAGTACAGACATGGGGATGCAAGGAGAAATATCTGATCAGTTGAGATATTTGCTAAATTGTATTTATGATCAGAGGTGACTGGTTTTAGGGTTGATTATTTTATGCATATCTATGTAGCCCTAAAAGTTTGATTCCTGCCTACGTGCAGGGGATGTATATATTGTTTTTTGGAGCCTTTAGAGCTTAGAATTTGGCAATTGTAAAAAAGGAAAGTTTCTTTCCCAAAGGTTATTGAAGGCATTCTTTCTGCCCCTTAAATTTCTACAATTACAAAATTTTCATTGATTGTTCAGATATTGCAAAGTATTCTGTGACATTTTTTATGTCCCTATGCTTTCTTGTATGGATTATCTCTTATTGGATCAAAGTGTATGCATGCTTTCAATGATATCTTAGGTTTCTTGATTCCTCTTTCTTTCTGTAACTATGTTTGTTATTGTGTTTGATTTGATTTAGATGTTTTGTGGGTATGCTATAGCCCCTAGCAGTCTTGTCTCATTCCTACACCTAATTGCAGAGGAGGATGTTTGTTTGCAGGTCATAGGTTGAGTCTTCTGTTCAAGCCTTCCTATGAAATACTTATGCAAACCTATCTAGTGAGTGGTGACTTATTAGACCTGATTCCTCCATTGATCTCATCCCTCTATACTGAGATTCAAACCCTAGTTTTCGGTGCATCACCTAGTAGGTAGATTTGCTCTTTGTTATTTCCCTTTCATGCATTCCTTCTATCCCTTTCCCTCAAAAGTTTTACATTTCCTATCTAAGAGAAAATCAGGGTGATTATCCAAGAGGAACCAGCCTAGAACTTGGAGGTCTCATCTTAGTTAGCAAAAGGTCCCACAACCTTGATATGATTCCCATGTTATACTAGATTATCAAGACTATGAGAGCTTGAGATTAGAGGTGCAAATTCAGTGTATAACATTTATGGCACGCCCAGTAGGAGAGTAAAGAAGTTCATTTGTTGAAGATTGTGTCATCTTTGATATGTAGATTACATAATACAAACCTTTAGAGGTTGTTCTATGAATTATATCTGGTGACTCCACTAGTTTCAAAGATTCAGGCCAACCTTGTTTAAGGTTTATGAGAAAGATCAAGACTAGAAGCTCCAAGCCTACTAAATTTTTAGAGTTGCCCTTGAAAAGAAGCTACAAAGGTAGGTCAACTCAGAGAGAATCTCTTGCAAGAAGAGTCCAATCTACACCTCCTGATACTTCAAGGAGGAGACCTTTCCTCTTTCATTTTAGAAGAAGAGGTAGATCTCTAACTAGAGATCTAGAAGAAGAAGAAGATCCAAATCTAGAAAATACAACTCATATAGTTGTTAATCTTCAGGTTACACCTCCTACAATGGCTAGAAATTTCACCTTTGCACCTTTCAATCAGGGGAGCCCATTAAATTTTGCAGTGCATCATGATGTGCCCTTGGTGGCATTAAAGAGTATACCTAATTTCACAAGGGAGGGACAGACAATAGCCTTTGAGCACATAAGAGATGTGACCACCATTTGTAGCATACACAACATTACTCAAGAGGATGTGGCCACCAAATTATTAGTAGCATCTCTGAAAGGTAAGGCTCTAGAGTGGTTTAGAACTTTAACTGTTGGTTCTATTACTTCATGGGATGAATTAGGGGATGCATTAAGTAAGCATTTTGAGGATAAATCAGATAATTTGTCTTTGGTTGAGCAATTAACAACTATAAAGAGAGACCCTCAAGAGAAAATGATAGATTATAATAGTAGATTCTTTAAAACATGGAATAGAATCCTAGTCTCTGTAAGGCCATCAACTAACCATGCCTTCCTGTACTACTTGCAAAGTCTGAATAAACAAATTTCTATCATGATCCAGTCTATGGGTGGTACCACTTTACCCCAAGCCTTTGACACTACTATCAGGGCTGAGAATTGTTTGATCCAAGTAGGCATGATATAGAGAAGACCTCTCATGCCTATCTTCCCTAGTCTTCAACCCATTGCACCTGCACAAGTACCCCCATTTACCCCTATTCCCATAATATCAGCACCTCAAGCTAGTACCAGTGGTTAGGAACATGCTGCAACAAATTTCTCCCAAGGTTTGCAAGAGGTGAAGAGTAGTCAACAAACTAGTATACAAAAAATGAAAAACTTGCTGCAGACTCTAACCAAAGAGGTCACAAACTTGAAGAAACAAAACCAAGGCATCAGGCCACCCTTCCAATCACAAGGCCAAAGTCCTAATCAGCAATACCAAAATCAAGGATAGCCTTATCAACAAAATAGGCCACCATACTAAGGAGGCTATCAAGGGAAAAGACAAAATTTTAATCAAAGGCCATTCCAACTGTATAACCCTACACCTCTTAATTTGGCAAATCCAGTTAGGGATATGGTTCCTAGTCAAAACAATATGGCCATGGATAATGAATGGTGTTTCCCTTGCAATCAGCCTCACAATTAGGCTACGTGTTCTAATGGATGGATGAACCAAGCACTAATGGTTCAAAATACTTCACAAGCTCAAATAGAAGCTCCTTCTAGTGGGAAAGCTCCTCAACAAGAAACACAAGAGAATGAGACTGCTCTTTTCAATTGGGAGCAACCAGATTTCAATGGAGTCAATGATGAAGCTAATTTTGTTGCCTACCCAAGAGCAAAGAGGAGAGCCCAAGAAATGGAGAGAGAAGATTCTGGTATTAAGGCCACTACATCTATAGAGCCACTAAAACAAGATTCCCCTATCACATCCAAGGAGGCCCCTATCATCACAAGCAAAGAAGGCCAAGTTCCAAAAGAGGCAGAACCCATCATAGTAAAAGCACAACAAAGAGTACACACTATGACACCTTATAATATTGTAGACAACATGAAGAAGGTGAATGTCACCATGTTTATGTGGGACTCTTTGTCTATTCTAGGACAACCTAAAATTTTGGAGAAGGCCATGAGAGAGGCAGCAAATCCTCAACCTACAAAAGAAATTGCAAAACCAGTGTTGGTCAACACTGATCAAGAAAAGGAGATTCCAACTAGCAACTCCAAGGCCAATACCATGCAAGGTAGGAATTTAAAGCCACCTCCCTTTTACATATCTTTAATTATTGGGAAATCTTTAGTGCATAATTGTATGGTAGATAGTGGAGCTACTAGCACTGTAATGCCTAGGAAAGTGGCTGATCAATTAGGACTTAAATATGAACCCTTCCAAAAGAAGGTTACACAACTTGATGGATCCTCAGTTAGTACTATAGGTGTGGCCAAGGATACTAGTCTAATTCTCCATGCTAGTCCTAATTTTTCCATTCTCCTTGACATATATATCATAGATCTCCTTGCATTGTTTGCCATATGTCTCTCAATAGAGTTCACAGCCAAGATAGGAGGTTATCTTTCTTTCGACTAGTCTCACATGCTCTTTCATACAAGGTATGGTACCAAAGTCACCATTAAATCAGAATCCTTAGCAATACATCATATAGATCCATATGTGTCCAATTCCATTAATACTAATTGTCCTATATTTGATGACAATGATTTCCCAACCACTAGTGAAGCAAGCACCAAAATAGAGAATATCCCTGATATTCTCCTAGATGAAAGAACCTCAGAGATCCAAGAGAGTCTTGTTTGGGATTTTGGTTTGGGGAGTTATCTGATTCAAGAAAGTGGAGTCATATAACCAAGCCTTCTCAAAGAATACATTGATTCAGATGATCGAGATAGTCAGGTCTGGGAACTATTTTTTCATGGAGCTAGAAGTAGACATGGTTCTGGTAGAGGTGCTATGCTGGTGTCCCCAAAAGGAGAAAGGTATTATACTACCTTTAGATTTAGTTTTTCCTGCACCAGCAACACTGTAGAGTATGAAAGTCTAGTTAATGGACTAGAATGGGCTAGAAAAAGAGGGCTTAAAGCGTTAAAAGTATATGGTGACAGTGAACTTGTTGTCAGCCAAGTAAGAGGGATGAGTGCAACCAAAAATGATGTCATGAAAGCATACAAACATAGAGTTTTGGATGCAATTGAAGATTTCCATGCTTTCAATATCATTGCTATCCCTAGGAAATTAAATCAAAATGTTGATAGGTTAGCTGCTATTGGATCTCAGTTTGACATCCCCAATAGCATTTCAAAAGAAGAAGATCAGAAAAACATCAAGATTATTGTCAGACCTTCAATTCCTAATAATAATATTAGTTGGCAAGTGTTTGACAATGATGAACAAATTCTGCAGTTCTTGTTTGAAGAAGATGTCTTTTCAAGGCACAATCAAAAGAGGTTATCATAGAACTATGGTGATCAATTGATACAACTTAGATCTAATAAGATGCCTAAAGGTCTTGTCACCTTAGAGACTATCTTCAACAAGGATGATGAAGTCAAGAAAAATAAAGCTAGCCTGGTAGTCCAACAGGAACATTGTGCTAAATTAGAGTTGGAACCAGGTAAGAGCCTACAATTTGGAAAAGTAAACACTAATTTAGAAAAGAAAGCTTACACTAAATTATTTAGAGAATTTAGTGATGTTTTTGCATTGAGGTATGGAGACCTCAAGGGTTTTGATCCTACCCTTTCTCAGCACACTATTGAATTGGAGCCTAATGCTAAACCAGTAAGGCAAAAGCAAAGGCCTGTTAATCCCAAGCTTGAACCACTTATGCATAAGGAAGTACTCAAACTAATAGAAAGTGGCATCATCTACCCCATCAAACATACTAGTTGGGTTTCCAACCTTGTTCCTATCAGGAAGAAGAATGGGGAGCTGAGGTTATGTGTTGATTTTAGGGATTTGAATAGAGCCTCATTAAAAGACTGCCATCCACTACCCTCTATGGAACAAATTCTATAATGTGTCTCTGGATCTGAGAGATTCTCATTATTGGATGACTATTCAAGATACAATCAAATCTTAATGAAAGAAGAGGATCAATATAAGACTGCATTTACAACCAAGTGGGGAACCATGACATATCAGAAGATGCCCTTTGGTTTGTCAAATGCAGGTGCTACATTTCAAAAGGCAATGGATATGGCCTTTAAGGGCCTCATGTACAAGTTTGTGCTGGTCTACCTAGATGACATAACTATCTACTCAAAGCATGCAGTAGACCACATCAGACATTTGAGGTGGATTTTTGAAAGATGCAGGGAATTTGGGATATCCCTTAATCCCAAGAAATGTGTGTTTTTAGTTCATGAAGGTAAACTATTGGGATATGTAGTATCCAAAGAGATAATTACAGTGGATCCTGAGAGAATTGCAGCCATCTTAGAACTACCATTACCACACTACAAGAAAGGTCTCCACTCTTTCATAGGAAAGATTAACTTTGTTAGGAGATTCTTGCCTAACATTGTAGAGTTACTCAAGCCTTTGATAGCCATGTTGAGGAAAGTTTTAGCCTTCAGCTGGACCAAAGAAGGAAAAGTTAACATCCAAGCTATTAAAGAAGCCTTAACAGAAGCTCCTGCTCTCCTAAATTCAAATTTCAGTAAGGATTTTATCCTTTATGCTTATGGGGGTCATGATGCCATATCTGCAATGTTGACTCAAGAAAATGCTGAAGGATTGGAGCAGCCTATCACTTTCTTTAGCAAAGGTTTAGAAGAGTATGAACAAAGATACTCTTTTGTAGAAAAACATGTTCTTGTTGTGGTAAAGAGCCTCAAAAAATTTAGACATTTGTTGACGCATAACAAGGTGCATTTGATGGTTACTCATCCAAGTGTCAAAGATTTTTTTGCTTTCTAAGGACCTAAATGAAAAAAGAGTTGGTTGGATCACTAAGGTGATGGAATATGACATAGATATTCAGACTACCAAGCTGGTTAGAGGAAGAGGTCTTTGTGAGCATCTGGAAGAAGACAAAAGTTCAAAGAAATTGGAATACATAGATGCATCTCTGGTGGTGCATTCTATAGAAGAGCAAGCCAAGGCAACTAGCTGGTTGCCTAATATGATCAATTATTTGAAGACAGGACAATATCCTGCAGGCCTAGATTCAGCAAAAAGGAGGTATTAGAGGTTACAATCTGTTCCTTTTGTACTGATAGATGAAATTCTTTTCAGAAAGGATCAAAATGGTGTCCTTCTAAGATGCATAGATTTAGAAAGGGTTGTAGATGTCTTATTTGAGTTTCATGATGGAGCTTCTGGTGACCATTTCTCTCCTAGGACTATAGCTTTTAAGATCATGAGGCTAGATACTACTGGCCATCTATCTTCAAAGATAGTCATGATTATGTTAGAAGATACGTCAAATGTGCTATTTTTGTAGGGAAAGAAAGACTTGCAACTCTTCCCCTACAGCCAGTCAAAACAGAGCAACCCTTCATGAAGTGGGGTATAGATTTCATTGGCATGATTAACCCTCCATCTAGTGTAGGACACAAGTGGATAATCACTACAACCAATTATTTCACTAGGTGGACAGAGGTAGTTTCTTTAAAAGAAGCTAATGAGAATGTTGTTTTGAGTTTTTATGATGATGTCATTCATAGATTTGGCATTCCAGATTCTATAGTTTCAGACAATGCATTAGCATTTACAGGCTTCAAAGTCTCAGAGTGGGTAGTCAAGAAGGGCATCTATCTGAATACAAGTTCCAATTACTATCCCCAGGGGAATGGTTTGGTATAATCAACAAATAAGAATCTGATTAGATTAATCAAAAAGACCTTGCAAGACAGTCAGAGGGACTGGCATACTAAATTGAGATCTGCCTTGTGGTTAGATAGAATTACTCCAAAGAAAATCATTGGTGATTCCCCATACATGTTGGTGTATGGTAGAGAGGCTAAGTTATCTATTTCAACTAAATTACCAGCTTTGGACTTGGCCACTCAGTATGCCTTGTTTGAAGAAAGTGATCCTATGCAAATCAGATATGCCCAGTTGATGGAGCTAGAAGAGATCAAAGATAAATCAATGCAAGATATGGCATTCCATCAGAGTCAAACAAAGAGAAGCTTTGATAAAAGAGCCAGGGTTAGAAACTTCAAGGTTGGAGATGTAGTTCTCAAATGGGATGAGTTCAAGTCAAAACCTAGCAAGCACACAAAGTTTGATTCCTTTTGGGGTGAACCATTTGTTATAACAGAGTGCAGAGGATCTAACACTTTTTAGCTTTTAACCCTTGAAGGAGATGCCCTGCCAATCTCAATGAATGGTTTCCACTTGAAGCCTTTCTTTGAGGTTAATCCCTCTCTGTAGGTCCTTCTTATAAATTCTTGTAAATATGTTTCTTTCTTTCTTTCCTTGCTTTCTAGGTTAGTTCCTGTTTCCCAAGAAGTGCATGTGCACAGGTCTGTCTTTTGGTTTAGTTTTGTCTCTCCACCAAGTTTTTGTGCTCTGTAGTGACTCCTATGCCCAATGGATTGTTAAGGCAGCTGGTACAATGTCTAGCAGGCTAACATCCCGCAGAAGTTGCCAAAATGTTACCCAAAATTCCCTATCATTCATTTTTGGCCACGGTCCTATTTTCCAAAAGAAATGCTCAGGTGTCAAAACCCTCTTTATTTTCTACCTTTTAGTGTCGAAAGTCCAGTGTGTTTTCTACCTTTTGGCCTGAAAACCCAATGTGTTTTTGCCCTTCTCTTTGAAGGCTTAGGATGTTTTTTGACTTACGATCCAAAATTCTCTATGTTTTCGATCTCCAGTTTGAAAACCCTCTATGTTTTCGACCTTCAAGTGTGCAACTCTGACCAGGCAGGTCCCAGTTGATGGTTTTCAAAGAACTACTAGTGGTTTGTCACATGTTCTCATAGCCCCTTTTTAGGCTATGTGAATGTGCAACTAAGCTGATTAACCATGTTGACTAAGGTTGCAGTTTGGTGGTGGGCCCAGTTCTAAGTTTGGTCGGGTAATCTTGCAATGAAAAGAGGAATATCCTTTCTACCTGGTGATTATGAGACTTCCTTTAGTCGGGTAATCTCCTGACAGAAAGGAATATGCCAAAGGTATTATGAGACTTAGCGACTACCATCAGATAAAGAAAGGATCAATGCTTGTTGTGTGATCATTGGATAAACCCAGGGTTAGTAAAAAGTGAATAGAACTTGGCGACTAAAGGGAAAATAAACCCAGGGTGAACCTAGGTTAACTTTATAGTCAAAAGTGTAACAGTTTCATGCTTGCTACATGATCACATGGGATCTCTTGATCCCATGTGCCCATGTGACTAACCATCTATGATTACGGGGGTTTGTAACCGGTCAACAGCCTTGAGGCAAGGTAATGACAAAGCTTGCAGTTTCATGCTGGTCGCATGATTACATGTGGCTTTCTAACCACATGCGACCATGCGAAAAGCTTTCTAATGGTTAGCAGTGACTTTAACATTGTGGTAGCTGCTGGTGGGCCCTTGGCAAGTGATGTGTCCATTTCTTAGTAGTCGGTGAAGGTTGTAGTGGGCCTGGTAGCATGTGGTCCCGTAGATTCAAGAGCTATGGTGGTCACATGTTTGCATGGCATCTTCCAATCCCATGCGATCATGTGACTACCATTGGATCCTTCTAGTGTTTTGGGGCATTCTATCATGGGTCCATCCAATGCAGTGGTCTATGGGTTTGGGTTGTAGTTTGGTGGCGGTAGAAAAGAGATCTACGGTGGTCATAAGATCTCATGGGATCTTCTGACCCCATGAGATCTTACACTCGTCGTTAGATTAGAATCTTAGTCAAGGTGGGCCCAGGGTTGGTAAAGCAGGTGCGTGGTTGCACAGTTAAAGATTTCTTGTAGTCACCAGATAGACCTAGGGTTAAGGAAGACATAATGCGACTTGCCGACTAAGAAGAAAGTAAACCTGAGGTAAAACATAGAGTTAGGTTTGCAATGATCATCTTGTGCTTGTCGCATGCAGCTTTCTAACTGCATGCGATCATGTGACAAGCTGTCATGGTAAACAGTGACTTCAGCGGTGGGCCAAGGGGGTGATGACATGTCAATCTTGTGGGCCGGCGGTATAGCATGGCCCCCATAGATGCAAGATCTATAGTGGTCACCTATTCGCATGAGAGCTTTTGAGCTCATGCGATCATGCGACTACTGTCAGATTCTTCTAGCATTTCTTGTGGTGTTGTCATGGGATTGGCTGAGGTGTTGGATATTTGGTGGGTCCAGGTGTCTATGTGGCAAAGTGGTGGCAGTTTCTAAAGAGCTTTTCACATGATTGTATAAAAGCTTTTGAGCTCATGTGATCATGTGACCAGTGTTATTTCAAAGTGGAGGCAGATTTTCAAAGGCTTGTCGCATGATCACATGAAGCCTTTTGGGCTCATGTGATCACATGACCATTGACTTTTTCAAATGCAGTGTGGCCTATTTTTTGTGGGCTTTCTTCTGCAGATGGAGAATGCTTGCAAGTGCAGGTAGATGAGGATTGATGATTTCAAAGGCGGTTGTAGTTGGGAGAATTTGCAGAGATCTAGACTACCATTTTGGGGTCCTTTCGAGAATCTAAAATCGGATTTGAGCATTCATGGCTTAGTGGGCTTGCAGGGAGGTAGTTGGATCAAGGTTGTTCATCTGTAGGAAGGATCAGTACAGACATGGGGATGCAAGGAGAAATATCTGATCAGTTGAGATATTTGCTAAATTGTATTTATGATCAGAGGTGACTGGTTTTAGGGTTGATTATTTTATGCATATCTATGTAGCCCTAAAAGTTTGATTCCTGCCTACGTGCAGGGGATGTATATATTGTTTTTTGGAGCCTTTAGAGCTTAGAATTTGGCAATTGTAAAAAAGGAAAGTTTCTTTCCCAAAGGTTATTGAAGGCATTCTTTCTGCCCCTTAACTTTCTACAATTGTAAAATTTTCATTGATTGTTCAGATATTGCAAAGTATTCTATGACATTTTTTATGTCCCTATGCTTTCTTGTATGGATTATCTCTTATTGGATCAAAGTGTATGCATGCTTTCAATGATATCTTAGGTTTCCTGATTCCTCTTGCTTTTTGTAACTGTGTGTGTTATTATGTTTGATCTGATTTAGATGTTTTGTGGGTATGCTACAGCCCCTAGCAGTCTTGTCTCATTCCTACACCTAGTTGCAGAGGAGGATATTTGTTTGCAAGTCATAGGTTGAGTCTTTTGTTCAAGCCTTCCTATGAAATACTTATGCAAACCTATCTAGTGAGTGGTGACTTATTAGACCTGATTCCTCCATTGATCTCATCCCTCTATACTGAGATCCAAACCCTAGTTTTTGGTGCATCACCTAGTAGGTAGATTTTCTCTTTGTTATTTCCCTTTCATGCATTCCTTCTATCCCTTTCCCTCAAAAGTTTTACATTTCCTATCTAAGAGAAAATCAAGGTGATTATCCAAGAGGAACCAGCCTAGAACTTGGAGGTCTCATCTCGGTTAGCAAAAGGTCCCATAACCTTGAGATGATACCCATGTTATACTAGATTATCAAGACTATGAGAGCTTGAGATCAGAGGCAGAAATTCAGTGTATAACAATCATAATTAGTAGGTTTGAAAAATCCATTGGGGGTAGAAGTAGTGACATTACGAAGGGCACTAGAAGTAGAAAAAAAAACTCATTGTCCAAACTCTCCTTGTTGCTTCATAAAATCAAGATTAGAAACCTTATACTCCCCCATAAATGTAGGATTAAAATCCAAGGTTCTCCTATCATCACTAGGAAGAGCATTAAAGGAAGAAGGATTAGGAATAGGAGTATTGTAGGTTTGAATATTCAAACAAGGATTGGGTGCATCATCCACATGAAGTTTATACATCATGTTGTTATGTATAAACCTGATTTCATGGTGAAGGGTGGAAGGAACAACATGCATCTCATGCAACAAAGGTGTACCCAAAAGAAGGTTATAATTGAGAGGTCTAAACATAACATGAATAGGTGTAGTCAGAATGATCGGACCTACTTTGATAGGTAAGGTAATGATACCTAAAGTATTCTTAGTGATCTTATCAAATACACGTATAGGAACATTTTTAGGTTGAATAGTTTAAAGATCGGCTTTAATCACTTTGAGCATGTCCATGCTACAAACATTAAGCCCATATACATTATTAATCAAGGTCCTACAAATGATACTCTTATTGATAGTAACAACCATAAGAGCATCATATTGATTCTAAACTTCTTTAGAAGATAAATCCTTTTGAGTAAATACAATGTTAGGAGGACCTAAGGTAGCATGCATGCAGTATTGTAAGAAGGCATTAATGTTCTCTTGATTAGGAGGTGGAGTGGGAAGACTTTCTAGAGCTTTTTGCAAGGCTTCATGGTAGGTAGGTGAAATTTGAATAAACTCCCATAAAGAAATCTTGCCAGGAGTATTTCACAATTGGTTTATCAAATCATACTCCTTGCTAGGAAGATGGGGTGGAGGAGGAAGAATGGGTTGTGAAGGTGGTAAAGAAGTAGAAACCACCAGATTAGGTTGTGGGTTATTCTTTGTACATGATAGGTGTGAGCTATTGAATCTTGATCATTGAAAAATTCTAAAGACTCCATAGCTTTACCTTTGATAGTAATGTGGGGACAACCTTTGATAGTCAACAAGGGTTCTAGATAAACCATGTTAGTTGTCTCAACACTACAAATAGATTCACAAGAAGGAAGCAAAGAATACATCCTAGGAGGAGATTAGGTAGGATATTTATTCTCCATAATATCATCACTAAGAGGGAGAGAATTAAGGGAATTCATAGTATTTTCCACTAATGCCTCATCACTAGAAGGAATCCCAAATGGAGGTAAAGAATCTATAATGTTGTCTTCTTTTGCTAAAATGTTTTCATAAAAAGAGTCATTGTCATGTATTAATATGTCATCCATTAATAAGTCACCCTCTTGTATCAAAGCTTTTTCATGAGGAGGGGATAAATTAATATGTTTGTCCAAGGTATCACCCCCAATGGTTTCATGAGGAAGAGAGTAATTGACATCCAAATCCAAAGGTTCATCCCAAATAGGAGGATTATTATCCCCATCAATAAAGCACATTGTAGGAGCCCCATAAATCACTAAAACTTGATCCCTAAATGGGAAAGAAGGTAAATTATATTCTAAAGTAGGCTCATTAGGAGAATAATTAAGATCAATCTCCAACTCATCTCCATAAAGAGAAATATGATGGAGAGATAGATTAAAGTCATCTTCTTTCTCTAATATATCCTTAGAAGGTAATATAAGAGAGGACAAAGCAACATCACACATAATAGATAAAGTCTTTCTAGGTGTAATGCCATCCAATGGTAAGGTAAGAGGAAGATGTTGTGTAATCCCAAAAGGTATAGAAGAATGTTTGTAAAACACTTGAAACAACTTGTGCAACATGATTACAAATAAAGAAATGCATAAAAAATATATCTAGATATATCCAAATGCATTCAAATGAAATTTATAAGCATGAAAAGGAAATCAAACACCACAATCACAATAGGGAAATCTAACACCAAAAAGAAAGAGTTGTCATAAAATGGGTTCACAAAAATGTAAGATGAAGGTGAACACACAAGATAATACAAAGGGAAATCTAACACCAAAAAGGAAGAGTTGTCATAAAACGGGTTCACCAAAATGTAAAATGTAAAATATGGATGGGGTGTAGAAAAATAGGGGTTTGCATAGAAAAGAGACCCTAAACCAATATTTATCACATAAATGAAATTATAATGATATGGAAAGTACATCTAGAAGGATAATATTGAAATGAAGAAATAAAAGGTACTTACCCCCGAAAAAGAATCTGCCGAAAACCCTGCTAGACAGTCTCATAAACTATTGATTTTTATAATCTTACATTGAAACTGTGAGATCTACAAAACTTAGAAATATTTTTCTTTTATGAGAAAGGTCAACCTTGACCTAGGTAGGGAAGGTCGACCTTGACCCCAAAATTTTGACCTTGACCTCCACAGCTCTGACAAAAATTCTATTTGTGGATCCCGAAAGTTTGCCAAAAAGGGTATCCAGATCTACACTGTAATTAGTTGTTCTACACCTGCACCTAAGAGAAAAATGGTTTTTTTTGTTGGGGGGGAGGGTTTTTTCTTATTCAAACCCCAATTTTGGAATTAACCTTGAAATTGAATTGAAATTGCTGTAATAAACAAAGTAAATAGAACAATTCACCTTTCTTATGTTGAAATCCTTGTGGAGGATTCAAATCCTTGAATCCACAAGTATGGATGCTCCAAATGAATGTAGAATTGAATGTAGGATGTTTCAAATCAATTTCATTTAGATCTTCATCACCAATCTTGAATGGATATTGGAATAGGAAGAGGCTTGAATCGATGTGGATGGAGAAATGTTCAACAAGAGGGCTCCATAGAGATTGAATTCTTCAATGGCTACCAATGGATCTCCTTGATGAATTGGATCTTGAATGCTTTAATTCTTGAAGAGGGATGAATGATTGAATGAATTCCTATTCCTTCTTTCTTTCTTCCTAATTTATTGATCTTGTGTTGTGATTGAATGTGTAGATGTGATGGAGAAAATGAGAGGAGAAGGCTTCCTTTTATAGTGATCTAGGGCACAAACTTCTAGAGAGGCCACATAGAAAACAATAATTGAGGGTCCATGACACAAAACTATAGAGAGCTGCATATGGATAGGAAATTAAATTAAGGCCTTGACACAAAACTCTAGAAGGGGTCCACCCTTAAGATAGAGATAAAAATAATTATTTAAGAGCCTTGTCACAAAATTAGAGGTAAGACCAACCCCAAAGTTAATTTGAGCATTAGGAACAAAAATTGAGAAAGGATAATCTCAAATGATAAATTAGGAATCCTACACAGAGCTTGAGAAAGGTCCACCTCAAATATTAATTTGAGAATTTCACACTTAACTCAAGAAATAGTGGCCCTTTAGAGGCCAAAGAAATATTTTCAAAACCTAACATCCAAAAAATATGGAGCTTTAAAATTTGGACCATGGGTCAAGGTCAACGTCAAACTTGACCTAGGTCAGGGATAATGTCATCCTTGACCTAGGTCAAGGTCGAGGTTGACCTTGACCTAAAAGGTCAACCTTGACCTCGAGGTCAAGAATCTCAAAATCTCAATTCAGGATGCCAGAAGTATGTAGAAAAGAAGTGAAAATGGGGTAGAACAGTGAAAAAGATAGATCCAAGTCAAAGACCCATTCAAGGCATTTGACATGACCCCAAACCACTTACTCAGAGGGATAAACTAGTCCTAAATGGAAGTGCTTCCATTTTTTGACGATACAGTTATTTGTTTCTAATATATGATTATAGGATTTAAAAATATATCTTAAGATATATTTTTATATCTTTGTGGTTGTGTGTGTGTTGTTTGTTTATGTGATGAAAAATGACATGTAATATTAATAAAACATAAAAAATTGTCTTGAAAAGTAGAAGATCTAGAAAATGTTATTTTCTGATGTCTGTACCTAGTTTCTAAAAATTTTGCAGTCAGATCTGGCCTAGAAACACATACATAGAGAAAACCTAGAAATCTTTTGCTTCTCTAGGAAAGGTTGACCTTGACCCAAATAAAGGTCAACCTTAACCCCTTTATGTTGACATTGAGCTGCACCACTCTAACAAAAATTTTGTTCATGAATCCTGAAAGTTTACCAAGAAGGGTGTCTGAATCTACTCTGTAATTTGTTGTTCTGTACCTGTTCCTACAAGAAAAATAGTTTTTTTGTTTGGATGAGGGGTTTTCCTTGGTCAAACCCTAGTTTGGAATCAACCTTGAAATAGAATTGAAATAGAGAATGCTAGCAAGTAGGAGAAGTAGATCTAACAATGAAGCTATGATATTCAATAGATATGAAATTGTATTTGAAATGTAAACAAGTATGTTAATATGAAAGCCTGAACTCAACATTAAAAACCATAAATATAAATGAAAACCTCCATTATTGTATGCTTGGAATCCACCTTGAATGAAGAATGAATAGATCTTGAAGATGAACAAAGGATCTTGAAGGAAGATCACACCACCATGATGGATAGATCTAGGGTTTGAATGATGAATCTTGAATGCTTGAACCAAATCCATTCAAAGGATTGAATTCTTGAATCCTTGATCTTCAATGGAGAACTTGAATGATTTAATGTAGATGATTTCTTGAATGCTTCCTTGATTTAGTTGAAGGATGCTTGATAATTCCTGAGAGATGGCTTGCACACTTGATTGATATATGTAGGATTTTTTCTTGTCCTTGATCGAGTGATGATGGAAATGAGAGAAAGCCTCCTTTTATACAAGTCTAGAGCAAAAACTCCTAGAGATGCCAATATAGGATAAATAAATTCTAATTAATCCTATACCCTTGGAAGTGGACCTAAATTAAATATAATTTTAGAGTTTACCATTTTGAAACTTGAAACAACCAACCTAGAAGTGGGAAATAAATCTTTCTAAAACTTGACATCCAGAAATCTTCAAAATCTAAAATTTAAACCCTAGGTTAGGGTTGAGGTTGACCTTGACCTAGGTTAGGGTCAAGGTTGACCTTGACCCTAAGGTCAAGAACCTCAAATTCATAGAGCTAGGTTCTAGAAATAGGTTGGAAATAAGTGGAAAATAGGGCAGAATAGGAGAAAAAGCCAGAAACAAGTTAGAGACCCATTCAATGCATTTGACATGACCCCAAACCACCTACAATGCTAAAGAGACCGAGTTGAATAACTGATTAGATCTAAGATTGTTGACATGCTTAAAAGTTCAATTGTTACATCTGGACCTGAGGATAACTGATTCACCCCCCTCTCACTTATTCTAAATAATTCTAACAATTGGTATTAGAGTTATTGATGCTTACAGAGAAAATTTTAAAGGTAATTAAAGTTAATGATCAAGATGTATAAAAAGGACGTACCAAAGTTGAACAAAGATAACTTTCCTACATGGAAAAGTCTAATGAAATTCCATCTAACTAGTATTGGTGATTCAACAAAGTATTATGAGGAACATGACTATGTTATACCTATTGTACCTTTGACTACCAAGGAGATGAAAGCATAAAATGAACATAATCAAGTAATGTTGGAGATTTCATCTGCCCTAAGCTATCCTAGATTTGAAGATATCAAATATTGCACTACTACAAAGAAAATGTGGGATACTCTTGCAACTATCTATGGTGGAGATACAAATGTACTGAGAGCAAAATCTAAAAGTTTCAGAGGTAAGTTTGATGAAATGAAAATGCAAGAAGGTGGAAATATTGCTGAGTACTATGGTAGAATTAAGAGAGGTAGTGAATGCTATAAGAGGAGCTAATGGAAACATTGATGATGAAAATATTATTAGTAAGGCATTGAGAAATTTTCTTCCTATCTATGCTATTAGAATTAATTATCTATTTTCTGCTACAACTTATTCAGAATAAAAAAACTCTTGTGTCTAACCACCTTAACTAATTCTAAACTTTAAAAAATTGAAAACCTTTTTTTTTTCTTATAGTAGTCGAAGCATAGAATGTGATGCATGTTTCGGATTTCAAAAAGGTTAAATGGTTTGAAAGTTATAGTTGCTTTTTTATTAGTATGTCAATTAAAACTTTAGAGATAACTCAATTAAAAAATAAGTAATAATTACTTACTAAAATTGAAATTTGATAGCAGTTATATTGATGGAAAGTTGATAATGTCTTTAAGAAACCCTTTTCATTTCATCAATTTTGGGTGAAAAAAAAGTCAACTACATGGTCGAAGTTTCAAGATCAAAACAAATCTATTGAACACACCTAATGGGTTGACCATTCACGTTTGAAATTTCCCACCTAATCCAACATTTCATTTTGACTAGTTTTTTCAATTTCAAATTACATATTAATTTATTTATTTAAGTTAATATTGAATGAGTTGAGTATTTTTTTCAAGTTTAAGTTATATATTACAATTTTTTTTAATATTAATATTAAATGATAATATCATAGCATTAGTATTATATAAATTTTTATATTAGTATTATATTATATTATTATTATTTATTTCTCTATTGTATAATAGTATAATATTAGTATTAAATATTTATATTATATGTTCAATAATACCTAAGAGAGGGAGAGAGAGAAAGAGAGAGAGAGAGAGAGAGCACCCAAGACCTCATCCAGGATGTTCCTCATGTTTTGGTTTGTAATAAAGGGAATGGATCTTAGGGATCATTCCTTCTTTTTTTGAATCCACTTGTATGGCCAAGGATCCCATAGGCATGTCTATAAGCCTTGGGATGCCTTAGTCCATTTGGATCCTAGGTTGCTTAGGGATAGGTGACTTAGTGTTTTGAGTCTTTTAGGCATGCTTTTATTTGGTTTTCATGATTTTTTAGCGTTTATGACTCGGATAATCCTTTATGATCATTTTGTAAGTCATTTGGTGGCATTTTATACATTTGTCAAAGTTGCAACAAAAAGTTGCATAAAACTTGCTCAAGCAACTTTTTAAAATTGCTCGAGAAGTTGAAATATTGGTTACCAACTATCACAACTATGTGGAGACCGGTTGGAAACCACTTTTGATCATATTTAAACTTTGTAAAACCTCTATAAGAGGTTAGAACCAAAGATCAAGGAGTTTGGAGGCAAATTAAATAAAATCTAGGTCATTTTTCCTATTTTAACTGGTTGTGTATGAACATGTATAGAGGACTTGTTAAGAATAATCCATATGTTTGGAAAGATTCTTGGATTCATGTTTTAATGAAGTTTATTTTATTTCTATTGGTGTTGTGTAGAAAAAGTAATCCATCAATTTGTGGAGACAGTCCGAGAAGAGGGTCTCACTAGACCTATCTTACAAACGGAAGGCTAACTTGCATTTCCTTAGGTGGAAAACCCTAATTCTTTGGGGAATGAAAGTTAGGTTTATATTAGTTATGTTTCAAAGAGTGCTCCATAGGAACTAGTCAGTAAAGAAATTTTCCATTGAGCCCTAGACTAAAAATCTCTATTTGTTTAGTCCAGATTGTTGAAGAAAGGGTATGTAGTCTAAGGTGTTGGATGAAGTAAGTAGTTGGAGTGTGTATTTGGAGAAGACTAAGGGTGTTAGAAGTTCCTATAACCCTACACTAATCTTTTTTTCCAATCCATATTCATTTCTAGAGTAAACCAAGGCTAATATGGCCAATTAAGCTTGTGTACCTAGTGATGGTTAGGTGGTGCCGGAGTAAGATCAGGGCTTGCACTCTTAGGGAACTATGTAAAAATGAAAAGGGTATCCAAATTTGGTAGTAGTTTATCCAGGAACCTTGGAAGTCAAAATTTGTACACCTGGAGGTAGTTTGGAAGACCTATAAGGGTTTGTAGGTGAAGTTGTGATCAGAGAGTTGTCAGAGTTGGGGAAGTAATTAGGTGATTGATTCTCTGTATTTTGTTGCTAAGGAAGGTGTTCCAATAATCAAGTTAGACAAACAACTCCACTAGTGAAGAGTTCCATTATTTGATCTCAAATAGGGAAGGAGTTCCTAAGACCTTAACTTGGTGAAGTTAGGATTTGATGCTCAGAGTTGAGAGAAACATTGGAGAGGGTTTAAACATATCTAATTGGAAGATATCCATCCTAATCAAGGATCGGAGGAGTTGGTCATTCCCTAGGAATAGGAAGTGAAGAGTTGTTGGTGTAAGGCCTTTGTTACTACCCATCATTGTGTTCTCTGTATCAAGTGGTATCAGAGCCACTAAGACTCTGATTGGAGAATAAAATAAGAATACAAGATATCTAAAGGAGAAGATATCCCTATGAGGATAACCAATGTTTAGTTGGCTAAGATAGTGAAAGAGTAGATGGTTGAGAGTAGGGCAGTCAGATAGGAGAATAGGATCATGAAGAGGGAGTTGGAGAAGTTGAAGGGAAAAGTAAGAAGAGGTGAGAATGAGTTAGAAGAAGAATCTAAAGAGGAGGAGGACCATCCGAGACAAGATAATCTACTAGAAGAATAGAGAGAAATGCTTGCAGCCCTAGAAAGGGTAGGGAAGAAGGATAGAACATATCTACCCATGTTTCATGGTAAGTTGGAACCAGAGGAGTGTATGGACTAGTTGGAAGCCCTTGAGAACCACTATGAGTGTGAGGAGGTGCCTGCAAACCAAAGGGTGAAGATAGCCAAATCCAAGTTGAAAGGACTAGCCCTAAGTTTGTGGAATTTCCTCCAAAATGTGAGGGTAGAGGAAGGCAAAAGTACCATTTCTACATGGACAAGGATGAAGGAAGAAGTAAAGAGGTAGTTTGTACTTGAGGACTATGTAGTAACCCTACACAAGAAACTTCAAAATCTAAAATAGAGGGATCTTGATGTAAGTTCCTACACTCAAGAGTTCCATACTTTGACCCTTAAGGCTAAATTGTATGAGACTAATTTTTTTTTTTGGCAAGGTACATAAATGGCCTTAACTATAGTATTCAAGATGAATTGACCTTAGTAACCTTGGAGATGATCTATAAATGTTTTCAATTATCCCTCAAGATTGAGGAGAAGAAGAAAATAAAAGGGGACCAGAATAGAGGGAGAGGAAGATTTAGTGGTAGAGGAACTTTTCCTAGAAACCAAGGAGAATCTAACAATCAAGGTGTAGAGAGTGATACCAATGGTAGAGGTTCCTTTAGAGGTAGGGACCCAAATAATGGTAGATGTAGATCAAGGGGAAGAGGCCCTAATGTGTTCACTGGTAGATGTTTCTCATGTAACCAAGTGGGGTACAATTGACCCGCAAAGAAGAATATTTCCAAAGCACTACCTCTTACCACACCACATCTTCTAAGCATGTTGAACCTAAGAAAGGGGAATCACTGATGTTCAATAGATCATTGTTGGTACCAACTAACAAGGAGTCTTCCCAAATAAAGTCATTCTTCTGGACCACATGCAAGGTCAAGGGTAAGGTATGTAAGATAATTATAGACTTTGGCTCTACTAAAAATTTGGCTTCATTAGAAATGGTTACCAAAATTGGTTTAAACAAAATTCATCACCCTAATCCCTATAAGGTGTCTTGGTTAAGTAAGGGGTAGAAAATCATTATAAAAGAATAATGTTTGGTTAATTTCCAAATAGGTGACATAGTGACAAGGTCATGTGTGAAGTTGTAGATATGGATTCATGCCATATCCTTTTAGGGAGGCCTTGGCAATATGTTACCAATGCCAAACATGATGGGAAGACCAATGTTTTTACCATAAGCAAGGATGGGGAAAGTATCACCATGAATCCTTTGCCCAATAAAACCAATGATAAAGTTATTGGAAAGTTGACTATATTGGTGTATATGACTTAATATAGTGTTTTCATTATGGTAACAAAGTCATATAGTGTTTTGGAGTCAGCGCTTATGATAAGAAGATCAGGAATTGGCTAAGTGTTGAAGACTAGACAATATACAAAGTACCTGAAGGTTAGAGCATCAGCGCACATGCATACGATAGAATTATGGTATGTGCCCTAGAAGTTAAGTTGGTAAGATCATATTCATGCTAATTCTAAGAGTTCATGATCAGGAGATTCAGTATGAGGAAGATACAGAGAGTTCAAGTTGCATAGACAGTGAATGCCAAAGAAGAACAGTGCAAGCAAAAAACTATTGGTATTTTGGTTAGTGGTTATATTATTGTTGTGTAAGGGCTATATGCCTATTGTAACTAGGTTATAGAAATATAATGATGTTTGTTTGTAAATACACTTGAGCCAATTCAATTGGAAGTGTTGTATGTAATCGGTTAAAGGGATGACCTAGTTAATTATTTTGTATGTGTATATAAATATTAGATGCATTGTTGTAATAAAGTATGAGATTTTTCATAGAGTCAAGACAAGAAGAGAAGAAGTGTGTGAAGATTTTTTAAGATGTATTAGATCTTTTCAAGAGGTCAAAGCATCAATGCATCAAAGGAACTAATTAGACAAGTAGTGTCACAATGCCAGTTCATCCAACAGATAGAGTGTGTATCTAAGATTAGAAGGTTGTAGCCTTCACCACTTGAGCAGTGAGCTCTAGGACAGTGAGTCCACACCCCTAATAGGGTTATTGTAAAAGACTCCTAATAGGGTTGAACCCTTAACCAGGTCACTATACTAAACATATTTTAAAGCAACTCCTAACAAGTTAAGGATCTTCTAACAAGGATCATAAAACACTAGTACAGATTATTAGTGGGTGTCAATTCCCACTAGGGTTTTTACCTATTTGGGTTTCCCCATAACCAAAATGGTGTTATGTGTTGTGTTCATGTTTCTTATTTATGTTAATGTTCATTTCAGTACTTAAGCATTCAAGTTAAGTTTAAAGAGCTAAGCAAAAAGTTTTAATTGAGTGAACACTAATTCACCCCCCCCTCCTCCCCTCTTAGTGTTCCCATTCCTAATAATTGGTATTAGAGCTCTGGTCCTCAACAAATAAGTTTAACCACTTGAGGAGATCATGGAAAAAGAAGAAATCAAACATCTGTAAAAAAATCTTGAAACTTCTCTTGAAGACCTAGACAAATTTGAAAAAGAAATTGAAGAACTAAAAGAAAAAGCCAGCGATTCTAAAGCAGTCATAAAAAGGCTAAGAAAATATTTGAAAGAATGCTCTACTAGTGATTTGGGGATAATGATCAAGAAGTTGAATGAAGAAAATTCATCCCTGAAAGAATAGATTGAAGAATTAGATGATAAGCTAACCAACAATCAAGAAGTCTATGATGAACAGATCAAAGAGAACATTCAACTGAATGAAGAGTTAAGGCAGGCAAACATGAAAATCTTGGAGCTAAGAAACAATAAAGAAAGATTGGAATCTCAATTAAAAGAGGCTAAGAATCACATTGATAAATTACACACAAGAAAAGATCTAATTGAATCTCAGTTGTATGCTCAAAAGCTTAAAGGAGATACTAGTGGCATTGGATTCAATGAAGCACAAAATCAAATTGACAACATGCGAGCAAGAATGAAAGCACCAGAAGAGACCACAAATGCTAAGGAGATTGGAATTTAGAATAAAGATCATGTTGAACCATCCAAGAATGAGCACAAGCCAGTAAATTGAACTTGTTATGCATGTAAAAAGCATGGACATATAGAAAGGAACTGTACAGAGGTAAGACCTTTCAATGGTTACTATTATTCATGCAATAAATTTGGTCATAAAGCTATGAATTGTAAGACAAGTCAGAAAAACAAGACTCAACATAATCAGAAAAATCAAAATCAGTCAAATATAAGAAGTTCTTAGAATGTTACAAGTTAGATATGTAACTATAATGGTCACTCAGCTAGACAGTGTAAAATGGTAACCCATGTTAATTTTCCAAGGAATATAAGGCCTCCAGTGATTTGTCACTCTTGTAACAAGGTTGGACACATCTCTAAGTTCTATAGATCAAGGATGCAAAGTCAGGAAAGCCCTAAAAAAGATAGAAGAATCATTACTGGACACCAAAGGTGAAGTCAATTTTGTGAAAGCTTTAGAAGATGCAAGCTTGATTTGGTCAGAGGCAAAGAAGGATAAGGTTGATGAGAATGTATTGGATGCATCCACAGTGGATGCACCCTCTACATTTGGATGAATGGCCCTCAGGGTCATAGGGGGAGCTAATTTATCTCTAGACCCCTGTGTAGCTAGTATACTCACCCTAAGAGTATGCACCTTTGGATTTAACCTTTTGGAGAATAATAGAGGTTGTGTGCAAGAGCGCACTTCTTGAATGATAGCAAAACAAAAGTTGAGATTGTCAATGAATGTTTGGTTTACATGACAAGCATTAATGGTATAATTTTTAATTTAAAGTACATAGAATCCTTTAGATCTCTCATTGCATTTGAATTAAGAGTAATTGGAGAGTAGAGGAGCCCTAGCATTTGATAGCAAAGGACTACAGATTGATTCACCAGCGATTAGCAGTGCATTTGATCGATTGCAGAAGCCCTAATTTATTGCACTGATTCAGAAGTCTTTGAGATCATTTGGAAAGTGATATACAAGTAATGGCTACACCCATTGTATTTGATGTAGCGAAGAAGAATAGATATGTGTTTAAGAGGAATCCATTCAAGTCCACATTAGACAACCTAGAAGGTACATTCTCCTACACTCCCATGGGTGTTATGCATGTGGAAGATATTAGGGCATACATATATTGCAAGAAGGAACCAGTAGGTTTGGATAGAATAAGAGTGCACATGGAAACAATGATGAAACTTGATAAAACCTTCATGGATGAGTATGCGTAGCTTGAAAACTATCTGATAATTGAATATGTGATTGCATATGAGTTCTATGAGTTTGAATGGATAAAGATTCTACTTAGCAGGATTCATGATGACCTATTTTGGATAGGTGAAGTTCTAGTAAGGATCATAGGTGACCTAATTCATGAGATGAAAGGTCTTTCTAAGAAAGGTGTCATTCTTTGAGTGGGCAAGGATGTCAAAAAACTTATAGAACAAACCTGTAAATCAAGAAGTGATAGGCACAGAATGACTACAGAGCCTATAGAAGAGAAAGACATCAAATTGATGTCCATGATACTGGGGTACAGGTTCTAGCACACCAATAGAGTAAACAGTGTGTCAGTGGCCACCATTATAGCAGCAATAAGGTTGATAAGAGAGAATGGAGAGTTTAATCTATGTGAGATCTTGCTCACACAACTAATATACAACATAAGAGCCATCAATCATGACAAGACCAAGATGTTCAAATCAGATATAGGATTCTAGAAAGCATTGTAGAGAAGTACAAAGACACCATTTTTTTCATGGTAGAGAATAATACAACATGCATAGAGGCTGTTGAACCAAGAGCAAAGTGGATTCATCCACTAGGATATGAATTTGAAGAACCTATTCTAGAGTCTTATGCTAAAGTTCTATTGATAGCACCAAAGGACCCCAATGAACCTAGATGGGGGACTTATGAAGAGAAAACAAGAGAAGTAGATGTTGTATTGAATAGCACAGTAACAAAAAGAAAAGTTGCCAAGGTTACTTCAGAGATTTTGAAAATTCATGGAGTATCTCAAGCAAACCTAGACAAAGCAAGGAAAGAGAAGATTGCTTTGGAAATAGAGAGCACAGCTATAACAAAGATAGAATTTGATGATCCAAAGATGAAGAAGATGAAAATTGAGAAATCTAATGATTTGAAGGGTAAAAAAGATGATACCCCTTCCGTGCCCTAGGAAACCATTGACCTTACTACTCCTCCTGAGTATAAGGCAATACCTAAAAGGCAGAAAGAGATTAGCACCATTCATCCATCCTCACGAGTAACAAGGAATAATAAAAATATACAAGCACATCAAAAAGTAAGTTTTAAACCTAGTCTTAGTGTGCTAAGTTCAAGGATTATTGATAAAGGCATGATAGATCAAGTAGGGAAGTTCTATGAGAAGTATAGTGAAATTGACAAGTCAAAAATTCATTGAATGATTGTCAAACATATGCTGAAGTTCAAAAAGGTAGTTCTAGAATTGAAGACTATGATTCTAGATAATGTATGGAACACATTAGAATTCCTAAAAAGACAAGCTATTGAAGAGGACCTAAGGATAAGGGAAAATATCTTAGATGAAACCCTCCCCTTATGCTCGCTAGAAGAGAAGACTTTATTGTTAGATTTGGTGAAGCCACATATTAGAATGAAGTCATGGACTTTACATATAATGGACAAAAATTATGAATTGGTGGCTAAGGAAATAGAGAAAGCATTTGAGAAGGTCTTCATGAATAGGCACATGTACCCACCCCTGCACCTATAGCTCAAGTGCCCACAAAGGAAGTCAAGATGGTAGAGTACACTAATGTACTTATGACAGGTCCCCAAGACTCAACGCCTATAGTTGTAGTACCCACAGAGTCAGAGAAGCCCGTGCCTATGATAGAAGCACACAAGGATGAAACAATTTTCATTGACAATGTTGAAATTGCATTGCTGGCCTCAGACATTGATCTGAAAAAATTTGAAGAAGCTTTTGTAAGCACTCAAGAGGCTAAGAATTTATGTGGTAAGACTTCTCCCAATCTACAAGAAATACTGATTGAAGATATGACAAAAGTGGAAGAAGAAAAGAAAGAAGAAGAAAAAGAAAAAGAAATAGAAAAAGAAGAAGAAAAGGTGGAAGAAGAGAAAGAAAAAGAAGAGGAAAAAGGAAATGAAACAATAGATAAGCCATCTTTTGAAATACTAAGCAAAGTAAAGCTAGAAGTGATGGATAGCACTCATATCACTCCCTCAACATCATTGTTGTCAAGCTTGACACCTGACACCACTAGTTTGGACTTATGGGGTGAGCAAGACATGATCAAGTTTAGTGTCTTAGTTATGGAGAAAGCCAAGAAGAAACATGTAATGAGGAATCCCCTCCTTGTAGAATCAATAAATATCCTGAACAACTTGTTACCAGTAGATAGGAAAGTGTCCAAGGTACACTCTATTGATGATGTAAGTGCAATTCTTTCATAGTTCAAGAGTAATTTATCTAGCTTGGAAAAATCAGCATCATTAGTTGTAGAGGAGAAGTATATGCAGAAAAGATTAAATGAGTTGGTCAGTAAATTCTCACTAGAACTTAGTTCACTCAAAGTTGGACAAGAAACTTTGAAAGAGTTTACAACAAAAGGAAGAAAAATTATTACCGACTATATGAATCAAGATAAGTTGATAGCCAACCACTACAAGAAGATACAAGAAGTAGAGGCCTTGATTGAAAAGGTGAGGTAGTCAATAGAAGATCCCTCTACTAATATAAACATGTGTAACAATGTATATCAGGGAAAATTTGACAAAATTGAGAAGGCATAAAAGGAGATGTCAAAGATAAGGGCTAGGCAGACTCAAATTAGAAATGCTCTTAAACCCTCCCTAGATGTGTTGAATCAGAATATCAAGGAGATTGATGCCACCATGGTGACATATGATCAAGGTCCTAGTTTAGATTTGGAGAAGATGGAGAAACTACAATATGCCTTATGCACCCTGTTAGCTCTTTTTCATGTAGAATCGCTCATATAGCTATTAAGCTTGACTCTCAGGTTCCCAATTTTGGATTCTTACAAGGAAAAGGCTAATTGATAAGGACCAAATCCTTCTTCTACTTTGGGCTCCACAGACCCAGGTAGGTGTCCCTATCTTTAGACTCACTCCTTCACAATGAAATCCTATAGTGGATTAAAGGTTCTAGCAATGATTTACTAATGTCTCTTGCTACAACTAATGTAGAACTTAGAAAGCCAATCCATGATATTAACAAAAGTAAACACTCATTCCAGAAAAATGGCAAGTGTGACAAGGATAAACCCCTTCTTCTTTTTGAGCTTTGAACTCGGGCAGGTTAACCCATGTCAGATCTACTTCTTGAAAGGATCATAACATTAGTTTATATCCTTGATACAAACATTATCTTCTCAATCATTCAAACATATATGAAAGTAAATAATCATTTAAGTTTTGTTGATGATGAGATCCCTACAAATTGAGGATAAACCAGTGCCTTATCCTAGGGTATAGAGTCAAACAAAGAAACATACACCTACAAAAATCTTCTAAGTGAAACACAAACAAATCCTAGATGAAATGCCTTACAATTCATCCTCTCTTAAACACATTTGATCATCAAATTATTTCCAAACTCCTAAGCTCTCAGAAATTAACCTAAAGACATTACCCTTTCCTTAAAAGGGACTAGAGATTAAAATCACAGATACCTTGTAAATGGTATATCAAAACTGCCTTAAAGATTCAATACACAAAAGCCACAGAATTCAAACAAGAAGACCATCGAAATCATGCAAGGGAATTCTATTGTATTCCATTCACTACATCAATAGATTTCAAAATCTAACAAAACATTCTAAGATTTCAACAATGGAGCCAAGCCTCCCTCTACAGTATATTTTCAACATCCTCTAAAAAGAGCAAAAAATTGCAACATATACTGATCAGCCATCTTGGAATCCTAAAAAGGATGCAACAAGCTTTAGATGGCTATTAAAAGATCTTGCACTAAAAACAAGATTACAAACTGACAAAGTTATTTGTAATAACAGATTACAAATATCTACTTCCAACAGTTTTACAGGTGGCACCTTTGTCTAAGGATATTTCAGAGTAGTTGCTAAATTTGTCTCATGAATGATGACCACCATTACAGGCTAACCTACATCATCCTTTGTTTGGACATGCTCTCCCTCTAATTTTGGATCACATGCCAAGTGCATTCTACTCTTCTTCTTTTTCTATAGGTTAGACAACTGGCTTCTTCTTCTTCTTTATTATTAACTTCTCCCAAGCTACCACATCGTCATCAGATGGCCAGTTGTAGCTCTATAGCTCCTGAAGTGATTTGAGCTACTACTCCCATGTAGAATCCATTATACTTTTGGCTTCAACCATAAACTATATGCAATCATTTTCAATCTTGAAAAGACTATCAATGATATTATTACATCTATCCAGGTCCAAAGCATTATCCTCCTTTAGGAAGGCATCTTGTTTAACTACCAACTGATCCATTGATAGCTTGCATTCTTCCAACTCGACCATATTTCCACTATCCTCATAAATCAGAGGCAAATATTTGCTATAATCTTTATCAAACATGGCCAACTTGGCCTTTATTTGGTTTGACTTTCCTTTGAAAAACTTTGAAGCAGCACTTATTAATCCAATCTTCGTAAAAAATTCACTTACTACTTTAGGAACATCAGCCCTATATTCTTGCAAATCATCAAGTTTGTCAAATAATATACTCCTTCCTAACCATGTGCTGAAAAGTGGCTCTAAGGTGATTAAATGTTCATTCACCTTTCCATTAGTCTGGTGCAATAAGTTGAAAGCTTTATGGACTGATTCCATTCTATACTTTATCTTACCCTACCTATACTGCACAATCTTTGACATAGTATCCAAAGATGCCTCTTTCCTTATCTTTTCCAAGTCCCTAGTGGGTCTCTCAAGCACTTCCACATCTATCTACACAGGGGCCTCAATTTGCAAAGAAGGAGGAGGAACTACCTTTGAAGCTTCATCAAGCTTGACTCTTACCTCTGCCAACTCATCTTCTAATTGTTTGATCTTTATCATCTTCAAGTCTCTATCCTTGGCCACCAGGTTCACACTTTCAAACAACTTTGAATACCTCTTAGACAATTGAGCTATCTTGGCCTCATTTAAATTGGCCCAATGAGTCATTGCCTTGGAAACTTCAAGGTCAGTTGTATTCTGCAGAGTCCATATAATCTTATTTCATTCCATTTTATCCTCTATACTTAACAGAGATGGCTTTTGGGTCCTAGGGGCCATAGACCACATTGCAACAACTTGAGATTTAGGGTCATATCCACTTCCTCTTATCATATCACCAATGTGAACTTCATATGATAGGCTACCCTATGGTTGCTTTCTTATTTGATCTATGATGAATGCAAAAGTCAGATCCCATCTTGGATTCAATAGCATTCCACTTGACTTGACCAGTTGTATAGCTTCATCTCTAGTTATAGGATCAAGGCTAGGATCATAAGAACCTAGGGCTCTTAATGTATCTTCACTTGGCTCCATACCTTCAGGTAGAATTTTCCTCACTTCTTGTTGCTTATTCCAAATAAGGAAACTCTTGAATTCATCAATTTTAATAAACTCATCATCACTCAAAAATTCCTCTTGATAGACCTCTCTGATATGCTTTTCTAACCAGAGGGACTATTCCTTATCTGTTTCATTAGTGGCCACCTTCTTTCCTTCTCTTATTGCTTTTCTCAATTGGTGATGGTAAACCCTATCAACTAGCACTAGAGTAGATGCTCTATCAATTATTCTCTTTTGTTTTTCTTTCCTTGAAGGCTCTCCTTCCTCAAGCCTCTATTTTTTCAAAGGTGGCTCTAGAGTATCCCCTATTTCTGGTTGGTCTTCAATAGGCTTAACACTTTGTACATCCTCAATTTGTGTTGGGCTATTCCCTTCTTGTGATTCAGCAGAGAACTCCTCTTGATCGGAAGATGAATAATCCTTCCCCTTCTGTGGCTACTTTTGATCAATCAATTTCTCCAGCTGATTCGATAGAGTGTCATGCATCTCTATCATTCTGTCAATTCTTTTTAAATAGGTTAGGTCAAGGAAGAAACCCTCAAAAGGAAGCTGGGCTAGCATCACTTGTTTTGACAAGTCTATCAAATCAAAGTATCTGTTCCATCTCCTTTTGACCTCATCATCATCTATAATGTTTCTGACTACATCTTCTTCATCCAAACCCTCATGTTCCTTAATCACACCAATGTTTGGAATATAGAGCATCCTGGCAGTTTTGATAAAGTCCTCAGGATCTACATGTCTACAAACACCAGTAACCATTTTGAACTGATTTAACCATGCAGTAATTTGAGGAAATGCCCTCCTTCCTACCAGGAAGTCACCTATCTTGAATTGCCTGGGTGTGAATGTACCCTTCCTGTGAGGGGCTATAAGCTCTCTATCTGTCCACGTCAACTGCCACACAAATTACAAACAAGCAACTCTTGGAGGCACAAATTTTGGTAATAGATGTGGGGGTTGGGGGCAACCGTAGACACTCAAAATTGTAGCATTTCAAGTAAAAATCACCCCAATTATGATCTCCCTCCCATTTGTCCACAAACTGCACTGGTCGTAGGAGCCTAAGGACCCTTGGGGATATCCTTCTAGTATTGATACCTAACATCCTTCTAATAAGATAAACAATGAAATTCTGAAAGATACAAAAATCCCCTTCATTGGAAGTAGAATTCCACTTCCTCACCCATAATTGCACCGGATTATACTGGCCTTCAAAGTTGAACCTTGGCTTCAGCATGTTTGAATCAAAACTATTAATGTTGAAGAATAAAATTAAATGCATTAGCAAAGAATAATGCATGAACTTAATTGGGCTCTTACTATCCTTGACAGAAATCAAACCCTCATGCATTCTATCAATGATATACTGAATGTAATCATATTTAGTATTAACCAAGGAATTTTGGATGTCTAGGATAATCATCAAAAGATCAGATGGTAAAAACTCTACATCCCCATCAATTCCCAAAACCCTACACAATGCGTAACAAGTCTGCCTCATATAATGCTGGAGGGATTTAAATTGATAAGGGGCATTCATGTGAGTAGGGAGGGGAGCTATATACTTATCCTGCTTTGGGATATGCTTCGTCATCTGGTCTTTTACTATTCCTATGTTATTCTTGTACCTCTCCCTCTCTTTGCTCAGGTCAATCTCAGTAGAGGAGGATGTATATACATTAAAAGCCTTCATGAATGAGCCCCTATCAAGAGTAACCAAAGCTGACTGGTCATCTTTCCTAATAGTCTTGGAAATAGGGTCATAATTCCTAGCTAGAGCAACAATTAAATCAGCATCAAGGAATACATCAGGCACTACTAATTTCCCTAACCCCAAAGCCCAAACATTACATACAGGGATATGACTATCTCTATTTTTATAAAAGAAGTTGAAGATAGTATAACCTATGATATTCAGTATGATAGGATCTCTACAAAACCCTAGAACATCTTTGAAAACATCATGAGGAGCTCTTTTGTCCTGACTGAAACCGGGTAGCAGCTTCAAAAATTAATCTGAATAATTTGGTTTGCCTTTGTCTTCACCACTCTTGGATTTTTCCTCACTGTTGGAAGATGCTGCGCTCCTCTCAGGTTGACCCATCTTTTCTATAGAATTATCTTCAATCTCTGCAAACTGGATTTACTTGGTGCTCAGAAATCGCTTCAGAATGACACAATTCTCTGCAACTAATTTTTCACACAGGAAACAATGAGCTTAGCTTATTTATCAACTCAAACTGGGTGTGTACAAATACCACAATCATTGCAAATCAATCCTTAATTACTCCCACATTCAATTTCATATATCACCAATTTTCAAAGCAGAGCTAGCCGATGGACAAATGTTGACAGATAGATTTTTAAAAGACTCAAAAACAAGGTACAAAGGAAATGATTACTACTCTGTACTTTAACATCCTGTTGGTGTCATGAAATCCATCTTTTAAAACTGATTGGATAGATACTTAGTTTACTTTCCATCTCGACAATGTACTTTATCCATGTAGGCAACAATTCTTTTCTTTTCCTTCATCTCCTTTTCCAATTGAGTTCATTCAGTGAATCAGTGATTGAAAGCTTCTCATGATCACTTAATACATTGTTAACTCTAGCTTATATTCAGAGAACTAGCAACCAAAGCCTTCGCAGGTTCTCAAAATGCAATCTTTAACTCCTTATACTTTTTGTGAATTAGCAAACATAGTGATCCCTTTCTGTTAATGTCACAGCTACCTATTAAATCTCTTGGAGACTCAGCAAACAAAGGGTTCACACATTCTCTTAACAAATCACTTAACCACTAGATTACTTAGAGAACTGGTAGTGCCTTTACTCTCTAAATCGTTGAATCTTTACTTGACCGTCCTTCTCGCTCTGAGACTTTGAATTAACCGTTGATCTTGACAATGATCTACAGCTATCGCTGATTCACCGAGACATATGATCCTTGGTCATTTGATTATGAGACTCAGCGAACAAAGGGTTTGTTGAATCGCCAGATACTTCAAACATTGAATATTGCATTTCACGATTAAGCGACTGAAGACTTGAAACTTTGCTAATCGTTTGATTTTCCCATTCACCAAATCATTCTGCCCTTTACGTTTCTTTTAAGAGAACCCACGACCATATGATTTGCTGAATCACCAGATTACTTACCCTCTTACTAATTTATTCTGAGAACAAGCGAACACTTGAAACAACCCTTTCCACCAAATTCATCAAGCCAAACTGTAGGAGCCACCAAACTTAGAAGACTACACACAATCGCTCATTCACCAAGTGAAACATGTAGGACCCAATAATACTTGAGATTTAACCATAACCATTGATCTTGAAACCAATCCATGGTATTCGCCAATTCTCCATTTGATATAACCCTTGACCGCCAGATTTAGAGAATGAGCGAATACAGTTTTCGCTAGGTCGCTGAGTGTTAACACATGACTGCCAAGAACTAAGTGAACTGGAGAAAGCCTTTGTTCACTGGTTCTTGCAAAGGGTAAAGTAACCACCAAAACATTAGGTGACTCAGCAACAAAGAAAAATAGCTAACAAGGTTCAAACACATTCGCCAATTCCCTGAATGGTTGAGGTTTTCACCGGGAGACTTAGAGACCACGCAACTAAAATGACGCTTAGCACAAGATTGAATTGTTCGCTGATTCCCTGAATACTATATGAGACTTGCTATGACCTTTTCTAATTTAGTGAACATAAAAACATAAGGACGTGCATGATTTAATCAGCTTAAGTGACTAAAAGG
The DNA here is from genome assembly GCA_027943335.1 of Chamaecyparis obtusa. Classification (NCBI taxonomy): domain Eukaryota; kingdom Viridiplantae; phylum Streptophyta; class Pinopsida; order Cupressales; family Cupressaceae; genus Chamaecyparis; species Chamaecyparis obtusa. The sequence continues at coordinate 418,201 of BSBK01001898.1, read as the reverse complement.
TAACAATGAAATAGAAGAACAAGGGCTAACATAAGGGCTTTTGCATGAATTTGACATTTTCAAAAAACAAAAACCTAGGGCAAGGGTTTTTTGAACTCGGCTATGACAATTTCCTATGAATTTTCCAAACCCTAGACCAATCAAAACACCTGGGAGGAGATTTAACCCAAAATTTTGACACACACCTTAGAAAATTAAGAATATATCCAATAGTGGCTCTATCTAAGGATGCTTGATTGCAAGATCATGGGAAGAATACCAAAATCTTCTAGAAGAGCAGACCGCCCCAAAAACTAACTTCTCTCAAAAAACTTATTCTCTTTTGTTTCTCCTTCCTCAAGCCTCTATTTTTTCAAAGGTGGCTCTAGAGTATCCCCTATTTCTGGTTGGTCTTCAATAGGCTTAACACTCTGTACATCCTCAATTAGTGTTGGGCTATTCCCTTCTTGTGATTCATTAGAGAACTCCTCTTCATCGAAAGATGAATAATCATTCCCCTTCTGTGGATGCTTTTGATCAATCAATTTCTCTAGTTGATTCAATAGAGTGTCATGCATCTCTATCATCCTGTCAATTCTTTTTAAATAGGGAAGGTCAAGGAAGAAACCCTCAAAAGGAAGCTGGGCTGCCATCACTTGTTTTGACAAGTCTATCAAATCAAAGTACCTGTTCCATCTCCTTTTGACCTCATCATCATCTATAATGTTTCTGACTACATCTTCTTCATCCAAACCCTCATGTTCCTTAATCACACCAATGTTTGGAATATAGAGCATCCTGGTAGTTTTGATAAAGTCCTCAGGATCTACATGTCTACAAACACCAGTAACCATTTTGAACTGATTTAACCATGCATTAATTTGAGGAAATGCCCTCTTTCCTACCAGGAAGTCACCTATCTTGAATTGCCTAGGTGTGAATGTACCCTTCTTGTGAGGGGCTAGAAGCTCTCTATCCATCCACATCAACTGTCACACAAATTCCAAACAAGTAACTCTTGGAGGCACAAATTTTTGTAATAGATGTGGGGGTTGGGGGCAACTGTAGACTCTCAAAATTGTAGCATTTTCCCCCAAGTAAAAATCACCCCAATTATGATCTCCCTCCCATTTGTCCACAAACTGCACTGGTCATAGGAGCCTAAGGATCCTTGGGGATATCCTTCTAGTATTGATACCTAACATCCTTATAATAGGATAAACAATGAAATTCTGAAAGATACAAAAATCCCCTTCATTGGAAGTAGAATTCCAGTTCCTCACCCATAATTGCACTGAATTCTACTGGCCTTTAAAGTTGAACCTTGGCTTCAGCATGTTCGAATCAAAACTATTAATGTTGAAGAATAAAATTAAATGCATTAGCAAAGAATAATGCATGAACTTAATTGGGCTCTTACTATCGTTGATAGAAATCAAACCCTCATGCATTCTATCAATGATATACTAAATGTAATCATAGTTAGTATTAACCAAGGAATTTTGGATGTCTAGGATAATCATCAAAAGATCAGATGGTAAAAACTCTACATCCCCATCAATTCCCAAAACCCTACACAATGCGTAACAAGTCTGCCTCATATAATGCTGGAGGGATTTAAATTGATAAGGGGCATTCATGTGAGTAGGGAGGGGAGCTATATACTTATCCTACTTTGGGATATGCTTCATCATCTGGTCTTTTACTATTCCTATGTTATTCTTGTACCTCTCCCTCTCTTTGCTCAGGTCAATCTCAGTAGAGGAGGATGTATATACATTAAAAGCCTTCATGAACGAGCCCCTATCAAGAGTAACCAAAGCTAACTGGTCCTCTTTCCTAATAGTCTTGGAAATAGAGTCATAATTCCTAGGTAGAGCAACAATTAAATCCACATCAAGGAATACATCAGGCACTACTAATTTCCCTAACCCCAAAGCCCAAACATTACATATAGGGATATGACTATCTCTATTTTTATAAAAGAAGTTGAAGATAGTATAACCTATGCTATTCGGTATGATAGGATCTCTGCAAAACCCTAGAACTTCTTTGAAAACATCATCAGGAGCTCTTTTGTTTTGACTTGAACCAGGTAGCAATTTCAAAAATTCATCTGAATAATTCATTTTTCCTTTGTCTTCACCACTCTTGGATTTTTCCTCACTACTAGAAGATGCTGCACTCCTCTCAGGTTGACTCATCTTTGCTACAGAATTATCTTCAATCTCTGCAAATTGGATTTACTTGCTGCTCAAAAATCACTTTAGAATGACACAATTCTCTTCAACTGATTTTGGACATAGGAAACAATGAGCTTAGCTTATTTATCAATGCAGACCAAGTGTGTACAACTACCACAATCATTGCAAATCAATCCTTAATTGCTCCAACATTCAATTTCGCATATCACCAATTTTCAAAGCAGAGCTAGCCGATGCACAGATGTTGATAGATAGATTTTTAAAAGACTCAAAAACAAGGTACAAAGGCAATGATTACTACTCTGTACTTTAACATCCTATTGGTGTCATGAAATCCATCTTTTAAAACTGATTGGATAGATACTTAGTTTACTCTCCATCTCGACAATGTACTTTATCCATGCAGGCAACAGTTCTTTTCTTTTCCTTCATCTCCTTTTCCAATTGAGTTCATTCAGTGAATCAGTGATTGAAAGCTTCTCGTGATCACTTAATACATTGTTAACCCTAGCTTATATTCAGAGAACTAGCAACCAAAGCCTTCGCGGGTTCTCGAAATGTAATCTTTAACTCCTTATACTTTTTGTGAATTAGCAAACATAGTGATCCCTTTCTGTTAATGTCCCAGCTACCTGTTAAATCTCTTGGAGACTCAGCAAACAAAGGGTTTGCACATTCACTTAACAAACCACTTAACCACTAGATTACTTAGAGAACTGGTGATGCCTTTACTCTCTGAATTGCTGAATCTTTACTTGACCATCCTTCTCACTCTGAGACTCTGAATTAACCGTTGATCTTGACAATGATCTACGGCTATCACTGATTCACCGAGACATATGATCCTTGGTCATTTGATTATGAGACTCAGCGAACAAAGGGTTCGCTAAATCACCAGATACTTCAAACATTGAATATTGCATTCCATGATTAAGCAACTGAAGACTTGAAACTTTGCTAATCCTTTGATTCGCCCATTCGCCAAATCATTCTACCCTTTATGTTTCTTTTAAGAGAAACCATGACCATATGATTCACTAAATCACCAGATTACTTAGCCTCTTACTAATTTATTCCAAGAACAAGAAAACACTTGAAACAACCCTTTCTGCCAAATTCATCAAGCCAAACTGTAGGAGCCACCAAACTTAGAAGACTACACACAATCGCTCATTCACCAAGTGAAACATGTAGGACCCAATAATACTTGAGTTTTAACCAAAATCATTGATATTGAAACCAATCCATGGTATTCACCAGTTCTCCATTTGATATAACCCTTGACCACTAGATTTAGAGAATGAGCGAATACAGCTTTCGCTAGGTCGCTGAGTGTTAACACATGATTGCCCAGAACTAAGCGAACTGGACAAAGCCTTTGTTCACTAGTTCTCACAAAGGGTAAATTAACCACCAAAACATTAGGTGACTCAGCGACAAAGAAAAATAGCTAACAAGGTTCAAACACATTCGCCAATTCACTGAATGGTTGAGGTGTTCACCGGGAGACTTAGAGACCACATGACTAAAATGATGCTTAGCACAAGATTGACTTGTTCGCTGATTCACCGAATACTATATGAGATATGCTATGACCTTTTTCGATTCATTGAACACAAAAACACATGCACGTGCACGATTTAATCAGCTTAAGTGACTAAAAGGTAACAATGAAATAGAAGAACAAGGGCTAACATAAGGGCTTTTGCATGAATTTGACATTTTCAAAAAACAAAAACCTAGGGCAAGGGTTTTTTGAACTCGGCTATGAAAATTTCTTGTGAATTTTCCAAACCCTAGACCAATCAAAACACCTGGAAGGAGATTTAACCCAAAATTTTGACACACACGTTAGAAAATTAAGAATATATCAAACACGCCCATCTTTGAACAATCAATGCACTGATTGCATTTTGGAAGCAAGAGATCCAAAATTTACAGATTGCATACCTAGACATTAATGTAAAAGGGGGATTATGTATATAATATGGAGCTATAGATATGTAAAGAAAATGTATAGTAAGAAGGTATAGGGGAGAGATAAGATAGAGTATGATTAAGTCTTTTTTGTATTAAGGGATAGTCACTTTTCCATATTCCTTTGTTTCCATCAATGATAAAGGGGGAGATTGTTGGAAAGTTGACTATACTAGTGTATATGACTTAATATAGTGTTGTCATTATGGCAACAAAGTCATATGATGTTTTGGAGTTAGTGCTTATCATAAGAAGATCAGGAATTGGCTAAGTGTTGAAGACTGGATAGTATAAAGAGAACCTGAAGGTTAGAGCGTCAGTGCATGTGCATATGATAGAATTATGGTATATGCCCTAGAAGTTAAGCTGGTAAGATCATGTTCATGCTAAGTCTAATAGCACATGATCAAAAGATTCAGTTTGAGGAAGATACAAAGAGTTCAAGTTGCATAGATAGTGAATGCCAGAGAAGAATAGTGCAAGCTGTTGACTATTGGTATTTTGGTTAGCAGTTATATTATATTTGTGTAAGGGCTATGCACCTATTGTAATTAGGTTATAGACATATAATGATGTTTTTTTGAAAACATTCTTGAGCCAATTCAATTGGCAGCATTGTATGCAATCAGTTAAAGGGCCGACCTAGTTAATTATTTTGTATGCGTATATAAATATTAGATGTGTCATTGTAATAAAGTATGAGAGTTGTTATAGAGTCAAGAAAAGAAGAGAAGTGTGTGAAGAGTTTTTAATATGTATTAGAGCTTTGCAAGAGGTGAAAGCATTATCACATCAAAGGAAATGACCAAAAAAGTAGTGTCATAGTGCCAGTTCATCCAACATATATAGTGTGTATGTGAGATCATAAGCTTGTAGCCTTCACCACTTGAGCAGTGAGCTCTAGGATAGTGAGTCCACACCCCTAATAGGGTTATTGTAAAAGAATCCTAATAGGGTCCGACCCTTAACCAAGTCACTATATTAAGCATATTGTAAAGAAACTCCTAACAGGGTTAAGGATCTTCTAACAAGGATCATAAAACACTAGTATAGATTATTAGTGGGTGTAAATTCCCAATGGGGTTTTTACCTATTTGGGTTTCCCCATAACCACAATGGTGTTATGTGTTGTGTTCATGTTTCTTATTTATGTTGATGTTCATTTCAATACTTAAGCATTCAAGTTAAGGTTAAAGAGATAAGAAAAAAGTTTTAATTCAATGAACATTGATTCACCCCCCCCCCCCCCCCTCTCAGTATTCTCATTCCTTACAAAAGCCATGTCTAGTAGTTTCATGTTGGTCAAAGAGAAATAATTCTTACAAGCCCTTAAAGAAGATAATGTGCCATGATTTGCAGTTGTAGTTAGACCCAAGGAGGCTAACCAAAGGAGTAAGGGGTTGAGTTTAGGAGCCAAGGAAAGTATTGGTCCTAAGGAGGTTGTAGAGTTACTTGAAAAGTACAATGGTATAGTTGCATATAGTACAAATGAATCCCTTCCACCTAAGAGAGAGGTAAGCCACTGTATTAACTTAATAATAGGGGATACCTTACCAAAAAAGGCAGCCTATAAACTCACACCAAAGAAGAATGTAGAAGTGGCTAGGGAAATCCAAAAATTATTAGAGAAGGGGTTAATTAGGAAAAGTATTAGCCCATGTATTGTACTTGCAATCCTTGCCTCTAAAAAGGAAGGCACTTGGAGATTCTACATTGATTCTAGAGCCATCAATAGAATCACTATTAGATACCCATTCCCAATGCCTAGAATGGAGGACCTCATGGCTATCCTAGGAGGAGCTAAGTTTTATTCCAAGATAGACCTCAAAAGTGGCTAGGTCACCAAATAAGAATCAAAGAGAAGGATGAGTGGAAGTCAGCATTCAAGAGCAAAGAGGGTTTGTTTGAGTGGATAGTTATGCCATTTGGCTTGTCTAATGCCCCAAGCACATTCATGCACCTAATGAATGAAGTTTTAAAGTCTTTTCTTCACAAATTTGTTGTGGTTTACTTGGATGAAATATTAATTTTTGGCAGCAGTAGAGAGGAACATCTTCATCACATTCATTTGGTTCTTAGGAGACTCCATGAGGAAGGATTGAAGGTAAATCTTAAAAAATGTTCATTCTTATAGGAGGAGCTTATCTTTTTGGGGTTTGTAATCTCTAAGGGTATTTTTAAGATGGATTCAACCAAGGATGAGGCTATACTCAATTGGCCACCACCTACTTCAGCTACTAAGGTAAAAAGTGTTCATGGATTGTGTAGTTTTTATAGGAAGTTTATAAGAAATTCTAGTGACATTTATACTTCTATAATAAGCACAATTAAAGGTGGTAGGAAGTGTGTTTTTTAATGGACCAAGTAGGCTAATGAGTCCTTTGATTTGTTAAAGAAAAAGATCTCAGAGCAGCCAATCATTGTGTTGCCTGATTTTCATAAAGTCTTTGTGGTAGAATGCAATGCCAGCAATAAGGCCATTAGAGGGGTCCTTAGTCAAGAAGGGAGGCCAGTAGTATTCTTTAGTAAAAAACTAAATGAGGCTAAAAAAAAGTATTCTACTTATGACCTTGATCTTTATTCCATGGTCTAATCCTCAAGGAAATGTAGGCATTACCTATTGTCTAAAGAGTTTAATGTTTTTATAGATAACCATGCACTTAGTTTCCTTAATAGACAAGAGAAACTCAATCATAGGCATGTTAAATGGATGGAATTTTTGCAAGCTTACACTTTTACTATCAAGCATAAAAAGGGTATTGTGAACAAGGTTACATATGCTCTAATCAAGAGAAACCTTAACATTCAAGCCATGCAGTTGGAAAGTGTGGGTATAGAAGCCATGAAAGATGTGTATGTAGGAGATAAAGATTTCAAATACATCTATCAAGTTTGTGTGGACATGACTTCAATATATGACACTAAGTTTCCTGAATTTTTGATCCAAGATGGTTTCTTATTCAAGGGGTTTTACTTTGTGTGCCCAAGGGTTCTATGAGAGAACATTCAGTAAAGAAACACACTGTGGTAGTTTGGCAGGACATTTTGGAGTGGAAAAGACTTTGGAATCAATTAGGAGGTTCTATTTTTGGCCCCAGTTGTGGATTGATGTGAGGAAGTTTGTGGAGACTTGTTTAGTTTGTTAAAGATCCAAAGGTCATACATCAAATGTAGGACTCTACACTCTATTACCTATTCCATCTAAGCCATGTGACTCCATTAGCATGGACTTTGTCCTTGGGTTACCCAAAACAAAGACTCACTATGACAATATATTTGTAATTGTTGATAGGTTCTCTAAAATGGCTCATTTTGTTCCATATAAGACCACTCATGATGCTTCTCATGTTGAAGGGTTATTCTTTAAGGAATTGGTTAGGTTGCATGGTCTAATAATGTCCATTATTTTAGAAAGAGACCCAAAGTTCTTAGGTCACTTTTGGAGGACTTTGTGGAAAAAATTAGGTACAAATGTGTGTCTATCTTTAGCCTATCACCCCCAATCTGATAGGAAAACTGAGGCTATAAATAGATCTATTCTAAACTTATTGAGATTTCTTACCCAAGAGCATGGATCAAGTTGGGATTCAATTTTAGCATAGGAAATGTTATATTATAATGACTTAGTTAACCAATAAAGCAATTTTCCATCAAGCCTTAGACTGAACATCTCTATGTGTTCATTCTAGATTGTTGAAGAAAGGGTGTGCAGACCGAGGTGCTAGATGAAGTGAGTAGTTGGAGTGTTTATTTGGAGAAGACTAATGTTGTTGGAAGTTCCTAGAACCCTGCACTCATAGTTTTTTCCCATCCATACTCATTGATAGAGTAAACTAGGGCTAATCTAGCCAATTAGGCCTGTGTACCTAGTGGTAGTTAGGTTGTGGCAGAGTAAGATCAAGGCTTGCACTCTTAAGGAACTTTCTAAAAGCTAAAAGGGTATCCAAATATGGTACTAGTTTATCCAGGCACCCTAGAAGTCAAAATTTGTACACCTGGAAGTGTATCATCATAAAATGGAAGCACTTCCATTTAGGACTAGTTTAGCCCTCCGAGTAGGTGGTTTGGGGTCATGTCAGACACCTTCATGGGATCTCTAACTTGAATCATTATTTTCCCCTTGTTATACACTTTTCTCCACCTCTTTCTAGCTTGTTTCTAGAACCCTGGCCTGAAACCATGAGATCCTTGACCTCATGGTCACGGTCAACCTTCTAGGTTAAAGTCAACCTCAATATTGCCCTAGGTCAAAGTTGGCCTCGACCCTGACCCTGGGTCTAGATTTTAGATTCTAGAAGTTTTAGGATGCCGGGCTTCAAAAAGTTTATTTTCCTACTTCTGGGTCAGTTGTTTCAGATTTCAGAATGGTAAACTCTTAAATTATATTTAATCTAGGTCCATTTCTAAGGGTTAAGGCTTAAATGAGAATTTAATTCTCCTATGTAGGCCTCTCTAGAAGTTTGTGCCCTAGACTAGTATAAAAGGATGCCTTCCTCTCTCATCTTCTCCATCTCTCAATTGCAATCAAGTACCATCTTTTCACATCCACTATCAAGCATCTTTTATAATCTCTCCATCATCAATCAAGAAAGCATTCAAGTTTTCCATTGAAGATCTAGGATTCAACCATTCAAGCCTTTGGAGGGATTTGGTTCAAGCATTCAAGATTCATCATTCAAACCCTAGATCTATCCATCATGGTGGTGTGATCTTCCTTCAAGATCTCTTTTGTTTGTCTTCAAGATCTATTCTCCCTTCAAGCTGGATTCCAAGCATAGAATCATGGAGGTTTTGATTTACATTTTTTAGTGTTGAGTCTAAGCTTTCATAGTATCATACATGTTTACATTCCAAATACAATTTCATATCTATTGAATATCATAACTTTATGGTTAGATCTACTTCTACTACTTGCTAGCATTCTCTATTTCAATTCTATTTTAAAGGTTGATCCCAAACTAGGTTTTGACCAAGGAAAACCCCTCATCCAAACAAAAAAACACTTTTTCTTGTAGGTATAGGTGCAGGATATAGAATTTTCATTTAGATCTGAGTACCCTTTTTGGCAAAGTTCTAGGATCCACAAACAAAATTTCCGTTGGAATAGTGCAAGTCAAGGTCGACTTTTAGGGGTAAGGTTGTGCCTCAGAGTAAGATCTTACCCCTGTTTTGGGTCAAGATTGACCTCTCTCAGAAAGACAAAAGGTTTCTAGGTTTTCTCCACTTCTATATTTCTAGGCCAAATTCGGTTGTAAAAATTCTTGAAACTGAACACAAACACTAGAAAATAGTGATTTCTAAATCTACTCCTTTTCAAGATAAGTATTCATATTTTATTAAGTTTTGTATGTCCACAATATTTTCCATCACACACCCCCACACTTCAATCATAGATATAAAATATATCTTACATTTTGGTGTTAGATGCTTTTCTTTCTTTCCTTAAGATTATATTTCTTTAATGCTCTTGAATTTAAAAAACAAAAAGACAAAAAAAGTCCATATATTCTACAAAATACAAAAATATTGCTTGCATTTTATTTTCTATGAAGATCTTTCAGATGATTTGGTGTGTGGTTATTGTCTTTATTATCCTCTTCTTACATCTCTTTATCATACTTATGATGTTTATGAGAGTATCTATTAGAAATAGGGAATACTGAGAGGCGGGCTGAATCAGTATTCTACAAACTTTTACTTTTGCCTAGTTATGGATATAGAAAATTAACTTCATGCTTGCAAAAATTAGTAAACTAAATAATATGCAAAGCAATAAAGAAAATGAACTCATACACATTATTTGTTCTTGAGGAAACCCTGGCCAATGGAAAACCCTAGTGGGGATGATACCCACAAGTGATCCACCAATCAAAAGTATCATGTTAAAGATGTTGACCCTGTTAGAAGTCTATTACATGCATATAGTGTCTCTATCCTAATCAAAGGGCTCTAGGCCTTGTTAGAGGCCTCAACCCTACAAAGAGTTGGTATACAATATAGAAAGATTACAAGATGAGCTCACTACCCAAACATGTAATGTACAATGATATCAAATTGAAAAAGGTAAGGTATATAACCTTTCACTACTACTGAATAGCTTTCCTATTATGATTTAGCTTTCTATCTTCTTCGCTATCATATACAAGATTTGATTGCTTTAAAATTTATATCTTCACATCATATCATTAAAATATCTTATTAATTATTTCATATATTCTTTGCATTACATAATTCTTACATTTATACAAGTTATTAATAATAACTTGTATAGTTGGCTTTACAAAGCTGATGCAACACTAATCAACAGAAGCCTCCAGATAGTGTGTAATCGCAAGAATCCAATCCCTCAACACCCAAGGTGAAGGGAGTCAAGTGCTAGATACCTATAAAAATTATGATAAAAGGACTTAGAGAATTTTATCACAACCCTACCATGCAATGCAACCTAATCACTTGCTTGCCAAAGACCTAAGCACCAAAAACCAAGAGTTCACTAAGAGGTCTCCTTAGGGAAATAAGTGCTCAAACCCCATGAAATGGATAATAAGATCAAGGGTGGCTTATAAAAATTTAGTTAGCATATTTAGGTCTTATTTTTATAGTTCCAATGGTTCTTTCACCATTGAGCAACTCATAAGGTTATGCTGCTGCACAAACCTAGGATTTGGCTTGTAGCCTTTTGAAACTAGTATCTTGAACCTAGTTCAAAATCCTTCCAAAAAAGGTGTAGATAAAATTGAGGATCCTAATACCCTTTTGGGGCTTATGGAACATATCTAAGCACTAGGACTTGAAACCAAAAGGAGGTTACTATTTTAGCCAATTTTATGACAGGGCTAATAGGCCTAATTAGGGCTGGTTTGCACTACAAGTGCCTCTTCCTCCAAGCCAATGCCAAGATGAATCATGGGATCCTTTGGAGGTATGTATAAAGGTTTCAAATCCTGATTTTTGGGTCTTGGTGAATCCCCAATAGGATTTTATCATGACTGTCCTAAGTCACAGTTAGGTGCACATATGGGCCTGTACAACTAGGGCTTTGTGGAAAACTCACCTCCCTGCAAAAATCCACCTCTAACCTACATTTTATGAAAGAATAGAAACAAAGGTTTCATTAAAGTAAGGGGCATCAAATTCCCATGGTGGAATAGGGTCAAAAGAGTGATCCCTATCTGAAACCTGCTGGAGAACCCTCAATTCAGGTCACCACACAAAAACCTTGATATCTTCTGATCTAGGATGAATTAGATCCTGAGACCAACTGCATTTGAAATTATATTGAACACAAAAACTCACAAAAACAAAAAATTATTCATGCAAGTCCATACACATCCATACCAGGGCATTGTTCTTGAGGATTGCAGGGAAAATGGTTGATTTTATTGATTGGTTTCCAAATTACATGTCTCTATCCTATCACCCACCTATAAGGGATTATATAGGATACTCCCAATGGTTACATGAGTGGTTTGAACCAACTAGCCATTTGGGAGGGTTAATTACAAGTGTTTGACAACTTTTAGAAAGTTGCTCGAAAGTTGCATGACAACTTTTAGAGCAACTTTTGCCTAAGTTGCAAAATTACAAAACTAGTGACCAAAATTGGTCCTAACCTTAACCAATGATCCAAAATGGATCAAAGACCTTAAAATATAAAAGAAACTAAGATCCTAAAATTTGAGGCCCATTGACCACTTTTGACCATAGCTAGCTAGGGGCTTATAATTGTGCCAATCCTGGAGCTAGGCCTTACAGCTTGGTCCAGGTGCCTGATTAAAAACTCTAAGGCACTTGATGTGTTTAGGATCCTTAGTGGTGTTGTTTGATGATTGTATAGCAGGTTCTCCTACACCATAATCCCCTTGAGTTTTAAAACTCAAGTCCCTACTTGAGGATAGGTGCTCTACCAAAGTCGCATGTTGCTTGATTTGATCTTTGGTGAGCCATGTAGCATCAATGTTAGGGAGACCCTTCCATTTGAATAAGTACTACATTTACTTCTTTGATCTGGTCTGCTTTAGTAGCTTGGAGTCCAAAATTGCTTCAATCTCCACTGGTTTTCTTTGAGGAAGATTGGTAACATAGTCTTCATCCTTAATGCTTGTGTCCTTACCCTGCTCATTTAATGAGCCTACTATAGCTTTGTATGGTGTGAGATCTGCAATGTTGAAGATTGGAGAGATCTACAAAGTTGGAGGAAGGGATATCTCATAGGCATTATCACCTATTTTGTTAAGTATGCTACTGGGACCTACTTTCTTCATTTGAAGTTTGGAGTATCTACCCTTAGGTAGTGTTTCCTTCCTTGTAAATTCCCAAACCCTATCTCCTACTTAAAAATGGACCTCTCTTCTTCTTCTCTTGTAAGCATTTTCTTTGTACTTCAAACTAGACTCTTACAAAGTTTCTTTCCCTTACTGTTGTACCTTTGTGATGAGCTTTGCTAGTTCTTGGCCTCGAGCACTGATTGTAAAATCAAAGGGGAGTTCCATTAGATCCAATGGTCCCTTGGGATGTAATCCATACACTTCTTGGAAAGGAGTAGTACCGATGGACCTATTTATAGACTCATTGAAGGCAAACTATACTTGGGGCAGTATGGTATCCTAGCTTTGTGAATATTGCTTGGTTATACATCTTAACAAATTGCCTAGGGACTTGTTTACTACCTCAGTCTACCCATCTATTTGAGGGTGATAGGCAAAGCTATAGGTGAGGTTTGTACCCAACTTCTTCAAGAGTGTCCTCCAAAAGTGCCCATGGAACTTCACATCCCTATCTGATACAATTGTCTAAGGTAAGCCATGAACTCTAACTACTTCTTTGAAGAAGAGATTGGCTATATGAGATGCATCATTTGTGCTCTTGCATGGCACAAAGTGGGCTATTTTGCTGAACCTATCCACTATGACAAACACACTATCAAATCCTTTCTTGGTTTTAGGAAGGCCCATGACAAAATCTATTGAAATGGATTCCCAAGGCCTTGAAGGGATTGGTAAGGGTTGGTAGAGCCCTTGATTTGTTGTCATCCCTTTAACTTGTTGGAAAATAGTACAAGACTCAATAAACTTCTTAACTTCATTGTTCAATTTGGGCCAAAAATAACTCCTATTTACCATGTCTGTTGTCTTGTCAATGTCAAAGTGACCTCCTTGGCCACCATAATGCTTTTCTCTGATTATGTTTGCTCTCATTGAACACTTGGGTATGCATAGTTGTGCTCCTTTGAATAGAAGGCCATTCTAAATTAGATATTCAGAAAAATCAGTATGATATTTGCCTTCCATCTTTATACAAATTTGATATATCTCTAAAAAATCAGGGTCATCTCAGTACAAGTGTTTGAGGGACTAAATTTCCACACTTTGTAGTTGAACTTCTTCAACCAGACCAATCCTCCTACTAAGAGCATCAGCAACTTTGTTTGCTACACCCTTTTTATGCTGAATGTTGAAGGTATAGGCCTGCAATTTCTCTACCCATTTGAGATGCCTGACTAAAAGTTTTTCTTGTGAATTCAAGAAGCTTAGTGCATGGTTGTCAGTGTAGACTAAAAACTCCTTTGGGATCAAGTAGTGCCTCCATTTCTTGAGGGCTTGGATCATAGCATAAAGCTCTAGGTTATATGTAGAATACTTTTTCTTGGCCTCATTCAATGTCTCTAAAAAGAAAGAAACTGCCTTGCCTTCTTGGCTTAGGACTGCTCCTATGGCCAAATTACTTACATCTGTCTCCACAGTGAAGACTTTGTTAAAATCAGGGTGAACCAAGATAGGGTATTGAGAGACTCTATTCTTCAAGTATTGGAATGCATCATTGGCTTCCTTTGTCCATGCAAACTTAGTCTTCTTTCCACCTTTGATTGTTTCAAGCATTGGTGCACACACATGACTGAAATTTTTGATGAGCTTACTATAAAATGTTGCAAGCCCATGGAAGCTTCTTACATCACCTTGATTCTTTGGTGGAGGCTGATTAATGATTGCATCTACCTTTTCAAGATCCATCTTGAGGGTACCTTGTGAGATCACAAAACCTAGGAATACAAGTTCCTTTCTCATAAACATGCATTTTTCCAAGTTGATTACCAACTTGTGCTAATGGAGTCTTCTTAGTACCTATTCCACATGATCAAGATGGTCTTCCTTTCTATGACTAAATATTAGTATGTCATCAAGGTAAACAACAACAAATTTTCCAATAAAATCTATGAATATCTCATTCATAAGACTCATAAAAGTGCTAGGGGTATTTCTTAAACCAAAGGGCATTACTAACCATTCAAAAAAACCTTCAGTAGTCTTGAATTTTGTTTTCCATTCATCTTTGAGCTTGATTCTGATTTGATGGTAACCAGACTTTAAGTCTATCTTGGTGAACTAGCAAGCACCTCCTAGTTGATCCAATAGGTCCTCAATCCTTGGCATGGGAAATTTGTACCTTATTGTGATTTTTTTTAGGGCCCTATTATTAGTGCATAACCTCCATTTTCCATCCTTTTTAGTGGCCAAAACTAAGGGTACAACATAAGGACTGAGACTCTTTTGAATGAGCCCTCTTTCCAACAATTCAGTGACCTGTTTTGCAATCTCTGCATGCTAAAATGGTGTCATTTTGTATGGTGCCTTATTAGATAGGGATGATCCCAGTATGAGGTCTATTTGATGACTAATGTCCCTAATGGGAGGGAGGCTAGAGGGAAGGTCACTAACAGTGACATCTTTGTACTTTTGTTGTAGATTTTTTACTTCATTTGGTATGAGCCATTGGGCTTTGAGATTTAAAAAAATGGCTCACTATCAAATTCTTTCAATGTTTTTAACATCTCCTTTTCCCCCATGATAATCATAGTGGGTTATTTTTCAATTTTGTTATCCGGTAGGGGCTTAATTGCGAAGGTCTTCCCATCTTTGGTGATGGAGTAGGTGTTTTTGCTACAATGGTGTACGACATCAACATCAAATTTCCAAGGCCTACCTAGAAGAATATGTGAGGCATCCATCTCAACTACATCACAAAGAACCTTGTCTTTAACATCTGCAATTGGAAACTCTATCCATGCTTATTTTGTCACTAGAGTTTGTTAGCCTTTGGTTAACCATGATACATGATAGGGGCAAGGGTGTGGCTTCTTAGGAAGGTTTAACTTTTGAACCATTTCACAAGACACAATATTTTCAGTTGAACTAGAATCAATAAGAAGATTGCATACCTTTCCATGACATTTGATCTTTGTCCTAAAGAGATTCTTTCTTTATGGAGGCTCTTGGGTTTGTGGTACTTGAAGGAAGACCTACCTCATCATTAGACACACTCCTTCTTCTGGTTCTAAGTCTCTAGCATTAGCTTTGTCTTCTTTCTTATCTTCTTGTACAAGTTGTGCTCTCCTCTCACCTTGGTTATTGTTGTTTCTCTTCTCAGGGCATCTTCCTACATGGTGTCCCATTTGGTTGCAATAGAAACACTTCAATGGTCCATTACCTCTTCCTAAATTTGTCCTTTCTC
Organism: Chamaecyparis obtusa; assembly: GCA_027943335.1. Taxonomy (NCBI): domain Eukaryota; kingdom Viridiplantae; phylum Streptophyta; class Pinopsida; order Cupressales; family Cupressaceae; genus Chamaecyparis; species Chamaecyparis obtusa. Next base: position 402,533 of record BSBK01001898.1, on the reverse strand, counting down.
TATTGAAAGGTCTTCTTCCTCTATAGTTTCCTCTTGAGTTAGAGTCACTATTTTCCTTGTCTCCTTTGTCAAGGGCCTTGCTGCTGCTACCACAACTTTGTCCCTTGTTCCAAGAGTTGTTTTTGCCTCTAAAAATCTTCCCACTATCATTTCTCTTCCCTTTGCCAAAATCCTACTTTCTCTTCAATTTTTCCTCTACCTTAAGTGCCATTTGATAACACCTATTGACTGTGGTAGGGTAGTGTAGACTCAACTCTTCTTGAATGGATACTTTCAAGCCATTCATGTACCTTGCTAGCTTCTCTTCCTCATCTTTAGGTATATTTGTCTTCATGCATAATTTCAAGAACTCCTCAGTGTATGAGCCTACATCCACGTCCTTTTGTTTTAGACTTTACTTCCTCCTATGGAGTTGTACCCCATAGTCCCCAGGCACATATGTCTCTTTGATCAATGCTATCATCCTATTCCATGAATTGATCATGTTCTTCCCATTCTTCACCCTCTCTATTTGGATGAAGTTCCACCAAGTTAGGGCTGCTCCCTTCAACTTGGATCTTGCTACCTTTACCCTCTATTTTTTAGGGATATCTTCACATTCAAAGAATGTTGTCAATGCCTCTATCCAATCCAAGGCTAGATCAGCATTCATCTTGCCATTGAAAACTAGCAAATCTATCTTCTCCTCCATGGTTCTTCTTCCCATGGACTTCAAGGCATCTATGAAAGGTCTTTGGTCTATAGGGATATGCTGATTAGGATCATCCTCCTCTTCTTCACTCACTTCTTCATTTTCAGACCCATCCTTGTCCTTTTCATCAAGCTTCTTCTCAAGCTCTTGAAGCCTCTTAGTTAAGGCCTTATTTACAGCCTTTTTCTCTCTCACCATCTTTTCTATCTCACTATTTGTAACCCTTGTAGGGATCTCCTCATTCTTAGGATCAAACATAGCTTTGATACCACTTGATGTATCAATGATTAGTGGAAGCCTCTAGAAAGTGTGTAATGGCAAGAATCCAATCCCTCAACACCCAAGGTGAAGGGAGTTAAGTGCTAGATACCTATCATAGGTATGATAAAAGAACTTAGAGAATTTTATCACAACCCTACCATGTAATGCAACCTAATCACTAGGCTTGCCAAAGTCCTAAGCACCAAAACCCATGAAATGGATACTAAGACCAAGGGTGGCTTATAAAATTTTCTTTGGCCTATTTAGTTCTTATTTTGATAGTTCCAATTGTTCTTTCACCATTGAGGAACTCATAAGGCTATGTTGCTGCACAAACCTAGGATTTGGCTTGTAGCCTTTTGAAACTAGTATCTTGAACCTAGTTCAAAATAATTCCAAAGAAGGTTTAGATTAGATTGAGGATCTTGATACCCTTTTGGGGCTTATGTAACATACCCAAGCACTAGAACTTGAAACCAAAAGGAGGTTATTTTTTTAGCCAATTTTATGACAGGGCTAATAGGCCTAATTAGGGCTGGTTTGCACTACAATTGTCTCTTCCTCCAAGACAATGCAAAGATAAATGATGGGATCCTTTTGGGGTATGTATAAAGGTTTCAAATCCTTATTTTTGGGTCTTGGTGAATCCCCAATCAGATTTTATCATGACTGTCCTAAGTCACAATTAGGTGCACATATGGGTGTGTACACCTAGGGCTTTGTGGCAAACTCACCTCCCTGCAGAACTCCACCTCTAACATAAATTTTATGAAATAATACAAAAAAAGGTTGCATTCCACCAAGGGAAATCAAATTCCCATGGTGGAATAGGGTCAAAAGAGGGAGCCCTATCTAAAACCTGCTAGAGAAACCTTCAATCTGTGTCACCACACAAAAACCTTGATATCTTCTAATCTAGGATGAATTAGATCCTAAGACCAACTGAATTTGAAAGTATATTGAAAAAAAAATCTCCCAAACTCAAACACTCATGCATGCAAGTCCGTACGCATCCATACCAGGACACTATTCTCAAGGATTGCAGGGAAAATGGTTGATTTTATTGATTGGTTTCCAAATTACATGTCTCTATCCTATCACCCACCTATAAGGGATTATATAGGATACTCCCAATGGTTACATGAGTGTTTTGAACCAACTAGCCATTTGGGAGGGTTAATTACAAGTGTTTGACAACTTTTAGAAAGTTGCTCGAAAGTTGCATGACAACTTTTAGAGCAACTTTTGCCTAAGTTGCAAAATTGCAAAACTAGTGACCAAAATTGGTCCTAACCTTAACCAATGATCCAACATGGATCAAAGACCTTAAAACATAAAATAAACTAAGATCATAATATTTGAGTCGCATTGACCACTTTTGACCATAGCTAGCTAGGGGCTTATAATTGTGCCAATCTTGGAACTAGGCCTTACCGCTTGGTCTAGGTGCTTGATTAGAAACTCTAAGGCACTAGATGTGTTTAGGATCCTTAGTGGTGTTATTTGATGATTGTAGAGTAGTTTCTCCTGCACCAAAAGCTTATACTCTTTTCAAAATATAAAACTAATTCTTCTTGCCAAGAGTTAACTTCTAGGATGTCATTCCTTGTATGGTTAAGTCATTATTTTGATAAAAAAAAATAATCCCTTAACTATTTACTTGTTCTACCTTCAAACTCTCCTCAGTCACCTCTAACTCTGTCTTGATAATTCTATAATAACTTATTCTGTACATGTCGTACAGACTTTTGCTTCTAGATGTGTCTTTTTCATAAATATTATTATGTATGTTCAAGTGCACAAGCACTGAACCTTCTTCTATCAACATCGCTATCAAAAAATGTCTTTGGTTAGACTGGGAAATTACTACTTATACTTAGACAATTTTACTCTGTGCTCTAGCATAAGTGCTTTTTGTCATAGGTGGTCTTCATACTGATTATATATTTCCATAATGAAAATAACTTGATATCTAACTCAGCCAAATTTTCAACAATCTCACCCTTTGTCATTGGTGGAAACATATATGAAAATTAGGTAAGTCATACAAAAAATTCAAAATTGTGGCCATAACAAAAATTCTTCACTATCCTTATATCTCCAAATACCTTATATCATCTATACTCCCTATAGGAATATGCCTCCATATATTGTATACAAAAAACTATCTATACATCTTACAATTTTCTACTATCACTCCCCCTTTGACAATAATGACAAAAAAAGGTGCCAAAACTATCCAACAAAAATGTTTACCTTTGAATTCAGGATTGCAAGGCCAATAGGCTTGCAAGACAATCTACAAAATTTATCTTTATACTTTCCTACTCCTTCTCCCATTATTTGTTAATAGTGTCTGAAATACTAAGGAGTGCACATAAACCATATGATACTATTTCACATGCCTTAAGGTTTTCATAGTGAATTTTATCATAGGATGTCTTAGAGGTAAGACATTCTTCCAATTGACTCTCTAGAATACTAATTTTGATTGAAACATGCTCTCTTAATAGAGAGAATCTTCTCAATTTCCTTTCCTTTTCTTCACTTAGAGTCCTTATATCATTATACAATTTTCTTATTGTCTTCTCAGTATCAGATATCTTCACATTCAGATTTGCTAAGATATTTGTTGATGATTGAATTTTTGGCTCTTTTGCTTTTATCTTTTCTGCTACATCAGATACATTATCTTCTAATTTTGTGCATTGTTTGTACAGAGATTTTCATTTCTCCAAACTTTTTCTCAGTTCTTTTATGAAAATGTCCAAATTATAAATGTTATTCTTGATATTATGACATATATCCTAAAATATTTTTCTTCATAGGCTTCTTGTGCTTTAACTATAGCCATGTCTGATAAATTTGTGAATTCATTGTCAAATGCCTTCACAACTTCTTTCACTTTGACCTCTAGATCAGCCTCATTGATCTAACTAGTTATAACATTCTATAATTTTTATGTTACTTCAATCAGTGATCCTTCAAGGATTTTAACTTTCTTATTCTTTCCAATGGTTTTTTTTAGAGACGAGATCAACTCTATTTGATCGTCATCATTTGCTTCTTGTCCAAGACTAGCAAAAATTGATCTAGTTTGTGGCTTCTCTGCTACTACCTTGGGTGTAGGACTGAGACTGATCTCTACTTGTTCTTTCTATCTTGCTTCCTTTGTTTCATCTTGTGTTTCTTCTTTATTTTTTTATGTTTCTTCTTCTTGTCATGTTTCCTTTACTTCATTATTCTCTATCATTTCTTGTTGCTCCATGGCCAAATTGCCAACAATATCTTCAATATTACTAAATGGATTATCTTCACTATCCAAAATGATGTTTGTTCCTTCCACATTCATTGATTCATCTACAATGTTGATTTATGGTGGAGTTGATGGTGTAGGATTCTTCTATTTCTCAGCTTCCAATGCTTGATCTAGTGCACTTGTGTACTCACTAGGGCCTGAGGTTATTACTTTTATAGCTGCTTGTTCAGTTTCATTGTTGACTTCCTCATAATTCCCTCCCATTATCAAGATGGTTCTCCTCTTCATCCTCAAATGAGTATTAAGATCTTTAAAAATTTCTTTGAAATGATCTTCATCTTTTATGTCACAAAGCTTCCTTACATAGTTCTCTCTTATCTTATTATCTTCTTCAATAGCTCTTTTCTTTCTGTTCACTAACTTCTCAGACAATTCATCAAGAATCTTCCCTTGAATACTATCAAACTTCTTATCTGCCAAAATCATATGCCTGACAACTACATTTTCTAGGTTCAATTTCTCAGAATAGTTGTACATCTCATAATATTTGTTCATTTTAGAAAAATCTCCATCATTAATGATTTGAGCATTCACTTTGTCTATCTTTGGTTTCCATTTCTTCTCATTAACTCCAGTATCTTCATCATTTTTTACTTCTGATACTTTTCTTTGCACTGGGGTAACTATTGCTTTTTGTCTCTTTCTTGGCCCACTTGCCATTTCCTTAACTGTTTTAGCTGGTGGAGTGGTGGAAGTTCTATTTGATTTCCTTGTTTCCTATGCCTCTTCAACTTTTACCACTTTCCCTAAATTTTGAACATTCTCAGTCTGATCTACAACTGATGATAGCGGTGGAACAGACAAAACTTCCTTTTGTCCAATGTCTCTTATTACTGCTACAGTCTGCTTAGCAATTAGAAATTCATATTCTATCATTCCAGTATCCTTAAGAATTTTCTTGATGGTACTGTCAACTCTCTTTTTATCCAACTTCTCTTCATGTAGAGACTTCATGGAGCTAAATTTCTCCTCATAAGTCCCAAATCTAGAGCTGTTTACATCCATCTTGCTTTTAAGAAATCTACTTACACACTCTTCTACTATAATTTCTGAAAATTCATATCCAAGAGGATCTATAAACTCAACTCTCGGTTCAACTACTTCAATAAAGGTAAAATTAGTGTCAACCATAAAACATATTTCACTTTTGTACTTCTCTATAATAGCTTGTGGAATCCTTGACCTTTTATTCATCAAGTTCTGAAATGTTTTGATTACCAAGGTTACGCTCTCATTAACCTTTTCAATAGGGTGTCTTAGATACACCTTGTTGATTCTATCCATAGTGGTCATGTTATCAATCCAATCTTCTCCAATAGTATATGGAAATCTTCTTAGAAAATAAAAAAATATGTACGTAATCAAAGATGAGAATCTAAATTGAGAGTTCTTAGTCTTCTTTATCTTCTCAAGGTTCTCAAATAACTAAATTCTCAAAATTTCACACACATCTACTTGAACTTTATCAATGCACATTAAATATGTTGCATGAATCATTCCAGCTACCGTGTCATCTTCTCTAGAGTTAGCACAAAACTTAGATGTTAAGATCTTGCACACATATCTAACATCATCTTGTAATATCTTGTTGATTACTATCCCTCTACCATTGTAGGATGACTTGGTGTTGTCTAATACTATCGTCTTCACATTTTTCTCATTAAAGGGTATAACACCAATTTTAGACAAACCACTCACATCATGTAGTAGGTCTACAGTGATATCTATCACTATGTCATCAAGCAAAAAATTTCCATTATGAATTCTGCTTAAAATGATTTTAATGCATTCATCATCATCAAATTCATATTGCAGTGAGTACTTCATGATTTCATTTTCTTTCAGATGTTCAAACCCTACTTTCAATGACATATCTTGATTGTCTAATTGTATAATTTCTCATATTCCTTAGTCAAATTTCTTTCATTGAGGGTTTCAAGTTTGCATCTTAAATAACCTTTAACATCTTCTAAATGTAAAACTTCATCTGGTACGGTTGACAATGCAAGACTAGGGTCTTCTTCCAAGGGTTCTACTAGTTCCCTTTTGACTCTAGGTCTAACAGTATTCCTTACATGATGAATAAGTGATACATCCATGACTTCTACAAAAGCTTTTAATCTTCTTGATACATTTTCTTCGTAAAATACCTTAATTTCATGATTTTAGGGATTTGCGTAGATCTGGTGTGAGATTCTCTACCAAATCCTGCAAACTATTCTCAATCACCTTTGTATTAATCTCCTTATTGCTTGTAGTCACTTTAATGATCAAATAATACCAATCCTAAGATTTTAACCTTTCAATCTTTTAATATTATGACATCACATTCAACTCCTTTGACACTTCTTTCCAAAAAGTTGTTCCTACTTTCCTGCAAAACTTCATACTTCTTGTGAACTCTCATACCTTTATATTAGCTCATGCGCTATTAACCATAGCATTATTACATCACATACTACCTTAAATTAACTATGAATGACTCAATTCATTCAACACTTACTTCTACATTATCCTAAGTTCCTACTCTAATACATTCTTTATGAATTAAGTGCTTTGAGATGGGTTAGGAAGAGATTCACACTTACTATTAGATACTACACCTATCTGATTACCTTGTATACTGACTATGTCTACTAGATCTGTGGCTTTAACAAATTTCATTTCTTCTGAATTACTACAACATCCTTTTTGACTATTTCTTGTATTCTCACTTGTCCTTGTATAACTTCTAGGATTAGGGATTCTCATGTTATTCATTCTGCAAAATCTTGTTGTATGACCTTATTTGTTGCATATTTGGCAAACTAGTCCATTATTTCCATATCTTGGCCCTGTCTGGTTGATTTGTGATTTATAATTCCTGGCAATGTGTCCAACCTTGCTGCATCTATAACATACTACTCCATTTCTTCTATTCATATCTACACTAGGTCTCTTATATGCATGGTTAGTATCTCTAAACATTCTACTACTATTATTATAATCATTAGATCTAGGCTTCTTACATTCAATAGATCTATGTCCAAAACCATGACAATTATAACAATAACCATTGAGAGGTTTGAATTGCTTACCTGTACAATCTTTCTTCATATGACCAAAAGTATTACATGAAAAACATCTACCTTTGAATTATCTTTGTGTATCTTTAGGCGGCTCTTCTTCTTTAGGTGGATTAGGTATATCTTCAGATTTGTTAGCTTCATCAGATTTCTTTTCATATTTGTTCTTAGAACTTTTAGATCTGGTTCCTTGATTTTTTCACTTATCTTGAATGAGTTAAATCCAACACTAGTTGTATCATAATATGACTTTTAATAAGACATTTGTTCATCAATCTTCTCAGTGGTGGAATATAGTCTCTCAAGATGTTGTTTAGACTGTGTTAGTTCTCCTTTCACAATTGTATTGTATTTTTCAAGTTCAGTATACTGTAATTTGGTTTTCTCAAGTTTAGATGTCACTTTACAAAGTTTAGACTTAAGATCTTCATTCTCAAATTTCAAATTTGATTCATTCTTGTTGTTTCCATCTTTCAAACTTAACTTTAGATCTACTATCTTTAATTCATGTTTAAGGATCTCATTCTCTTTCTTCAGATTTGAAATTTCATCACAATCTTTGATTTTAATTGTAGGTTCTTTCTTTGATTTTAGTTCTTCAAGATTTTCTTTTAGCTTCTTAATGAAGTTCTTCACATCATCATATTTCCCTTTAAGAGTATCTCTTTCTTTAGTAAGAATATCAATATGTTCAAGAGCTTCTTCAAGATTCTTTTGTAGTTGATCCATATCCATAGAGATCTTACTCAAGTTGCTAGGCTTTCTTAGACTAACTTTCCTTTGAGTAACTAAGCTCAGATACCAATTTTTAGAAATAGGGAATACTGAGAGGGGGTGAATCAGTATTCTACAAACTTTTACCTTTTCCCAATTATGGATATACAAAATTAACTTGATGCTTTCAAAGCACAGTAAACTAAATAATATGCAAAGCAATAAAGAAAATGACCTCATAATACATTATTTGTTCTCAAGGAAACCCTGGCCAAGGGAAAACCCCAGTGGGGATGATATCCACAAGTGATCCACTAATCAAAAGTATCATGTTAAGGATGTTGACCCTGTTAGAAGTCTATTACATGCATATAGTGTCTCTATCTTGATTAAAGGACTCTAGGCCTTGTTAGAAGCCTCAACCCTGCTAAGAGTTGGTATACAATACAAAATTATTATAAGATGAGCTCACTGCCCAAACATGTAATGTACAATGATATCAAATTGCAAAAGGTACGGTATATAACCTTTCACTGCTATCGAATAGATTTCCTATTCTGATTTAGCTTTCTATCTTCTTCGCTGTCATATACAAGATATTCTTGCTTTACAACTTATATCTTCACATCATATCATTACATTATATTATTACTTATTTCATATATTCTTCGCATTACATAATTCTTACATTTATACAAGTTATTAAGAATAATAACTTTTACAATCGACTTTACAAAGCTTATACTCTTTTCAAAATACAAAACTAATTATGCTTGCCAAGAGTTCACATCTAGAATGTCTTCCCTTGTATAGTTAAGTCATTATTTTGATAGAAAAAATAATCCCTTAACTATTTACTTGTTCTTCCTTCTAACTCTATCTTGGTAATTCTGCAATAACTTCTTCCATACATGTTGTATAGACTTGCACATCTAGATGTGTTTTTCTCATACATAGAATTATCCATGTTCAAGTGTGCAAGCACTGAACCTTCTTCTATCAACATCGCTATAAAAAAATATCTCTAGTTAGGTTGGGAAAATATAGCTTATAATTAGACAATTTTACTCTGTGCTCTAGCATAAGTACTTTCTATCATAGGTGGTCTTCATACTGATTATATGTTCTCATAATGACAACTTGATATCTAACTCAATTCAGATGTGCAAGAATTCTTGGATTTACAGTCCCCTTCATATCCGATCCAAGATGATATTAAAGGCAATAGAAAAGAAACTTCTTCTAAACCTATTATTCCACCTTATACAACCTTTACTCATGAACATGATAAAAAATCACCTCCTGTAGAAGATTTACATGATATGTATACTACAAGATATAATATGATGACTAAACAAGGTTATAAAGGTTTAGGGCTTGGTGTTAATGAGCATGGTATTAAGTATCCAGTTCATATATCCCCTAAATAAGATATGCATGGTGTTGGTTGTTCGCAATCTCAATTCAAGGTTGTTGATTTTGACCATTTTCCTCCTCTTCATGTTCTTCTCCCTACACCTACCTTATATTATCGTGATACTCCTCAAGATGTGGCTAAGAAGGTGTATGTTCTATTAATGAATTCCAAGAAAGAAGTATTTAGACCTATGCTAAAAGATGCTCTATCCAAGTACAAATGTCCTTTTAACTATAGTAATACACATTTACTTGTTGATTGTGTGCATTTCAAGTTATTTGTTAGAGAAAGAGCTACTTTAGGAATTATATCTCACTCTCATGTAGTTCTACAATTCCTTCATAACTTTGATAAGGGGAATCCCCTTGACTCTTCCATAATATAGATCTTTTATCCTCTTGTCTCATGACTGGGGGGCAAGAGACATTTAATCCATTCTTCTAGGATCTATTAGGCTCTTAGCATATATTTTCTCTTGAGCTTAATTGGTATTATTTCTATCTTTCCTCCCTATGGTTTTGTATTATGTCCATAATCATCCATAAATTCTCTTTTATATTCAAGATTTATTTTCTAAAGAAATTTATTTTTTCAAAGGTATCCCTTGCTTTCATCCCTAGGGTGCAAGGTTCTTCCTTCTTTCTCTTTGTCTAGGGATCTAATTTCCTTAGCTTAGTGGCATTTGTTTATCTTGCAACATTATTTCATTATATTATTTGAGGTTTTGGATATGGATATCCTTTTATGTGAGAGTTTGTTGTCCTAGGTAATCACCTCTTCTTTATTTTTCAAATTATGTTCTTTATAAAATCTAGCCCTTGCTTTAGGGTTAGAGTTTGATTCCTTATTCCAAGATTCCTTTTCCTCTTGGTTGGAGGGGTCTTGATGATTGAATCTTTGGTCCCTCTTTTATTTTTCTTGGAAAGATGATATTTTATCTAAAGCACTCCTCTACAATGGGGGTCTTATTGATAAGATCTCTTTCTCTTTGAGAATCCTTTTTTTCCATAAGTGACATATCCTTTTCACAATTATCTATGCTCTTGGATGTAAGGGTCAATACCCTTCGCTAAGAATATAGTGTACATTGTTGTTAAATAGGATATCTCCTTATTTGGTGAAGTAGGTATCCTCCTTCTCTTCCTTATCATGTCTAGTAGACAACCATGATAAGGAGGGGAGCTGATGAAGGGTGATCCCCTTAATACCACAAACACATAACAGATATAGAGAAACAACAACAATATGCAAGAACAGAAAATTGGCTTCTTATTATCTCCACAAATGTGGAATTACAAACTTTCAGAATTGCAATATGCAAAGCCACATGGGCATTCCCTTAAAATATTCTGTAGGACAAAGCCTTGAACTATTACCCAGATCTACTACCCAGAACTGTTCTGAACTGCCTAAGACAATAATACAGCCTTCCTTATATAGGCAATTTTCCACCACCTGGGAAGGTTCCAGAATTTTAGCCAATAAGGCCGACCAACTTAGAATTATTTTATTTTACATTTTATTACATCATAGTCGGCTCAAGATAACCTTTGAAACCCGAACAGAAATTTTGAAGAAAATTAGTTTTTGCCATTTCAGGTGGCCCAACTTCCGAAGACCATAAGTCATCACCCGTTGACCCGCTCGGCTATTATAACCCCATTTTGAAAATGCCACAAAGCGCTCTACAAGCTTGACCCACGCAAGCGCCTGTCACCCAAATTTTCGACCTCATCCGGGGCCTCTAAAGCCTTCAAAACTGAGTTGAAAGTTTCTGTACCCTACTGCCAATACCGAAAATCTTCAATATCTTCCAATATACACTTGATCTGGCAATGAAACTTTACTGGCAGACTTATATGACCAAAATGAACCTCCAAGAAAGAAATCAGATCATTCTGAGCACATACAAAAATTACCAAAAATAGTAACTTTCCATAAATAGTAGCTCTGCACAAAATAGCCCTTATTGAAAATAAAAATAGAAATATTTTTGGGTGATGCAAGATTGCTCTTACACCCAGGATGCTCCTGCATCAGGAGCATATATAGGGTCTCCCTTATGCTAGATTTTTCAAATTTCAATATGCTAAATCCTTCAAAGGTAACACACATAAGTTTGTAAATCTTGAAGAGACACACATTTTTTAGTTTTGAATATGCTAAATCCTCCAAAGGTAATGCACATAAGTTGCTAAATCTTGAAGACACATGAATTTTTCAATTTTCAATATGCTAAGTCCTCTGAAGGTAATGCACATAAGTTTCTAAATCCTGAAGAGACACACATTTTTCAATTTTCAATATGCTAAATCCTCCGAAGGTAATGCACATAAGTTGCTAAATCCTTAAGAGACCCATATTTTTCATTTTTCAATATGCTAAATCCTTTGAAGGTAACGCACATAAGTTGCTAAATTTTGAAGAGACACACATTTCATAGTCATAGTGATGAAATAATTTAGATCTATGGGTATTCCAAAAGCCATCAAAAGATGCATTGTAATTACAAGGCATAGTTTTAGGGTGAACTATCAAGTTTTTCTACCTGTTGGGCTCTCCCTCCTTGGTGATTCATGGTAAGGTGGGCATCTTATTGGGCGAGGTAATCACTTTCTCTTTTCTCTCTTTTTTGCTTTCATGCTAGTAGGATTAGATCATGAAGCTATGTTATTTACAATGTTTCTCTTGTCTTTCTTATGTAATTATTTATTATTTTATGATAGCTTTCCAAATATGATATTAGTATAGGAAACATTTCTTAGCAAGGTTTCTTTTTCTAGTTGATTTGGGTTTGTTTTTGTACTAACCCCTCTTTTTGGTGTATTTTAGTTTTCTCTTTGTTTTTGCATTGCCATTCGTGTATGTTGAGTTAGAATCATTAGCTTGGGGGCTTGTATTCTTAACCAAGTGTTATTATATCTCATTGCAAATCCACTTGGATCATTCTTCTCCTTTATAAGAGTTTGTATTGAGTCCATACTCTTGCTAAAGTAGGGGCTAAATATATCATTAGAAAATGTAATAACTTCCATTTAGGACTAGTTTAGCCCTTTGAGTAGGTGGTTTGGGGTCATGTTAGATGCCTTCATGGGATCTCTAGCTTGAATCATGGTTTTCCCCTTGTTCTACCCTTTTCTCCACCTCTTTCTAGCTTGTTTTTGGCACCCTGGCCTGAAACCCTGAGATCCTTGACCTCAGGATCAAGGTGGACCTTTTGGGTCAAGGTCAACCTTGACCTTGACCTAGGTTAGAGTTGACCTTGACCTTGACCTTGGGTCAAGATTTTAGATTCCAAAATTTTTGGGATGTCAGACTTTAGAAAGTTTATTTTCCCACTTCTAGATCAATTGTTTCAGATTTTAGAATAGTAAAATCTTAAATTATATTTAATCTAGGTTCATTTATAGGGGTTAAGGTTCTAATGGGAATTTAATTCTCCTATGTAGGCCTCTCTAGAAGTTTTTTCCCTACACTAGTATAAAAGGAATCCTTCCTCTCTCATCTTCTCCATCTCTCAAATGCAATCAAGTAGAATCTTTTCACATCCATTATCAAGCATATTTTGCAATCTCTCCATCATCAATCAAGTAAGAATTCAAGTTCAACATTGAAGATCAAGGATTCAAGCATTCAAGCCTTTGGAGGGATTTGGTTCAAGCATTCAATATTCATCATTCAAACCCTAGATCTATCCATCATGGTGGTGTGATCTTCCTTCAAGATCTCTTTTGTTCATCTTCAAGATCTATTCTCCCTTCAAGGCGGATTCCAAGCATACAATCATGGAGGTTTTGATTTACATTTGTTAGTGTTGAGTCCAAACTTTTATATTGTCATACTTGTTTACATTCCAAATACAAATGCATATCTATTGAATATCATAGCTTCATTATTACATCTACTTCTATTAGTTGCTAGCATTCCCTATTTCGATTCTATTTTAAAGGTTGATTCCAAACCGGGGTTTGACTAAGGAAAACCCCTCATCCAAACAAAAAAACCCTTTTTATTGTAGGTACAGGTGTGGGACAATGAATTGTAGTTCAAATTTGAGTACCCTTTTCAGTGAACTTCCAAGATCTGTAAACATAATTTTTGTCAGAATAGTGCAGGTCAAAGTCAAATTTTAGGTGTAAGATTGTGCACTGGGGTAAGATCTTACCCCTATTTTGGGTCAAGGTCGACCTCTTTCAGAAAGACATAAGGTTTATGGATTTTCTCTATTTTTTTTATTTTTAGGCTAGATCCAATTGCAAAAATTCTTGAAACTGAACACAAGCACCAAAAAATAGTGATTTATGAATCTTCTTCTTTTCAAGATAAATATTCATGTTTTATCAAGTTTTTTATGTACACAAAATTTTCCATCGCACACCCCCACACTTTAATCATAAATATAAAAATATATCTTAAAAATATTTTAATATCTTATAGGAAGTAGTTTGGAAGACCTACAAGGGTTTGTAGGTGAATTTGTGATCATAGAGCTGTGGAAGTTGGGAAAGTAATCAGGTGATTGATTCTTTGTATTTTTTTTCTAAGGAAGGTTTTCCAATTATCAAATTGGACAAACAACTCCACTGGTGAAGATTTCCATTATTTGGTCTCAAATAGGGAAGGAGTCCCTAAGACCTTAACTCGGTGAAGTTAGGATTTGATGCTCATAGTTGAGAGAAAAATTGGAGAGGGTTTAAATATCTCTAATTGGTAGATATCCATCCCAATCAAGGATTGGAGGAGTTGGTCATTACCTAGGAATAGGCAGTGAAGAGTTGTGGGTGTAATGCCTTTGTTACTACCTACTATTTTGTGCTCTACAACAAGTGGTATTAGAGCCACTAAGACTATGATTGAAGAAGAAGATAAGAAGACAAGATTTCTGAAGGAGAAGATATCCCTATGAGGATAACCAATGTTTAGTTGGCTAAGATAGTGAAAGAGTAGATGGCTAAGAGTAGGGAAGTCATAGAGGAGAATAAGATCATGAAGAGGGAATTGGAGAAGTTGAAGGTACAAGTAAGAAGAGGTGAGAATGAGGAGTTAGAAGAAGAAGCTAAAGAGCAGGAGGACCATCCTAGACAAGATAGTCTATCAAAAGATCAGAGAGCAATGCTTTCAGCCCTAGAAAGGGTAGGGAAGAAGGATAGAGCAAATCTACCCATGTTTCAATGTAAGTTGGAACCAGAGGAGTGTATGGAGTGGTTGGAAGCCCTTTAGAACCACTTTGAGTATGAGGAAGTTCCTACAAACCAAAGGGTGAATATAGCCAAATCCAAGTTGAAAGGACCGACCCTAAGTTGGTGGAATTTCCTCCAAAATGAGAGGGTAGAGGACAAGGATGAAGGCAGAAGTAAAGAGGTAGTTTTTACATGGACAAGGACAAGGATGAAGGAGGTAGTTGCAAAAGTACCATTTCTACATGGACAAGGATGAAGGCAGAAGTAAAGAGGTAGTTTTTACTTGAGGACTATGAAGTAAACCTACACATGAAATTGCAAAATCTAAAATAGAGGGATCTTGATGTAAGTTCCTACACTCGAGTTCCATACTTTGACCCTTGAGGCTAAATTGTATGAGACTGAAAAACAAAACTTAGCAAGGTACATAAATGGCCTGAACCATAGTATTCAAGATGAATTGACCCTAGTCACCTTGGAGAGAGTCCATAAATGATTTCAATTATCCCTCAATATTGAGTAGAAGCAAAAAAGAAAAGGGGACCAGAATATAGGGAGAGGAAGTTAATTTAGAGGGAGATCAAGATTCAGTGGTAGAGGAACTTTTCCTAGAAGCTAGGGAGAATCTAGAAATCAAGGAGCAAAGAGTAATACTAGTGGCATGGGTTCCTTTAGAGGTAGGGGACCAAACAATGGAAGAGGAAGATAAGGGGAAAGAGGCCCTAATGTGTTCACTGGTAGATGTTTCTCATGTAACCAAGTGGGACACCATTCAATTAGATGTCTAGAGAAGAATGGAAATAGCAGTCAAGGAGATAAGAGGGTGTAGTTTACCTAGGAGGAAGAAGATTTCCAAAACACTACCTCTAACCACACCACATATTCCAAGCATCCTAGAACTTTGGAAGGGGAATGCCTCATGTTCAACAGATCACTTTTTCTACCAACTAACAAGGAGCCTACCCAAAGAAAGTCACTATTCTGAACCACATGTAAGGTCAATGATAAGGTGTGTAGGGTAATTATAGAAACTAGCTCTACTAAAAATTTGGCTTCATTAGAAATGGTTAATAAAATTGGTTTAAAAAGAATCCCTTACCCTAATCCCTAT
This sequence comes from Chamaecyparis obtusa, assembly GCA_027943335.1. Classification (NCBI taxonomy): domain Eukaryota; kingdom Viridiplantae; phylum Streptophyta; class Pinopsida; order Cupressales; family Cupressaceae; genus Chamaecyparis; species Chamaecyparis obtusa. The sequence goes on along the minus strand of BSBK01001898.1, from coordinate 386,775 downwards.
AAGGTGTCTTGGTTAAGTAAGGGGCAAAAAACCATCATAAATGAATAGTGTTTTGTTGATTTCCAAATAGGTGAGTATAGTGGCAAGGTCATGTGTGAAGTTTTAGATATGGATGCATGCCATCTCCTTTTAGGGAGGCCTTAGAAATATGATACCAATTCCCAACATGATGGGAAGACCAATCTATTTACCATGACCAAGGATGAGGAAAGTATCACCATGAATCCTTTGCCTGATAACCCCAATGATAAAGCCATGTCTAGTAGTATCATGTTGGTCAAAGAGAAAGAATTCTTAGAATCCCTTAAAGAAGATAATGTGACATTCTTTACAGTTGTAGTTAAACCCAAGGAGGTTAACCAAGGGAGTAAGGGGTTGAGTCTAGGAGCCAAGGAAAGTATTGGTCCTAAGGAGGTTGGAGAGTGACTTGACAAGTAAAATGGTATAGTTGTAGACAGTGAAAATGAATCTCTTCCACCTAAGAGAGAGATAAGTCACTGTACTAACTTAATACCATGGGCTACCTTCACAAATAAGGTAGCCTATAAACTCACACTAGAGTAGAATGTAGAAGTGGCTAGGGAAATCCAAGAATTATTGGAGAAGGGGTTTATTAGGAAAAGTATTAGCCCATGTGTTGTACCTGTAGTCCTTGCCCCTAAAAAGGAAGGCACTTGTAGATTGTGCACTGATTCTAGAGCCATCAATAGAATCACTATGAGATACTGGTTCCCAATACCTAGAATGGAGGACCTAATGGATTGCCTAGGAGGAGCTAAGCTTTATTCCAAGATAGACCTCAAAAGTGGCAACCACAAAATATGAATCAAAGAGGGGGATGAGTGGAAGTTAGAATTAAAGACCAATGAGGGTTTGTTTGAGTGGGTAGTTATGCCATTTGGCTTGTCTAATTCCCAAAGCACATTCTTGCACCTAATGAGTGATGTTTTAAAGCCTTTTCTTCACAAGTTTATTGTGGTTTACTTGGATGACATATTAATCTTCAGGAGTAGTAGAGAGGAACATCTTCATTACATTGATTTTGTTCTTAGGAGACTCCATGAGGAAGGATTGAAGGTAAATCTTGAAAAATGTTCATTCTTGCAAGAGGATCTTATCTTTTTGGGGTTTGTGATCTCTAAAGGAAGTTTCAAGATGGATCCAACCAAGGTTGAGTCTATCCTCAATTGGCCACTACCTACTTTAGCTACTGAGGCAAAAAGCGTTCATGGATTGTGTAGCTTTTATAGGAAGTTTATAAGAAATTTTAGTGACATTTGTACTCCTATTATAATAAACACAATTAAAGGTGGTAGGAAGTGTGTTTTTGAATGGACCAAGGAGGCTAATGAGTCCTTTGAAGTGTTAAAGAAAAATATCTTAGAGGAGCCAATCCTTGTGTTGCCTAATTTTCATAAAGTCTTTGTGGTAAAATGTGATGCCAATAATAAGGCCATTGGAGGACTCATTAGTCAAGAAGGGAGGTCAGTATCCTTCTTTAGTGAAAAACTAAATGAGGCTAAACTTAATTATTCTACTTATGACTTTGATATTTATGCCATGGTCCAATTGTTGAGGAAATGTAGGCATTACCTATTTCCTAAAGACTTTATTGTTTTTACAGATAACCATGCACTTAATTTCCTTAATAGACAAGAGAAACTCAATCATAGGCATGTTAAATGGATGAAATTTTTACAATATTACACTTTTACTATCAAGCATAAAAAGGGTATTGTGAATAAGGTTGCAGATGCTCTAAGAAAGAGAAACCTTACCATTCATGCCATGTAGTTGGAAAGTGTAGGTATAGAAGCCATGACAGATATGTATGTAGGAGATGAAGATTTCAAAGACATATATCAAGTTTGTGTGGACATGACTTCAATATATCACATTGAGTTTCCTAAATTTTTTATCCAAGATGGTCTCTTGTTCAAGGGGGGTTTACTTTGTGTGCCCAAGGGTTCTATGAGAGAGAACATTGTCAAAGAAAAGCATTTTGATAGTTTGGCAGGACATTTTGGAGTGGACAAGACTTTGGAATTAGTTAGGAGGTTCTATTTTTGGCCCTAGTTGCAGACTGATGTGAGGAAGTTTGTGGAGACTTTTTTAGTTTTTTAAAGATCCAAAGGTCATACATCAAATTTAGGACTCTACACTCCATTACCTATTCCATCCAAGCCATGTGACTCCATTAGCATGGACTTTGTCCTTGGGTTACCCAAAACAAAGACTGGCTATGACAACATATTTGTAATTGTCAATAGGTTCTCTAAAATGGCTCATTTTATTCCATGTAAGACCACTCATGATGCTTCTCACATTGTAGGGTTATTCTTTAAGGAAGTGGTTAGGTTACATGGTCTACCAATGTCAATTGTTTCAAACAAAGACCCAAAGTTCTTAGTTCACTTTTGGAGGACTTTGTGGAAAAAATTAAGTGCAAATGTGTGTCTATCTTCAGCCTATCACCCCCAACCTGATTGGAAAACTAAGGTTATAAATAGATCTATGTGAAACTTACTAAGATGTCTCACCAAAGAGCATGGATCAAGTTGGGATTCAATTTAATTATAGGAAGAGTTCTATTATAATGACTCTGTTAATCGGTAAATCAGTTTTCCATCAAGCCCTAGACTAAACATCTCGATGTGTTTAGTCTGGATTGTTGAAGAAAGGGTGTGCAGTTAGAGGTGCTAGATGAAGTGAGTAGTTGGAGTGTGTATTTGGATAAGACTAGTGGTGTTGGAAGTTCCTAAAACCCTGCATTCATCTTATGTTCCCATCCATGGTCATTGTTGGAGTAAACTAGGGCTAATGTGGCTAATTAGGATTGTGTACCTAATGGTGGTTAGGTGGTTCCAAAGTAAGATCAAGGCTTGTTCTCTTAGGAAAATTTGTAAAAACAAAAAGGGTATCCAAATATGGTACTAGTTTGTCCAGACACCCTAGAAGTCAAAAGTTGTACACCTATAAGTAGTTTGGAAGACCTACAAGGGTTTGTAGGTGAAGTTGTGATCAAAGAGTTGTGGGAGTTGGGGAAGTAATTAGTTGATTGATTCTCTATTTTTCTTTGCCAACAAAGGTCTTCCAATCATCATATTGGAAAAAAAACTCCACTGGTGAAGATTTCTATTATTTGGTCTCAAATAAGGAAGGAGTCCCTAAGACCTTTGTAAGGAAACTCAGGTGCGGAAACAACTTCCTACGCTAATCTCTATAGGAGAGTATTGTGCAAATTCTTATAAATCCTTACAATTTCAGATTCATTAACTAATTTAACAAAGATATTGCAACCACATACCATACATATAGAAAAATAGAGAATGACACAATGATATACCCTGGGGAAAACCTTTCGGTAAAAAACCCCAGCACTCCAAAACCTGCACAATGTATTATCTTCAACACAAAGATTACAATACACTTGCAATGCAAGTTCTTTCAGGAAATGAGAGACAAAGCCAACAAGACTTAAATTTTTTCTATCTCTCCCATAGGAACAGCATCATATATATAGACTCCTCTGGACCCAAAAATAGGCACAACCACCAAGACCCATGCACAAAGCCACATGTACATAGTTGTTACATGCAATCCCAAGAATAGGCATCCATCCCTAGAATAGACTATGATAGCTTGTCATAGAATTTGCCAAAAATAACGGTCACAAGAGAAGTGTAAGAGAATCTGTCATACCAACCTATTTTTGGCATATTCTCTTACACACACCAACCACTTCTTCTTGGGCACCCAAATAGGCCCAAGTCATAAGATGCTCTTACACCTATCATAGCACATTCCTTAAATAGTTCTTACGCATCATAGGAATCAGTCATGACCATTTCAGTCATGATCTCCTTATGCACAAGATGTCGACACATCAAGTGGAGTGACACATCAACATGCCAACTAGACATGTACAATCACACTTAATTACATTATTTGGAAAAAATACATTTACAAAAAAAATAATAAGAATAGGAATTATCCAAGGTTGACACCTTATTCTTAACATTCTCCCACTTGTCTAACACCTTGTAAGAGCAATAGGAACATAATAGAAACTTTAACCACTATAGGCCAAAAGGCCCATAGACTCTGAACACCATCTAAACTTCTCAGTGCCCACTAGTTTTGTTAATGCATCTGCAACATTCTTCACAGTATCTACCTTCTCCAAATTTACCTTTCCATCTTCCACCATATCTCTCACAAAGTGAAACTGCACATCAATGTGCTTCGTTCTGGCATGGAAAGTTGGATTCTTTGCAAGGCAAATAGTGCTCTGACTGTCACACCAAATAGTAATCTGTTCTGCATCAACACCAACATTAGAACATAATCTTCTAAGCCAAATGGATTCTTTACAAGCATGAGTAGTAGCCATGTACTCAGCTTCTATAGTGGACAAAGCAACCACAGGTTGTCTCTTACTCATCCAACTGATGGTACCACCAAACATAGTGAACACATAAGCACTAGTGGATCTCCTATTGTCAATATCACCTGCCCAATCTAAATCCACAAACCCATGAATAGAAACTGAATACGAAGATCCAGAAGAGTTACCATGATAACATATGGAGTAATCTGATGTACCCCTCAAATATCTAAATACTCGCTTAACTGCATCCCAATGTACCTGTCCAGGATTAGCCATAAAATGACTTAGGACTCCCACTACTTGGGCAATGTTTGGTCTAGTACAGACCATAGCATACATAAGATTGCCAACTGCACTAGCATAAGGTACTCTACTCATGTCCTCCACCTCAGTAGGAGATTTTGGACAATCATCTATAGATAACTTTGTTCCCATAGAAATAGGAACACATAGTGGTCTATAATCTGCCATGCTGAACCTGTCCAACATAGACTTCACATACTTACTCTGACTCAACCATAGTTTTCTGTTAGACCTGTCTCTACTAATTTCCATACCCAAGATGTACCTAGCTACCCCAAGATCTTTCATCTCAAACTGTGTTGACAACTGAGATTTAAAATAAAAAATCATACCCTTACCCTTCCCAAACAGCAACATATCATCAACATATAATGCAACAATAAGAAGGTGATCATTTTCAACTCTGAAATAAACACAATGATCTGATTTTGATCTTACAAATCCAATTGACAACACAAAGGCATCAAACTTAAGGTACCACATCCTAGGAGATTGCTTCAAACCATATAGAGATTTCTTTAATCTGCAAACTAAGGATTCTTTACCTTTAACAATGTAGTGCTTAGGCTGTGACATATAAATCACTTCCTCCAAATCACCATGAAGGAAAGCTATCTTCACATCCATCTGTTCTATCTCTAAATCATATGATGTAGAAAGAGATAATAGAAATCTAATGGATGTCAACTTTGCAACAAGAGAGAATATTTCACCATAATCTATTCCCTCTACCTGTGAATACCCCTTTGCAACCAATCTAGCTTTATACCTTTCAACACTGCCATCTACACAGAATTTCTTCTTGAACACCCATTTACAGCCAACAGATTTTCTCCCTTTAGGCAAAGGTACAAGGTCCCAAGTTTTGTTTTTCTCCAATGAAGCCATCTCATCATCCATAGCCTCAATCCAGGAACCTACATCTTCCATGCCCAAAGCCTCTTTCACAGATCTAGGCTCATCAGTGTTAGTAATCAAAGCAAAGGCACAACTAGAATCTAACATAGAATAACCAAACCTTTCTGGTTGCTTTCTTTCTCTCATGGATCTCCTCAAGGGCTGCAGTTGAGGTTGTTCTTCCTCTTCTTCTAAACTATCAGAGTTGCTAGAGCTCTCCTCATCATTAGGCCCAACATGGTCTCTCTGTTCAGTCTTCTCAAGGGTAGGAGGCAACTAAACAACATCTTTTTCCTTTTCTTTTTCATTTGGTTGTAGCACAATAGGAGAAGATGTTAGCTCTCTAAAAATAACATTTCTACTATACAACACCTTACTAGTCACGAGATCCCAAAGCTTGTATCCTTTCACACCAGCATTATATCTGATGAAAAAACACTTAACAGCTTTGTTTTCCAACTTAGATCTTTTCTCCTTTGGAACATGTGCATAAGCTTCACAACCAAAAACATGAAGATGTCTAATTGAAGGCTTCTTACCAGACCACACCTCCATGGGTGTCTTACCAACAAGGGCTAATGTAGGAGATCTGTTAACCAAATAGCAAGCAGTGGCCACAGCTTCAGCCCAAAACCTTTGTTCTAAACCAGCTCCACTAAGCATACTCCTAGCCTTCTCCATTAGTGTCCTATTCATTCTCTCAGAAACTCCATTTTGCTGTGGGGTATAAGGAGTTTTCTTATGCCTCTTTCTACCTTGTTCTTTACAAAATTGTTCAAACTCTACTGAGCAAAACTCACCACCATTGTCAGTTCTCACACACTTAATCTTCTTACTAGTCTGATTCTCTACAAGAGCTTTAAATTCCTTGAACTGACTAAAGACTTGTGTCTTACTTTTAAGGAAATAAATCCATGTCCTTCTACTATAATCATCTATGAAAGATACAAAAAATATAGACTTGGAGATTGAAGGAACTTTTATAGGACCAAATACATCAGAATGAATAAGATCCAAAACATCAAAAGATTTGTGAGAACTAGAGTAAAACTGAACATGATTTTTTTTACCATAGACATAGTGTTCATAGAAGTTGAACTCAAGATTGCAATCATTTAACCCCTCAATGACATTTTTATTTTTCAGGGTTCTAAGACCCTTTTCACCAATGTGGCCAAATCTCATATGCCACAACATTGTCTTTTATGCAGGAAGCTTACCTTCCAAAGTATTTGCACTACCATCAGAACCAATAGCCACAGACTTCTTCACTACTTGTTCAGATGGTGAGGATGATGAACTATTACATAGAGGAATACATGCATCTAGCTGAAATAAGGTACCTCTCCTAATACCCCTTGCAAGCACTATCGATCCTCTCATCATCTTGCATCCTTCTTTCAAAAAAACAACTTGCACACCTACATCATTCAGCATACTTACAGATAATAGGTTTTGTGCCAAACCTGGAATGTGCATAACTCTGTTGATTCCCTTTACTCATCCATCAGGAAATTTGATAGTGACCCTTCTGTGTCCAACTATCTTTAGGTGAGAATCATCACCCAAGTACACCTTTCCACCATCGAACTCTTCATATTTTAAGAACTAGTTTCGATGAGAGGTCATGTCAAAAGATGCACCCAAGTCAACCAACCACACATCATCAGATGCATGGGCTGCCAAAGCTGTGATGAATGCATCACCATCTTCTTGAGATCTTTTTGAAGCTGAATCTGAACCTTTCTTCTTCTTCTTCGGCTCTTTGCAGTCTTTACGGAAGTGCCCAGATTTATCACGGTTCCAAAATTTTGCCTTGGACTTATTGGAAGTCTTTGACTTCCCACAGGATTTGGATCTACCCTTATTGTTAGACTTATTGTCATTTTTCTTCCCTCTTTCAGTGGATCTCCCACAAACATCAAGGGCTTCTTTTTCTGAAATGAAAGCCTTTCTCCGCATCTCCTTTGATAGCAGTGAAGACACCACATCATCAATTTTGAAGGTGACTAAAGTACTTCTGATAGCCATCACAACATGGTCCCATGAATCCGGTAAAGAACACAAAAGTGTGTAGCAATGATCCTCCTCCTCTAACTTGACACTAGCTGATGTCAATTGTGCAGCCAGCAGATTAAATGCATTTAAATGATCCGTTAAGGATCCACCTTCCTCCATTTGCAGAGAGTACAACTTCTTCCTTAGGAAAAACTTGTTCACTAGAGATTTGGCCTGATACACGGCCGCAAGTCTTTCCCATAAACTATTTGTAGTTTTCTCATCTAGAACATTCAGAAGGACTGCATCAGTTAAACAAAGTCTTATGAGACCCTTAGCTTTACGGTCTTTGATATCCCAATCTGCTTGAGCTACAGTTGTGGGTCTTGTAGCACTTGAAGTTGCTTCCCATAGGTCATGATCTTCCAACATGTCTTCCATCTTGAGTTTCCACAACTTGAAATTAGTGCCATTAAATTTCTCCACCTCCATTCTTCCATATGATGAACTTGCCATCTCAATCTGCAAATAAGATTCAGAATGCTCTACAAAAAAATCCCACTCAAACTTGAGATTAGCTCAAAAAACCCTACCCAACAACTAGGATCAAAAGTTTATCAAGCTCTGATACCACTTGTAAGGAGACTCAGGTGCGGAAACAACTTCCTATGCTAATCTCTATAGGAGAGTATTGTGCAAATTCTTATAAATCCTTACAATTTTAGATTTGTTAACTACTTTAACAAAGATATTGCAACCACATACCATACATATAGAAAAATAGAGAATGACACAATGATATACCCTGGGGAAAACCTTTTGGTAAAAAACCCCAGCACTCCAAAACCTGCACAATGTATTATCTTCAACACAAAGATTACAATACACTTGCAATGCAAGTTCTTTCAGGAAATGAGAGACAAAGCCAACAAGACTTAAAATTTTTCTATCTCTCCCATAGGAGCAGCATCATATATATAGACTCCTCTGGACCCAAAAATAGGCACAACCACCAAGACCCATGCACAAAGCCACATGTACATAGTTGTTACATGCAATCCCAAGAATAGGCATCCATCCCTAGAATAGACTATGATAGCTTGTCATAGAATCCGCCAAAAATAATGGTCACAAGAGAAGTGTAAGAGAATCTATCATACCAACCTATTTTTGGCATATTCTCTTACTCACACCAACCACTTCTTCTTGGGTGCCCAAATAGGCCCAAGTCATAAGATGCTCTTACACCTATCATAGCACATTCCTTAAATAGTTCTTATGCGTCATAGGAATCAGTCATGACCATTTTAGTCATGATCTCCTTACACACAAGATGCCAACACATCAAGTGGAGTGACACATCAACATGCCAACTAGACATGTACACTAACACTTAATTACATTATTTGCAAAAAATACATTTACAAAACAAATAATAAGAATAGGAATTATCCAAGGTTGAGACACCTTATTCCTAACAACCTTAACTTGGTGAAGTTAGCAATTGAGAGAAATATTAGAGAGGGATTAAACATCTCTAATTGGTAGATATCCATCACAATCAATGATTGGAGGGGTTGGTCATTACCTATGAATATGCAGTGAAGAGTTATGGGTGTAAGGCCTTTATTAATACCTAACATTATGTGCTCTGCATCTTAGAGAGAGTGAGAGTGAGAGAGAGAGAGAGAGATGTAGTCAGGGTTGGTGAATCCAATTAAGGACTGACCAATCTTGTAGCCAAACCAATACATAGTGTAAATACACAAAAACAACACAAGATCTGATATAGAACATAAGTCTTTTATTATCAAATTATTGATTACATGTAATGTTTCAAGCTGTAAGGCCTTCTCGATTATGGCCACATACAAAGAAATTATCAGTCTACAAGATCTCGCAAGATCCAAATCTTTTCCACAACATTAGTATTCAGCTAGTCCAGGTCTGCAACACATACTACATTGGTAGGCACCCAAGAAAGATCTAAACTTGTACTCCAACTTCCAAGCAATCTTCCTATTGTAAGCTCATAGGCTACTAAATTTTCTAACTTCTCCTCCTCCTAAAAATCTCTCCAGTCATCCTATAAATATTGAATCCCAGCCACAAGTCAGCTGATGAAACAATTAACCCACGCAAACAAATATTAAATGCTAAAACATTAGTCAACTCTCAAATAGCCTTACAAGATGAATAAACTCTCCAAGATGGCCCCACCGATCATCAAATCCACATATAAGAGTGTAACATGCCAGATCTAGGTCCCTACACATCCAATGATCAATCCATAACATGAGGAGTGTGACCCAAATTAAATGCACCAGTTGGCCAAGCTGATTCATCCAAACAACTTCAGTCAATAAGCAAGAACACTGAGCAACAAAATAAATAACTGAGTGCTAATTGACTGACCACTCCAAGCATGACTGAGAAACACAATTATTACTGAGCACTAGCGAACCAATGCCTTCAATTATTGAACATTCTTCAGAGACCGAGCACCCCAGTAACCATAGAAACCAAGAAACCAATCTCCCAAACCGAGTAAGAATACCATCAAACCAAGATCAAAACTAAAAATATACCTTGAAAGAAAAACATATTTTTGGTTGATACAGGATTGCCAAGAATCCTAGGATGCTCTTGCATCAAACACCCTAGGTAAGAAAGATTTTCTCATAAGGAAATAAGGAACACCTCAAGGGAATCATAATAGGTATGCCAAATCTATTCCTAACCCATATCTCCTCTTTCCCTTCATCCCAAGTAGTCTTCACTTCATTCATCGCTTCCTACAGCAAGTTGTTCTGCTTTCCACTTCTCTTATATTTTTGGTTTGCAATTGATAGCAACTGACTTTGACCACTACCGACCATAGCAGTGCCTCAGTAAGGTTCATCCTCATCAATCAACTCAATATCCTTTGCATCTCTCTATGTCATAAATGTCATCATGTATTGTACCATCTTTGTTAGAAAGATCATTTGCCTCTTGATCTCAACAAACTCTTCAAATATGTCATTCTCCTTCTCCTTCAAACCTAATTTTGTAGAAATAGGTTCCTCAATCTTTCGCGCTTGAAGTTTGTCATCATCACATGGACAACACCTAATGACTCCACATCCCTTAGTCCTAGCCTCTTGTAAAGGTATCATCTTATGCTGAGCTCCTTCATGCCTAACTTCATAAGTGTTAGCACCACCATAAAACAACACATTTATGTCAAATTGCCAAGGTCTACCAAGAAATAGATGGTAGACATCCATAGGCAACACATCACACAATATCTCATCCTGGTAAGATCCAATCTAGAAATTAACCAAGAATTGTTCTTCAATTCTAACCTTAGAAACATCTTGTATCCAACTAATCTGATAAGGATTAGGATGCCTCCTCCTTTCCAAATTCAATTTACTAACCATTTCTTCTAAAACAAAGTTCTTAGAACTACCACCATCAACTATGACATTACATACCTTGTTTTTGCACTTACATCTGGTTCTGAACAAATTTCTTCTTTGCACCGGTTCAGAGACACATGTAGCTAACCTTCTAGTGACAAGACATTCACCTTTCTCTGGAAAATTCTTAATGTCTTCTTCAGCAACTAATGCAACTCTTTTCTTAGGACACTACCAACTTCTATGACCAACTTCACCACAGTTATAACAACTACCAGTGAACTCATTCTTCCACCTTCCTCTCTATCAAACATTCTTAGTAACTTGACCATTGCTAGATCCAACATCAGGCTTAGGGTTTTCTTGCACATTAGCTTTAGCAACTATCTCACCAATCTTACCACCTTGATTCCTATTGTTCTATCTAGCTTCAAACTTCTTATTAAGCTTCTCTTCAATCTTCAATTCCATCTGATAAGCATCTCCTATTATTATCATCCGAACAGTAAGTAATTCTTCTTGAATACTAGGTCTAAAACCATAGACATACCTAGCAACCTTTTCTTTATCAGCTTTAGAATGACCAGTCCTAATCAAGATTCTATAAAACTCCTCAGTATACTCCTATACGAATTTTTTAATCTTCTTCAAAGCTTGTATCTTCTTAAACATTTCCAATTCATAATCCACCAGAATGAATTGCTTCTTCAATTTGTCAACTGTTCGGTTCCACTTAGTGATCTTTTCTTTTCCTCTTCTACCTCTTTCCAACTAAACTTATCTCCACCAAATATTTGCATGACCTTTGAGCTTAGTCTTTGCAAATCTAACCCTATCAAGATATTTTATTTCTTCATACTCAAAGTATTCATCAATCTCATTGATCTAATCAATCAATTCTTTAGGCCCAAGGCTTCCAAAAAATGCAGAAACTTCAATCTTAGGTATTTTCCCAATCTTAGACATAGCTTTCAGGATTCTATTCTCCTTTGGATCTCTATCTTCTTCTACAACTTCTTCAAAATAATCTTCCTCATATTCATCATCACTATCCTCTTTCAAGGTAGGCTTCTTCCTTCTCAATTCCTCTTATAGGTCTTGCACTTGTTTCTGCAAAGCCCTAAAATCATCAAGGCTGAATTCTCTAGTAGCTTCTTCCTCTGAGATCTCACAATTTTTCCTTAGAGGCATCTTCAAATCAAGATCTAGATATGGACACACAAGATCCACTCAGCTCCAACTAGAAAAAACTTCACTCTGATACCACTTGATGCAGTCAAGGTTGGTGAATCCAATTAAGGACTGAATTACCTTGCAACCAAACCAATACGTAGTAGAAATACACAAAAATAACACAAGATTTGATATAGAAAATAAGTCTTTAGTTATCAAATTACTAATTACATGCAATGTGCCAGGCTGTAAGGCCTTCCTGGTTAGGCTAGATACAAAGCAATTATCAGTCTACAAGATCTCGCAGGATCCAAATCTTTTCTACAACATCAGCATTCAACTAGTCTAGGTCTGTAACACATAGTACACTAGTAGGCACACATGAAAGATCTAAAATTTTACTCCAACTTCCAAGCAATCTTCCTATCCTAAGCTCATAGGCTACTAACTTTTCTAACTTCTCCTCCTCCTAAACATCTATCTAGTCATCCTATAAATACTAAATCCCAAGCAAAATTTGGCTGATGAAATAATTATCCCACCCAAACAAATATTAAATGCTAAAACATCAGTCATCTCTCAAATAGCCTTACAAGATGAATAAAATCTCTAAGATGGCCCCATCAATCATCAAATGCACATAGAAGAGTGCAACATGCTAGATCTAGGTCTCCACATGTCCAATGGTCAATCCATAAAATGAGGAGTGTGACCCAAATTAAATGCACTAGTCGGCCAAGCCGATTCATCCAATCAACTTCAATCAGTAAGAAAGAACACCAAGCAACAAATGAAATAATCGAGCACCAGTCAACTGACCACTCCAAGCATGAATGAGAAACATAGTTATTACCAAGTGCCAGTGAACTGATGCCTTCAATTACTAAACATTCTTTAGAGACCGAGCACCCCAGTAACCACAAAAATTGAGCAATAATTCTCCCAAACTGAGAAAGAATACCATCAAACCAAGATCAAAACTAATAATCTACCTTCAAAGACAAACATATTTTTGGTTGACACATGATTTCCAAGAATCCTAGGATGCTCCTACATTAGAGAGAGAGAGAGATAGCTATGCAACCACCAACCAAACCAAGGGTTTCTAACACCCCAATCCAATCTATACTTGTTTCTAGGACCCTCGTTCATCCTACACCCACTCCTTGGGAACAAGTACTAGATGAACCCTACAAGGGAAATTTTCCCTACACCTCTATTCCATTGTAAAAAATGGTGGAGAAAATCTTTTGGGACCAATTCCAATAAGGATTCACACTCACAAGAAATCCCAACAACCCACAACACCAATCCTTCAATCAGGGCCTACAATCCATCTAGTCCTGGTCACCCAATTTTTGGTCTTTAGTCTAAAAAACTCCTAAAAGACTTGGTAAATTAACTGATGATCCTAACATCCTTTTGGATTCCCCTAAATATCCCAAGAGCCCTTAGGTTGACACTAATCCAGTACCCCAAAACACCTACTATGTTCACAGGCCTAATTGGCTAGAGCAGGCTAGGAACACTAAGTAACTTTGAGAAGATGGGTACTCAAAATCCTCCAAACCCCTTGGACATCCCTAACACATCCCAAATGGAAAAAAACCATACTTCATGGGGTCACCTTAGTCCCACACACCGACTGTCCCCACTTGGCAACACTTCTCCTGCTTAAACACATTGAGATGTTTAGCCTAGGGCCGGCTTGATGAAAGGCCAGATGAAATCCCCCTACCTTGATCCTCTCTAGAATCATTGAAATGGTTTCACTACCTTACATTCCCCTTATGTTCATGAGGATCCACTAGTAGACTTTCAAGTTAGAGTCCCATCTATTCCAAACCCTCAAATTTAGGGTTGTTCGGACTAGTCTAGGAACAAATGAACAGATCTTTGGTAATAGAACACCAAAAGACTTCAAACCAATTGAATTAAATCATTTATTCACTCCTACAACCAAAAAATAAACTAGAAAACCATCCAATGTTTGTACATGGTCATACAACTCGCTGATACAGTTAGATTTTCTAGAAATTTAAGGTTTTCTTATTCAAATTCTTAAGCCTTCGTACATGCACCATCCAACTTGATGCCTAATCACATTTTAGGATTTAAAAATACTCTCCAACAATTACAACCACATTTTTCAAGGCTTTGAACTGATTTACAAGTTTTGGAACAAATTTTCAAAAGTTTTCGAGCAACTTTTGAAAAGTTGTCGAGCAACTTTCAAAAGTTGTATGCAGCTTTCAAATGTTTCATTGAAACTTTTCCATTCTCCTTTTGTCTAGCATGTTTCAATAATGAAACTCATATCTCTTATATAGAAAAGTAAATTGTTTTCATATAAACCATTAGATTTTACCTCTTAATCTCCTTCGTTCATTTTGCCACTTAAACCTTCCTCGATAGATATGTCCATAACACGTTTGAATCTTATCCTTTAGATCATCTTTGAATTTTTTCAATCATGGATCTCATAACTAACTTCATCCTTAGCCTCTAAATCATAAAAATTTCCATCTCATCAAACTCAGTCAGTTGTTCTTAGTATTCAAGGTTTTTATCCACACTCAGTTAATATAGAAATGTGTCGGTGATAATTACCTTAGTTATACTATCACTCGGTATACACTGTACTAGCTTGGTGTATACATAAATCTTCAATTACCAACCACATTGACTTGTTCAATTTCAAATCTCTTCTTCATACTATATTAATGTAACATGCTTAGGTAAACAATATAAAGTCATAGACTCATCAATAAGTTACCCAACGTTTACCTTATCCTTCTCTGTCATATCCATCTTTTCCTTATGTAGATATCTTTGTTCTTCATCTTTTCTTCCTTCAATAGATGTTAAGATGCTTGTAACTATCATGATAAGTAATGTCAAAACTAGTTGACATCAATGACAACATATTGACTAATTTAATCATCTTACATATCATTTCACTAGCTTGGTGATATCTAATCATTGTTTCTTCAGTTCATCTAGATTGACAATCAGTTGTAGTTCATCAATCTCTCCCTTTGGCATTAATGGCAACACAAGCAATATGAAAATATGTCATTCACTTACCAAACATGTATTCTACAAATATGTAAGTAAATTTTGTAGCTCAGCAACCTCTCCCTAGCTTGATATTTAATATGTTTAATCACTACAAAACAAAACAACATTACATGTAGACTCTCCCTGCGGATTTGATCTTTTCAATTCTCAGATTCTTGTTCTCAGCAACAGATATTCAAGTCTCTCTCTTTTTCTAATCTTCTTTCCCTTTGATGTGTTCTCACTAGCTAATTTTTCATATTCATTTCCTCTCCCTTTAACAACAATGCTAAAGACAAACAGCTCTGAAGAGCTAAGTAATTATTTGTTTTTAGGTTCATATCAGGTACCTTTAGTGTACTAATAATTTTTTTTTTTGTTCTAGCTTCTACAATCTTTCACAACATTAGCAAAACTAAAGTGAATCTTTAATATTGGCAAAAAATCTAGCAACAATCCCAACTGCTTGTGCAATATATGGCCTACTATGTACTACATACATCAGTTTTCCAATCATAGATCGATACAATGTTTGATTTACCTCTGTAGATTCATCATCCTTTGTCAATTTACATCGAGTTACCATCAGTATTCCTACTGGTTTTGCATCTTCCATGCCAAAAGTTTTCAACACTTTTTTAATGTATTTTGATTGTGTGATGAAAATCCGATCATTATGTTGTATAATCTACAAACCTAGATATAATTTAATCCATCCAAATATTGACATCTCAAATTCCTTTCTCATTTCATTAGGAAAAGATTTGCAAATCAAATCTTGTCCACCAAAGATTATATATCATCAACAAATATTTCAATAATCAAAATATTATCATCAGAATCTCCTTTCATGTACAAATTATTATTTTCACTAGTTCTTACAAAGCCAATACTGATAAGATAAGCATGTAGTCTTTCATACCATTCCCTCAGTGCTTGCTTCAGTTCATATAAAGTGTTGTGCAATCTACATACTATGCCATTTTGATTTTGATCAACAAACCCTTCCGATTGTTCTATGTCAACCTCATCCTCAAGAATTCCATTCAAAAAATCTGATTTCACATCCATTTGATATACTTTAAATCCCTTATGTGCAACATATACAAGTAATATACAAACTCCTTCAAGTCTTGCAATAGGTGCAAGTAATAGATTAAATAAGTTTTGAAAACTTTTGGCATGGAAGATGCAAAACCAGTAGGAACACCAATGGTAACTAGATGTAAATTGACAAAGGATGATGAATCTACAGAGGTAAATCAAACACTATACTAATCTATACTTAGAAAATTGATGTATGTAATACACAGTAGGCCTAATATTACAAAATTAGTTGGGATTGTGGCAAGATTTTTTGCCAATCCTAAAGATTCATATATGGTTGAAGTTAAAAGAATTTTTAGATACTTGAAGAAGACTGAAGAATATAGAGTATGGTATTCTAAGGAAGACAAATTTGAACTCAGAATTTACACTGATGTAGATTGGGTTGGGAACATAGATGATTAGAAGAGCACAACCGATGGACCATTCTTTTTGGGAGATATGCTTGTGACTTGGATAAGAAAGAAACAAGTATGCATCTCTTAGTCTACTGCTAAAGCAAAGTATGTTGTTGCTGCTACAAATTTTTCTAATATTGCTTGGATTAAATAAGTGTTGGAAGGAATGAATGAGGTAATCACTAAACTAGTGATTATATATTGTGACAACACTAGTGCTATAAATATTTCCAAGAATCCTATGATGCATTAAAAAAAAAAGCATATATCTATTATCACTACTTAAGGGAACAAGTTCAAGAGAAGTAGGTGGAACTGGAATTTGTAACATTTAAAGAACAACTTGTTGATAGCTTTACAAAACCCTTACCAAAGGACACATTTGAATATTTGAGGACTAGACTTGGGGTTGGTCCCCTATCTATCAGTCACTAATGTGATCAGTAGGTTGCATCAACCTATACTTATCAGAAGATCATTCATGTTGATTCACATAGCTCACACTTTAGTTTTGCTAAGGTTGTGAAAGATTATAGAAGTTAGAACATAAATTTGTTTATTAGTACATTGAAGGTACCTGATATGAACCAAACAATAGAGAATTACTTGGCTCTTCAAATCTTTTTTTATTTGGCATTGTTTTCAAAGGGAGACAAAATAAATATGAAAAATCAGCAAGTGAGAACACATCAAAGGGAAAGAAGATCAAAAAAAGAGAGACTTGAATATCTATTGTTGAGGACAAGAATCTTAGAACTAAAAAGATCAAATCCATAGGGAGAGTGATGTAGGGAATCCCAAGAAGATAAAGAGGCCACACAAATTGATCCATGAAGACCTTAATTTAATGTAGTTGGGCCACTAGTGCCTTCATACCATGTTTTTTGTAAAAGTTGCCATGATAAGGTAAAGAGCACCCTACAAGGGTCACTATGTAATAAACTTAGGGTCATATGGTTTTAACAAGATGGATATAGAGTTGGGAAAGTTGTTAAAGGCCATAAAAAAGCCATAAAATAGAGGTGAAGGCCTCATTAGGTCTAGTGGTCGAATTGGAAACTTAGTTGTCAATTTTGACAACATTGTTTTTTACATCTTTTAGCAACTTTCAAGATTGGGAAGTTAGTTAGGGTTTTTGGAGTGGAAAGAAAAGAAGAATTTTTATGTGAGATAGGAGGAGAGAGTTAGAGATCTTTCAAGCATGAGAGTAGAGAATAATTCATGAAGTTTTATTTTTGGTTTGTGTTTTAGTTTTGGATCTTTGTATAGCTATAACAGAGACTATGTGTAAACAACAAGCATTTTCTATATAAAGTTTTGCATTGTTGATTTTGGATAGCTTTGGTTTTGTGGTTTCCAGAAGTGATTGAATGAATCTTTATTTTACTTTATTATTTGTATCATGAATTATTTTTCATGTCTTGGCATTTGGACTTGACTATCTATACTATGACAGTAGGATTCAATCTTACAGATTTCTTGTTCTGCCTAGAAAAATATAGTCTCGGTGTGGAGATGAGAACTCATAAGTTAATCATTGGATTTGTCTCAGATTAGGATATCTTTTAAAGAGCCTAGTTATTAACATCTCCACTAGAGATATTTCCAAGTTAATGCCTGAAATAAAAGTTGTGAGCAACATAAAACTTAGTCAGTGAGTAATGTCTTGACAATGCATATAAAAGAAGCCATGTGTATAGCAGCAAGGATTCTAGCCATGCAAGCACAATATTTTGTTTTTTATTCCATCAAGGTAGATGGAATATGATATGATTTACCCTATGTGAGGTTCTGGAATTGACCGGAAGGAACTAAACAAGAAAGCCCTAGTTTAGAGGCCCTTAAAGTGAGGGTTTATTGCATGGAAGGCTTAATCAATTGGGAAGCCAAAATAAATTTGAGAATCCTTTGTTTTTGATCCTTACCTAAGACTTTTTAATATTCTTGAGCTTTGGAAATGAGTATGGATAGGAGCTCCTTTGTAAATGAGCCCATTTAGGCCTAGGGAAGCAACTAGACCAGTCATTATTTGGATGGGATGACTCAACAGACCTATACCTAATTTTGATATATGTTTTAGAAATCCAAAAAGGGTATCTAAAAACATATTTTATAAGAATTTTTTTAATAAATTTAAGGAGCTAAGATTGAAAAACTCACTAGTGAAGGCTAGTAGGATTTAAGCTTAGAATGAAGGAAATGGAAGTAGATACAAAAACCTTTCCATGAAAGTTATGAAAACTTGGTATGGAGATGTTCTAAGTGTAAAAAATCCTTTAGGAGATTTGGAAATGAAGGATAAGGCTTATATTCAAGTTTTAGCATTTCAATGGTGTTGAGCCTAGTGGGAATGAGTCTTGGAGAAGACTAAGTGTATGACCTTAGTTGGTCTTGAAAATGGAATGTATCTTAGCTTTGATCCATGAGTGAAGAAGGGTTTGAGAGACCTTAGACAAAAATATTTATATTGAAGCCTATTTGGAGAAACCAAATAGAATTTTTCCACTTTCCTCTGCATCAGAGAGTCACCATGTAATTCTATTTTGTTTTGTAGTGATTCAACATATTAAATATCAAGCTAGGGAGAGCTTACCGAGCTAGAGAATTTACTTACATAGTTTTAGAATACATGTTTGGTATGTTTATGGCATATTTTCATATTTCTTGTGTTGTCATCAATGCCAAAGGGAGAGATTGATGAACTATAACTGATTGAATATCTAGATGAACTGAATAAATAGTGATTAGAGATCACCGAGCTACTAAAATGATATGTAAGATGATTAAATCAGTCAATATGTTGTCATTGCTATCAACTAGTTTTGATAGTACTTATCATGATAGTTACAAGCATCTAAACATCTGTTGAAGGAAGAAAAGATGAAGAACATATATATCTACATAAGGAAAAGATGGATATGTTAGAGAAGGACAAGGTAAACATTGGGTAACTTATTGATGAGTCTATGACTTTATATTGTTGACTTGAGCATGTTACATTAATCTATTATGTAGAAGATATTTATAATTGAATAATTTAATGTGGTTGGTAATTGAAGATTTATTTATACACTGAGCTAGTGCAGTGTATACCGAGTGACAGTATAATTGAGCTAGTTATCACTAACACATTTCTATGTTAACCGAGTATGGATGAAAACATTAAATACTAAGAACAAATGACTAAGTTTGATGAGCTAGAAATTGTGATGATTTTGAAGCTAATGATGAAGTTAGTTATGAGATCTATGACTGACAAAATTCAAAGATGATCTAAAGGATGAGATTGAAATGTGTTATGGACACATCTTCTGAGGAAGGTTTAAGTGGCAAAATGAATGAAGGAGGTTAAGAGGTAAAATCTAATGGTTGATATGAAAATAATTTACTTGTCTACATGAGAGAGAGAGAGTAGGAGAGAGAGGGAGAGAGTTCAACAAAATTTGGGTAGGAAATTTTGGATATGTGATAATATCGGATATCTAATAATTTCAAATATATGATATTTTTGGATATCTGATTCATTTTATTGGCATTGAAAAGTAAAAATTTTATTCTCTGGGTCCCTGCCCAAGAAGCACATTTTTCTATAGATAATCATGGGATTGTAGTTTTAGTAAGACAAAAATCCACTTTTTTGCTCTTCTTGGTTGGAATTTGTCTATTACCAAAGGATTTTGCATCACCTTTTTGGTCTCACTATGGGGAGCAATAGTCATTGAAAGCATAAAGGGAAGAGGAAACTCACAAATGAAGAGATTGAAGTGTATAGAGAAATGGATAGGGTTGCCCATCGAAACAAGAGACAAGGCATGTTAAATATTAATGAAGATGTGGGCATAGGCCCACCCTTAAATGTGGTTCCAAGTGAAGAAGAAGATGAACTTTAAATGATTTATGACAATAATATTGAAAATGAGATTGTAGGGATTAAAGATGAAAATGTAGGTTTTGAAAATGAACATGTAGACGTGGACAATGGAGTGTGGACATTGACAATGACAATCAATTGATTGAATATGAAGGAATTAACAATGATAATATTACACAAGAACCAAATCAATGTAACACATCTCCAAATTATATTAGAAATGAACTCCCTTAGGAGGAAGAAAGACAAACTTTAAAATTGAGACCTTCAAGAACAACTAAATGGCTATTTGAAATTGATAAGAACATAATGAGGAATTTTGATGCCAAGAGATCCAAAAGAACCATTTGGTTGTGGGTCTCAAAACTTATTGATCAATTTTTTTGCCACAAGACGTTGGTTGGGCAATGTCAAATGTTTATGTAATTGTTAAAGATGCAAAAGATGAGACATATACTAGTCAAATTGAAGATTAGTGTGAATAAGAAAAAGGAGAGAAATCCTATTATTGTGACAAATCTTTTTAGTGCTCTCAATTCCATTGGGAAGACTAGCAAGGAAAAAGATAAAAGAGCTATTAGGAGGGTTATTAAAACCTCCTTAGTAAGTCATCATTTGAGAAAGGCTCATTTGATGAGACAAACATGTGTTGACTTGAACCTAAATCATAAAACTTTGGATAGAGAACTTGCAAGAAGAGAAAGACTTGATGATCTCATCAACATGATACATGGACTTATGGTGGGATACTTTTACATTGTGATAAGAAGCTTATTGATGGTGTGAAGGATCAAAGTCAACTATTTTGGAAATCTAACTCAAGAGTGTCACCAAATGTGAAGGATGTCTTGAAGTTGAAAATTGACATTCAAGACCACACCATGCATCCCAAACATTATTTCGAGGTGAGTCAAACAACGTCGTTCCAAAAAATTTGTGAGACACATCCAACATTGCAAATGTCAAAAAGAGCTTTTGAAGCCCTTAAGCCTTTTTTGTGTGCCTCTTAAAATTGAAAATACTTGTTGTTGCAAATATCATGAAGAGTTTGTTGGTGTTTTTTATTGCAACCCCCTTTCCTAGGTGGGAACTTGAGGGACATAGAACTTGGAACACAAACTCAGCACCATCAGCGGAAAAGGGACAAGGAAAATCTAATAGCACAATGTACAAAGAACTTCTTCACTTTGAGCTCCACATCACTTAGGTGGGTATACCTTATCTACACACACATGACTTCTTTTGACAAACAACAGTGATGTAGGTGCATCCTGGGTGTAAGAGCAATCTTGCATCACCCAAAAATATTTCTAGTTTTGTTTTCAATAAGGGCTATCTTGTGCAAAGCTGCTATTTATGGAAACTTACTATTTTTAGTAAGTTGGTCATATGATCTCAAAATGTTCTAATTTCACAGTTGGAGGTTCATCTCAGTCATTTCAACTGACCAGTTGAGTTTCATTGCCACATGATCAGTATTGGTGAAGTTATTGAGGTTTTTGGGTACGAAATCTTTCAGGTCAATTTTGAAGGTCTTAGAGGCTCTGAATTGCGATCGACCCCTGGCTAATTGGTGCTAAAGCATGTCAGGTGTTGTAGATCTCATCATGACATTTCTAAAAAGTGGTTACAATAGAAAAATAGAGCTACAGTTAAAAATTTATCGCCTCCGAAAATTGGGTTACCTAAAATCATATTTTGTATTTCTTTTGAGCTGACCCTATTGTAATAATTGTGAAGAATAAATAATTCTATGTTTAGTCGGCATAAAGGGCTAAATTTCTGGAACCTTCTCGGGCGGTGGAAATTGCCTATATAAGAAAGGTCTGTAGTGTTTTCTTAAGTAGTTTTGGGGATAGTTCTGGGTGGTAGATCTGGGTAATAATTCAAGGCTTTGTCCTATAGAATATTGTAAGGGAATGCCCATGTGGCTTTGCATATTGTAATTCTGAAAGTTTGTAATTCCCAATTTGTGGAGATAATAAGAAGCCATTTTTTTGTTCTTTCATATTGTTGTTGTTTCTTTGTTTCTATTATGTGTTTCTGGTATTAAGGGGAGCACCCTTCATCAAGTGGTATCAGAGAAGGAGTTCCTGAGTGTGTAAATAGATCACCAATTATGAGGCAGTTTGCACCAAGATCATGGGTTAGGTTTTTTGTGTAAACAAATCACCGACTATGAGGTAGTTTGCACCAGGATCATGGTTAGGGTTTTAGCATGCATCACAAAAATGCCTCCACGAAGGGAACATGGTGGAAGAGCTGGTGTTGTAACACCTGAGGTTAGAGTTCTCTAGAGACAAGTGCAAGCATTAGAAGAAGAGATTCACAAAGGAATGAATCTTAATGTCAGAGATGAAAGTGAGGATGAAGTCGAAGAAGGAAATGATGATCAAGAAGAATAAGAAGAAGAAGAAGAAGAAGAAGGTGAAATTTTGAATCAAGAAGAAGAAAGGCTTTTCTGGGCCATTTCTAAGATCGGAAAAAGACCTAAGGTCGAGGTTCTGACATTTTTCAAAAATCTTAACCCAGAAGAATTGATTGACTAGATCAATGAATATGAAGAATATTTTGAGTATGAAGATATTGAGGATCCTGATCGGGTCAAGTTTGTGAAGGCAAGACTAAAGGATCATGTGAAGATCTGGTGGCAAGAGATTCAGTTGGAGTGAAATAGAAGAGGAAAGGATAAAATCACAAGATGGGGGCTGATGGTGGATAAATTAAAGTGAAAGTTCATCCCTGTTGATTATGAGCTTGACCTACAAAGGAAAATGCAAAATTTGAAGCAAGTAGGAAGATCTATTTAGGAGTATACAAAGGAGTTCTATTGAATCCTCATCAGAATAGGCCATGCAGAAGCTGATAAGGAGAAAGTTTCCCATTACCTTAATGGATTGAGGTCAAGCATTCAAGAGGAGTTGAATTTGGTTTGAATGAACAGTATTGAAGAGGCATACCAGTTTTCCCTAAAAGTAGAGGAAAAGATAAACAAGAAGTTCAAGAGAAAACAAAGTGAAAGAGGTGATGGAAGATCTGGTGGACGATCATATGGAGACTGAAATGAAGATCTGAAAAAGTAGGATGAGACCAGTAATAGTCAGAATTAGAGAGGAGATAATTCCAATCATTTTTATGATTAGAATAATAGAGATCAGTGAGGAAGAGGAAGAGGACAAGAATCTGGAAGAGGAGGCTTCCGTGGAACATGTTTTCATTGTGGAGAAGGTCATAGGGCATTTGAATGTCCTCAATGCCAAGGATGGATGGATAGGAGGAAAGAAGGCCAATCTAGAGTTGCACATGTAGATGAAGATGCTAGATCATCAAATTCTGAAGACACTGAAAGAGGAGAAACATTGATTAACAGAAGAGTCCTGCTGAGTGGTGAGAATGAACCTGAACAAAGGAGGAGCTTGTTTCTCACTAGATGCAAGTGTGAGGGTAAATGTTGTGATGTGATTATTGATAGTGGAAGCACTAACAATTTGGTTTTAGAAGAGATAGTGACAAAGTTGAAGCTCAAGAGGTAGAAACATCCACATCCATATTGGGTTTCTTGGGTGCAGGATGACCACAAGGTCATGATCAGTGAATAGTGCCTAGTGAAGTTCAAGATTGGCGGTTACCAAGATGAGGTATTATGTGATATCATATCTATGGATGCATGTCATATGTTATTGGGTAGACCTTGGTAGTTTGATAGATGTGCAGTACATTATGGTCATGTGAATACCTATTCCCTAACAAAGGATGGAGTGTGACATAAGCTAAAACCATTAAAGAAAATGGAAGAAAAGGTATGTGGTTATGCATGAATAACTTTGGTTGATAGAGGAAATTTCTCAAATGGTATGAGGCATGAGCATATGTGTTTTACCTTAATTCCAAAGGCTAGGAAAGAGGAAGTAGAAGATGTACCTATAGAAGTTGCAAAATTATTGAATGAGTTTTAGGATATTGTATCCGATAATGTACCTAATGGATTACCACCAGTAAGAAAGATCAGTGATCAGATGGACATGATTCCAGGAGCCAATTTTCCAAATAAGGCATCACATAGAATGACACTGGTAGAAAGTGAAGAGTTGAAGACAGATTTGAAGTTTAGTTCATCACATCATCCACATATTGTATATAGAAGTAGTCCTAGAAATGCATCTAAGTTGAGAAAGATAGATAAAGGAGAAATAAGTAGTGCTGAAGCTGAGGATTTTGCAGAACATTTGAAGAACATTCATGAGGAGGTGAGAAAGCATATTACCAAGATGAATGTGTAGTATAAGGCTAAGGCAGATGAGAAAAGGAGGCATAAGGAATTTCAAGTTGGGGATGAAGTCATGGTTCATTTGCAGAAGGAAAGATTTCTGGTTGGTACATATAACAAGTTGAAAATGAAGAAGTTTGGGTGATGTAAGATACTGAAGAAGTATGATTCAGGAAATGCATATGAGGTTGAGTTTCCTACTGAGCTGACTATTTCACTAGTACTTAATGTTTCAGCTATGACAGAGTATCATGATGGAGGTGTTGAAGATGAGGTTATAGAAGCACTGTTAGCACCCTAAAAAATTTTCATGGCTATGCAGGTCTTCCCCTAGTCTCTGGAGTCTCTTTCCTAGTCTCTAGCCCTGAAACTTTTGTCAAATTTTCAAAAAACTAGCCGTTGGGTGAAAAAATTCAAAAATGCCCTAGCCCTATTCTTTTTCATTGTTACCTTTTTTGTGACTTAAATCCTTAAATCTACATGTGTTAATTAAAATGACCTTTTATGTTGTTTGGCAGTTAAATTTTTATGTCTGGTAGGGTCCCCTTTAAATTTTCCTAAGTCCTTAATCCCTGCGCTAGATTCTTTCCTATAGTTTTAGCCTTTATTATTTCTCAGGCCTAGTCTCTCTGACACCATCTGAATCAATAGTGGGTGCATCTTCTCATAGACTGTGTCAGAGGCTTGAGATTATGAGATGACCATTGATTGTTCCATGATTGCAACACTTCAAAATGGTGGGTCCACTGCCAGGTAAGCACACATGGTGGTTCCCTATTGGCTGAAAGAATCAATGAAGTGGCAGGGTTGTCAGAATGTCCCATGAATGAAGAAAAAGTGGTTCATCAGCTTGCCAAATTTTTCAATGTGGTGGTTTCTCATTTGTCAAGGTATCCTATGCAACACGGTAGGGTCAAGCTTTACGTCATTGGCAATAGATTCCAAATCTATGGTGGGCGCATGATCTCATAGAATCTTTTGAGCCCTTGAGATCATGTGCGATCCATCTGATCCTCTAGGTGTTCATGTCAGAGATAAAGGAGGGTCCAAAATAACACATAGGCATATTTGGCAGTTTTTGATTGGTCCACGAGGTAATATGCTGGCAGTTGTTAGTGGGACTTGATTTTTGAGCTTGTCAGAGGGTCCTGATATCTGCAGAGGATTGACAGTGGGCTCATTTTCTCATGGATTGTGTCAGAGGTTTGAGATTATGTGCCGACCGTTGATTCTACCTTTTTCAAAGGTGACAAATAAAGGTGGGTCCCTTGCCAGATGGGGTTGATGTGCATGTTTTTCATTGGCTAAAAGGATAACAAGGTTGTGTGACCATTTCCAGATGGTGCTAATTTGTTTTAATTTTATTGGCTGAGTTGGAGGATGATGAAGAATACTACAGGGTGGGGCCATGTTAGAGAGGTCAGTGACAAGGACAAGATCTACAGTTGGCATAAGTTCTCATGGGTTATGTCAGAGCCATGAGATCTTGTGCCCACTATCCAATTAAGGGCTTGTATGCGGTGGGTCCTTTGTCAGTGGTGATCGGGCATGAGCAGCAAATGGCATGGTGACAAGTGGCATAAAGTGGGCCTAGGTGAGGGTCTAAAAGTTTAGCAATCCTGATAAAAGGGTTAGCAACCTGAAAATTTTTAAAAGTGATCGCTCATTCACGAGAAGAATTGGTGGTGCTCCAAATTGTTTAGCGATTCAGTGAAGGAAGGTCTCATAATCGCTAAATTATTTAGCAGAGACATAAAGTGTTTTGCGAACTAGCAAGACCCTTTAGTCACTAGTTCACCAGATATGACCAGGGTAAGTTTATTTCCTTTGTTCGCTGAATCACAGGGTTAAACTCAGGTTAGGAATTTCATTGCACGAATAAGGAAATGCCTTGTCACATGTTCGCTAAGAGTTAACTCAAGGATAGCAGTGAGTTAAAGACATAGAGCTTGTGAAATAAAAGGATCGAACGGTCGTAACTTAAAGTTGATCTCAGTTTGAATATTGACCACCGATTTACTACTAGCACCATGAAGTGACTGTTGAAATTCAAATTTAAATTTTCTGAGGGTTTCCAGTGACAGAAAGGACTAGTTTTTATGGTTTCTTCAATCAGATTTGATTTGGTTGGTGGTACTAGTGGATGCAGTGTGATCCGGGGTGCCATGATAAATTGCTGGGGGTTTTATTGTACCATGAAGTGTGGTTTTGTGCTCAAAAAGTGTTTGCAGGTGGTCGATTTGACTAGTTTTTATGGCAATTCCTTGGTTTACTGTGCTGATCTCATAGATTTTCATGATTGTAAATCTTTTTGAGATTGATTTTCTCCAAGTTGCCTCTATCTCTTCCCCTGCAATAAATTCTAATGTAATTTTTGGTTGGTTGGGTAGTTGAAACCCTAACCCTAGCTGTCTGAAGCTTGTTGCATCCTAAATGTTTTCAGAATTCCATAGCAGCTAGTGGTATATATGGCTGTATTTTTGACTTTGTAGGGGTTCCACAATTTTGGAGGTCCATTATTCTAGTTCCATGAAGGGTCCTTTTCCTATAGATATTTTCTTTCTTCTCTGCATATAGGGTGTTCCCTCTTTCTTTTCTTGTGTGGAGAATAGAATGCATGTTGTAACAACTTGTCTTATGTATGGGAATTCAATATGTCTATACTATTATCAGACTATCTCCATTTGAATCATGAATTTGTTGATTGTAACATCAAGGTGTTTGATTTGTCTATTTGCATTTCCTATGTGTTTGAAATAGAGTTGTCTTCACAGAGATAACTAATTTCATGATTAGTTTTCAGATGTGTATGAGTTGGGATATCAAGGGTGCCTTATGCTTGTCTTCCAGTTGGAGCTGGTTAATGTACTGCTTGTTTATAGGTCTCTCCTAAGGGGAGGGTTAAAATCCTTTGAATAGGTAGTAACATATCTGGGTACACAGGTGGATCATTGAAGTGAGGTTTGTTAATGGTGTATGATTGATGTAAAACATCAACATATTAGATATATTATCTTCTTATTTCATAGCTCCTTGTTGCAGTGATGTATTTGACTCTATCATCCATTGGATATGGCACTAGTCTATGAGAGACTTAGGGTATCTCTGGGGTCCTTTCAACCCAACACAAATCAATCAAATGAAACACCTTTTCCCTTCATGTTGGTAGTAGTAGGAAGTTGTTTCTAGTCTTCAAACTCATTCTATGCAAGTGGGCTATTGTATAAGATTTGTGACTTTATTGGGGTACAAGATACCTATAGGGGTTTGAAAGCTATTCCACAGTTAGTTACCTACAGGTCTGTAGTTTGACACATGATTTATGTGTGTGCAGAAGAGGTAGACCCGCCTAAGTGATGTGGAACTCAAACTGTAGAAAGCTCTTGTGCTTTGTTCATTGGCCCTTTTTCTTATCAGATTTGGAGTGTTTAGTGAGTGTGACACTAGCCCTGTCAATCCTAGTGTAAATCTAACATTGTGGGAGAAATGAACACCAACAAAATGGTGACTCTACAGGGGAGAACAATAATGAAGAATTATATTTGTTAGAATCTCTAGTTGTAGTTATCTTGCAAAGTCAAAATCTTATTGACCAGATTGATTTACCCATCCGAGTCACCAACAAAGTGGTGACTCTACTGGGGAGAGTCTAGGAAAAGACTCAGATGAACAAACAAGCATTTGCTAAATCTTCTCACTAAGCGTTGAGTGGCGGCTCTGATTTCTTTGTTTGATCAGTGCATCTTCTGATAAATAGTGCATGCTTACTTGGTGGAGTTTTGTGTTGATTGGAAGAAGAAACAAGAACAAGTGCATTACTTTCCTCTCTAAGGAGGTGGCGACTCTACATAGCAAAGAATTTGATCAAGCTTCAGGGTGAGCTCTAGATCTGCCCTACCTTCCAGTCAACAGAACCCTTCTACTACAAAACTCTCAGGTACTTTTCAAGGTCTAGATGTTTCCTTATTAAGTGATCAAGCACTAAGAAAAGGATAAGGTGTGAGTAGAGGTTTGCATACTTCAAGTTTTTAGTTGCATCTCTACAAAATTGTATGGAAATATTGCATTAAGTTTGATGGGTAGGCTTGAGGAGGAACTTGCTTTCCTTGAGCAAGACATCCTTAGGGATTGCATGTCATTGATGAGATTGAAAGTAGGATGTAGAAAGGATCTATCCATATCTCTTTTCTATGATAGATTTTGGCATGTATATAATAAGTTTCTTGATGATGTTGAGTTTTCAGAATCTGAGTTCATTGGTTTATTCTTGGATCTTTGTTTTCATGAGTCAACTAGTTGGTCAAATGCATTGTGGGAAGAGTATTATATATGTATTAGAGATTGGATACTTAGTGATGATAGCCTTGGGCTTGATGATGCACTTGGGGTTATGTCCTTAAGTGTTGATAATTAGAGTGATGAAGATAGTGATGTTGTGGTGTCTCCATATGAGTCTGATGCAACATGGGAAGAAAAAAGTGATGATGGAAGTGAACATTCTTTGGACAATGAAGATGTTGAGGGTGATTCATCCTCAAGGTATGAAGACAAAGAAACAATAATTCATTATGATATCAGTGAGGCAGAACATGAAGATTTGAACAAAGTGTTATCTGATGGGTCTCTTTTGGATAACAAGGACATAATCATGGATACTACATGTTTGGTAGGTGATGATGACTATGAATCTTCATGTTGTTCTGACTTTTCTTCATATGTTGTAAGTCTCCATGAGGTTGAAATGGGTAGTGAACTTAAAATGTTCCCCAATGCTTTATATAATGAAGAGTTTGATGATTATTAGCCCAAATTTTGTCATGATGTTCAACAAGGTGTATTGTATGAAGTTGTCAATCCTTTATTTGAGGGACATGTGGAGATTTTAGATTCATTTGGGTCAGGATGTTCTTCTTTTTCCATCTGTGATAAAGTTTTGAGTGATGATGTTGCATCCTATTCATCATAAGGTTGTGGAATAGTTGTAGAATTTGGTAATAATCACATTTGTGAACATGAGTTTGACTATTCATCTGAGTTCCAGCTGGTTGCACCCGTGGAAATGCAAGGTTAGGGTATAAATGAAGCCTTTCAGGAGGTAGAGTATGAGTTTTTTGTGTTTCCAATTGATAGCATACATGGATTAGTAGAAAAGAATAGGTTTTTATCTGATGGTACTATTCATAGGTATGATGAGTCTTTTTTTCATAGTGAGCAAAATGAAGGGAGTGGCAAAATGTTTTACATGCACGATGAAGATAGTTACTTTGTTCTGCTAGACAAGCTGGTTGGAAATGTTGACACACCTAGTGAAACAACTGAAAATAAAATATCTAGTGTGCCTCATGAAGGAAGAAATGAAAACCAAATTTTTGACAGAGGCAAAGACTAACTCAGGTTGGATGCTGTAGGTTTTTTGTAAAAATGTACACTCTATATAGTTTTTTTTTTCATTTTCTATTGTGGGTTTCCCTTCCTATTTTCCCTGGTGCATTCCCTATGTTTTTTGAGGTCTTTGTGCCCTTTTCTAGTTGGTGGTCTACTTTTTCTAGAGATCTGAATCCTTGCTATGCCTGCACAAGGCATACTTCCCCAACTAGAGCCACTGTTAGCACCCTAACAAATTTTCATGGCTGTACAGGTCTTCCCCTAGTCTCTGGAGTCTCTTTCCTAGTCTCTGGCCCTGAAACCCTTGTCAAATTTTAAAAAAACTAGCCGTTGGGTGAAAAAATTCAAAAATACCCTAGCCCCGTTCTTTTTTGTCATTACCTTTTTGGTGACTTAAATCCTTAAATCCACATGTGTTAATTAAAATGACCTTTTATGTTGTTTGGTAGTTAGGTTTTTATGTCTGGTAGGGTCCCCTTTAAATTTTCCTAAGTCCTAAATCCCTGCACTGGATTCTTTCCTATAGTTTCAGCCTTTATTATTTTCCGGGCCCAGTCTCTCTGACACCATCTGAATCAATGGTGGGTGCATCTTCTCATAGACTATGTCATAGGCTTGAGATTATGAGATGGCCATTGATTCTTCCATGGTTGCAGTGCTTCAAAATAGCAGGTCTACTGCCAGGTAAGCACACATTGTAGTTCCCTATTGGCCAAAAGAATCAATGAAGTGGCACGGTTGTCAAAATGTCTCGTGAACAAACAAAAAGTGGTTTGTCAGCTTGCTAGATTTTGCAACGTGGTAGTTTCTCATTTGTCAAGGTATCCTATGTAGCACGGTAGGGTCGAGCTTTATGTCATCAGCAATAGATTCCAAATCTATGGTGGGCACATGATCTCATAGAATTTTTTGAGCCCTTGAGATCATGCGCCATCTGTCTGATCCTCCATGTGTTCATGTCAGAGATAAAGGTGGGTCCAAAATAACACGTAGACACATTTGGTAGTATGTGATTGGTCCATGAGGTAATATGCTGGCAGTTGTCAGTGGGACTTGGTTTTCGAGCTTGTTAGAGGGTCCTGACATCTGTAGAGGATCGACGGTGGGTGCATTTTCTCATGGATTGTGCTAGAGGTTTGAGATTATGTGTTGACCATTGATTCTACCTTTTTCAAAGGTGAAAAATAAAGGTGGGTCCCTTGCCAGATGGGGCTAATGTTCACATTTTTCATTGGCTGAAAGGATAACGAGGCTGTGGGACCATTGCCAGATGGTGCTGATTTGTTTTAATTTTATTGGCTAAGCTAGAGGATGACGAAGAATACTGTAGGGTGGGGCTATTGTCAGAGAGGTTAGTGACAAGGACAAGATCTACGGTTGGCATAAGTTCTCATGGGTTGTGTCAAAGCCATGAGATCTTGCACCCACCGTCCGATTAAGGGCTTGTATGCGGTGGGTCCTTTGTCAGTGGTGACTAGGCATGAGCAGCAAATGGCATGGTGACAAGTGGCATAAAGTGGGCCCAGGTGGGGGTCTAAAAGTCTAGCAATCCTGATAAAAGGGTTAGCAGCCTGACAATTTTTAAAAATGATCACTCATTCGTGAGAAGAATTGGCGGTGCTCCAAATTGTTTAGCAATTTAGTGAAGGAAGGTCACATAATCGCTAAATTATTTAGCAAAGACATAAAGTGTTCTATGAACTGGTGAGACCCTTTAGTTGCCAGTTTGCTAGATATGACTAGGATAAGTTCATTTCCTTTGTTCGCCGAATCACATGGTTAAACTCAAGTTAGGAATTTCATTACGCAAATAAGGAAATGCCTTGTCGCATGTTTGCTAAGAGTTAACTCGAGGATAGCAGTGAGTTAAAGACATAGAGCCCACGAAATAAAAGGATTGAATGATCATGACTTAAAGTTGATCTCAGTTTTAATATTGAATGCAGATTTGCTGCTGGCACCATGAAGTGACCGTTGAAATTCAAATTTGAATTTTCTAAGGGTTTCGAGCAATAGAAAGGACTGGTTCTTGCATATTGTTGTTGTTTCTCTATTTTTGTTATGTGTTTGTGGTATTAAGGGGAGCACCCTTCATCAAACAGGCCTATAGATATATGACTATGGAATAGCTTTCAGACTCATTTGGGTAACAAGTACCTTAGTGAATGTTGACAATATCTTGTGCCTTATCCCTCCTACATACAATAACCTTGAAAACTAGAAACTACTCCTTGTTAGAATAACTGAGAGGGGGTTGAATCATTTATCTAGTGTCCCAAAACAAAATGTATAATTCAAAACTTCTTCAATTTCTACTCGTTGGTAAACACTAAATACTTTCATTGTCCATGCTTTTACAGATTACCAATCTAATACTATAACAATTTACCAATCAAATCTAACATGTAACATGCAAAGTATGATAACAAACAAATATCACAATCAACACATAACATAAGAGATTTAACATGGAAAACCCTGTAAAGGGAAAAACCACCTGGGACCGGCAACCCAAAATTGTTCACTCTTCTGAAGTGAGGTCGGTTAAGACCCAACCCTATTAATGGTTACAAACACACTGTCAGGTGTGACATTGTAATAGTAAATGACCTGCCTGAATAAAACTTCAATTGTAGATTACAGATCAATAGTTAGTCCATACAAATCCTTCTGATCAATAATTCACTTCAGATTCAATACTGTGTCAACTTACTATCCATCAGTAATTTCTCTACAGCTCAGTTCTTACTAACCAGTATGATTAGAATGCATGAAAATCTTATTCACATGATAATCCTGCAACTTCTTCTTCTTTTTGGTGTTTTACTAAAGAAATTTTGTTCTCTTATATAGACGAGTAAATTGTTTTCTTCTCCATAATCAAATTTTGCCGCTTAACCACATTCATAGATTTTGCCACTTCAAACTCTCTCGGTACTTGTGTCAATACCACATTTCAATCTTCTCCATTGGATCTTCCCTAAATTTTGTCAGATCCATCAAAGATGCTTCCAGAGCTTGATCCAATATGATCAAATATTTCATCAATAGGTTCTTCGTGATAACTGATTTCATTCAGCTAAATTGCAAGGTTCTTTCTTTCAACCAGTAATTTCTTTAGTTCTTCCTTGGCTTGTTTATACTATTCCATAAACATCTGCATTTGTATCTTTTGATTCTCAATAGTCTTGTCAAGTTTGTAACTCTCCATGATTTAGATCTTTTCCCTTCAGTGGTTAGACTATTCAACAAGAGAACTGAGCTCTGATACTAATTGTTGGAATTAGGAGAGATAGGTATTGAGAGGGAAGGGGTGAATCAATGCCTTCATAAACTTTAGTTGCAAAACCTTTCTGATCTATAACTGAATACTATAATAACCGAACAAAATAACTTGAATCTAATTGCATAAATCAATCATCTAGTTAACTTAAGAAATTAAAAAACATGAAATCAATATGAAAATCCCATAACACAAGTATTTGTTAGGATTAACAAGGCAGAAATAACAATTATGTGCAAATATAACTAATATCAGAAAAATAATAAACCACACAGAATAGAACACAAGACACACATATTTAACGTGGTTCACCCAATCCCTGGGCTACGTCCACCAACAGTGAGTCCAATATTATTATTATCTAGTGATTACAACCTGATTACAATCCGTAATCCCTTACAGCCCAATTCTGCCACAAGTACTAAAATCATACATCATAAAAATCCCTAACCCTAAGCCATATTATCCAATATTTTTCTGCTTTAGGGTTAGAATGAGTTATAAGTAGTCGGCCTAAATAACCGAAAAAGTGTACAGTACTTTCCTGATTAGTCACCACAAGCTAACAATCTCCCACTTGGTGACTGATCAGTATCCACATTATACTAAAAACCTCCCACTTGGAGACTGATGACATGAGGCTCCCACTGGATTGAACCACCTTGGACTCAACTGTTCCTTTATTTTGTTTAGTCTAGAAGACCAACTGAAGCTAAACATGAGTTCAACTTCTCCATTGTTACTACCTTTGTAAACATATCTACTAGATTATCATCAGTATGAATCTTTTTCAGCCTTAACTGTCCATCATCCAAAACTGATCGAATGAAATGGTACCACAACTGTATGTGTTTTGTCTTTGAGTGCAAAGCAGAATTCTTTGCAAGATGAATGGCACTTTGGCTATCTGTATGTAGAAAATTATCCTTTTGTGGATGTCCCAATTCTTCCATGAAGAATTGAAGCCATATCATCTCTCCTTGGCTGCCTCTGTAGCAGCAACATACTCTGCCTCTGTAGTGGATAAAGCAACCACCTTTTGTAGTCGAGAAATCCAACTCACTGCTGTCCCACCAACAGTAAATATATAACCTGTAGTACTCCGCTTGCTATCTATATCTCTTGCCAAATCTGAGTCAACATAGCCTTGTACAGTAGTAGTAGAACCCCCAAAGAGTAAACACTTACTGGATGTGCCTCTCAAATATCTGAGAATCCATTTGACTCCATTCCAATGCTCAATACCAGGGTTACTCATATAACGGCTAACGACTCCCACTGTGTGTGCAATATCTGGCCTAGTACAGACCATAGCATACATTAAGCTCCCTATAGCTGAAGCATAAGGTACCTTAGACATTTTAGTCTCTTCTTCTGGTGTCTTGGGACACATATCATTAGTCAATTTCAAATGACCAGGCAAAGGTGTGCTGACAGCTTTGGCATTTTCCATAGAGAAACGTTACAACACCTTCTCAATATAATCAGCCTGAGATAGAGACAATTTCCTATTTTTCCTATCTCTACAAATTTTCATACCAAGGATTTGTTTTGCTGCCCCCAAATCCTTCATAGCAAAAGATTTTGCTAATTGTTGTTTCAACCCCTTAATGTGATCCATGTTAGACCCAGCTACAAGCATATCATCAACATATAAACATAAAATAATGTAGCTGTCATCATCCAACCTCTTAAAATAAACACAATGGTCAGAATGACACCGACTATATCCATGCCCATTCATAAAAGTGTCAAATTTAATATACCATTGCCGAGGTGCTTGCTTCAAGCCATATAAACTTTTCTGCAATCTGCACACCAAATTCTCCTTACCCTTGACCTCAAATCCTTGTGGCTGAACCATATATATTTCTTCATCCAAATCACCATGAAGAAAGGTTGTTTTAACATCAAGCTCCTCTAAATGAAAATCTTCAGTAGCCACGATACTTAAAACAGTACGAATAGAAGTCATTTTAACAACTGGAGAAAATATCTCATCAAAATCAATACCATGTTTCTGTGCAAATCTTTTTACGACTAATCTGGCTTTAAATCTTTTCGTACCTCCATCCTCTTCTTTGATCCTGTAAACCCATTTATTCTATAAAGCCCTTTTACCTGCAGGTAACTTACATAAATCCCATGTCTGATTTTTTAGCAAAGAGTCCATTTCATCTATCATTGCAGACTCCAATTGAAGCTTTGTATCCACCTGCACAGCTTCATTATAACATTCAGGTTCACCAGCATCTGTTAACAGAATAGAATACAAAGATGGAGAAAATCTTTCTGGAGGTCTACTTAGCCTTGTTGACCGTCTAACACTCACTGGGGTGTGTGGTATTTGTTGTTACTGTTGTTGCGGAGCATAAGGAACTATTGGAACATGAACTTGTGGAGTATCATCCAGTACTACATAGTCATTTTCTTTCTTCTCATGCTGCAGCAACAGATCTTTGTACAATACTTTCTCATTGAATATGACATCCCGGCTTCTTACAATTTTATGATTTTCAAAATTCCAAAGCCTATAACCAAATTCATCAATGCCATACCCAACAAATACACATTTCTTTGACTTAGCTTCCAACTTGGTTCTATTTTCAGAATCTATAAGTGCAAAAGCTTCACAACCAAAGGTTTTGAGAAAAGAATAACTCACCTTTTTACCACTCCATGCTTCCTCTGGAATACCACAGTCCAAAGGAGTAGAGGGGCCTCTATTGATTAAATAAATAGCAGTGTTCACTGCCTCTGCCCACATATTTTTGGGTAGCCTAGCATGCAACCTCATACTCCTTGCACGCTCCATTATTGTCCTGTTCATGCGTTAAGCCACTCCATTTTCTTGTGGAGTCCTTGGTACAGTTTTCTGCCTACGAATACCATTAGAGGAACAATATTCTTCAAATTCTGTGCTGCAATACTCACCACCATTATCAGATCTGAGACATTTTAACTTTTTACCAGTCTCATTCTCAACCAAGCATTTCCATTTCTTAAAAGTTTGAAATACATCAGATTTCTGTCTAAGGAAATAAATCCATACTTTTCTTGTTGCATCATCTATAAATGTAACATAATATAGAGAGCCACCAAGGGAAGATACCTGAGCTGGTCCCCATACATCTGTATGCACAAGCTCTAATCTCTCATTTTTCTTTTCCTTCCCACTCTTCACAAAACTAACTCTCTTTTGTTTTCCATAAACACAACTTTCACAGAAATCCATATTGACACATTTCAGACCAGGTAAAACTTTCTTTGAATGAAGTAATTTCATACCTTTTTCACTCATGTGCCCAAGTCTGTTGTGCCAGAGTGCTATGTCAGAATCTACAGCAACAGTTTGATGTTCTTCCTGCTCAACTGCAGCCACTGTTCCTGAACATTCATTATCTTCTGAAACAATTAAAGTAGAAGGAACAGTATGACCTGTACAAAGATATAAGGTTCCTACTTTCACACCTTTTTCTACTACTAAGGAACCTTTTGAAACCTTCCAATTTTTATCATTAAAAGTAACTGTGCAACCCTCATCACCCAGTTGCCCTACTGAAATTAAATTCCTACTCAGCCTTGGAACATGTCTTACCTCTTGTAGTAGCCAATGATTCCCATTCTGCAACTTAATCTTAATTTTTCCCTTTCCAACAATCTGACAGGGTTCATTATCTCCCAAATAAACTAGCCCAAAATCCCCTTGGACATAATCAACAAAATAACTTCTATGGGGTGTAGCATGAAATGAAGCCCCAGAATCTAAAACCCATGAATCATCAATACTTTCTAAGGACAAGAGCAAAGCATCCTCCTCGGATTTGTTACTTACCACATTTGTCTCCTTGTTTCCATCATTTTTGTCTCCTTGATCTTTCTTCCGAGACCAACAATCTTTCTTCTTATGACCTAGTTTTCCACAGTACCAGCAATCATTTGGCCCTTTAGATTCAGACCTCTTTCCCTTTGATTTTCCTCTTGATTTCTCATGATTTCCAGAGTTGTTTCCTCTATCTCTTGTTCTTCCTCTGCTTTCTGTGTTCAATACACTACCCGATGTGGATGCCCCTGAGCTTTTCCTATGAATTTCCTCACTTAATATAACACCAATAACATCATCATACTTTAGGGTATTAGAACCAGAAATAGAATTACTAACAGCCATTACCAAGCCATTCTAGCTTTCTGGCAAAGAACACAAAATCAAGAGAGCCCTAACCTCTTCATCAAAAGTAATTTTAACTGAGGTTAATTGACTTGTAACTGTATTAAACTCATTCAAATGATCAGTAACTGATCCACCTTCTACCATTTTCATATTAAATAAACACTTCATAAGAAATACCTTGTTTGAAGCTGAAGGCTTTTCATACAACTTCACTAGGGTTTCCATCAGATCTTTAGCTATCTTTGCTTCAGTAATATTGAATGCCACCAATTGTGCCAGGCATAGATGAATACTCCCCAGTGCCTTCCTATCCAAAATATCCCAATCCTCCTGAGACATTGATTGCTCTTTCTTGGCTACTCCCTCTAATGGCCGTCATAGATCCTTCTGATAGAGATAATCCTCCATTTGCATCTTCCATAACTGGAAGTTCTGCCCATTAAACTTATCAACCTTCAGCCTACCCTCGTCTAACATTTCTCCCACTTAACCGAGAGACTCTCCCACTAACTTGTGAGACCTACTTCAGAGAATAGATGAAAGAAGGAATGAAATAACCTCACTCTGATACCACTTGTTAGGATTAACAAGGCAGAAATAACAATTATGTGCAAATATAACTAATATCAGAAAAATAATAAACTACACAGAATAGAACACAAGACACACAGATTTAACATGGTTCACCCAATCCCTGGGCTACGTCCACCAACAGCAAGTCCAATATTATTATTATCCAGTGATTACAACCTGATTACAATCCGTAATCCCTTAAAGCCCAATTCTGTCGCAAGTACTAAAATCATACATCATGAAAATCCCTAACCCTATGCCATATTATACAATATTTTTCCGCTTTAGGGTTAGAATGAGTTATAAGTAGTCGGCCCAAATAACTGAAAAAGTAGTCGGCCTCAAAAAAAATTTCCTCGGGGGCTACGCCCCTGAACCCCTACTCTTCGGGATAACTATAATATTGTACAGTACTTTCCTGATTAGTCACCACAAGCTAACAGTATTTTGGTAACGCAAAAACCCTTGTTAGAAGGTAAAAACTATGGTGGGGATGACACCCACAAATTCTTCACTACTGCAGATAGAAAAGGTTTTCCTGTTAAGGCTACAAGTTTGATCACTTCTGATGATCTTACCCTTTTAGGAGTAACATACTAGATTAGCTAGATCTACCTAGTTATAGGATTTAACAACTCTTAATGAAGTGTGTACTCAGTTAAGAGATTTATAGAAAGATTGTTAAGTCTACTCGGCTAAGAGATTTATCAAAAACTCTATCACAATTGTCAAAAAGTAATAGGTAATTATTTACTAGTTGACAACTCAATTTTCTGAAATAGATTTATAAGTGCTCATTAAAATATCACCTTATCTGTGATGATTCTCTGCTCTGTTCTGCTCGATAGTCTTCTCTAAGTCTGCTCAATCTGATATCGTCTGTACTTTGTTCTGCTTAGTAAACTAATTGTCTTAAAGATAGGAAATTTCTTCAAGTGCTCCATGATTCATACATATTATTTCAACAACCTCATAAAATAGTGCGAACATATGCAATATATAGTGTTCTATTTTTCCGCTTAAGCAAAAATTAGGTTACAAAAATAATCATAACCCTAAGATCCATAGTGCAAAATAACCTAGATCAATTATTACAAATAAGATAATCATTGAATTTAACGAATATCATTTACAATAAATGCTCCTCGATCTTGGTAAACCATTTTACGATCTATTGTAACCATTTGCATAGAATAATGTGCCATTTCTGATTACTATACCATTTTTTGTGATCGTCAGTAAGCACTGTATAATTTGCTCAATATATACTATGAAGCTCAGTGTTTACTGACCATTAGGTTGGTGTCGCTGGTGCTCGATTGACTATGTGATGCTCAGTGTAAAGGCTTTACCAACTATTCTGTCTTACTTCTAGTTATCGACTGTCTCAATATAAGTAACCAACCGACCTGTTTACTATCCTTTGATACTAATGACAACCTTAAATGCTTAATAGAGATTAAAAATTGATAACTGATAACTAATAACTGATAATTGTTAGAATAATTGAGAGGGGGGTGAATCAGTTATCTAGTGTCCCAAAACAAAATGTATAATTCAAAGCAACTTCTTCAATTTCTGCTCGTCGGTAAACACTAATACTTTCACTGTCTATGCTTTTACCGATTACCAGTCTAATACTATAACAATTTACTGATCAAATCTAACATGTAACATACAAAGTATGATAACAAACAAATATCACAATCAACACATAACACAAGAGATTTAACGTGGAAACCCTGTAAAGGGAAAAACCACTTGGGACTGGCAACCCAAAATTGTTCACTCTTCTGAAGTGAGGTCGGTTAAGACCCAACCCTGTTAAAGGTTATAAACACACTGTCAGGTGTGACCTTGTTAGAGGATTTTAGACTAGAATTTATCATCCAACCAGCATTCACTATGGGGTTGACAGGATAACAATGTTCATTCTATGAATGATACATCGTAAGACTTTTAGAGTCCACTCGGTTAAGAGATTTTGACTATATACAATGGTTAAATGTGTAACAATAAATGACCTACCATAATACAACTTCAATTGTAGATTATAGATCAATATTTAGTCCATACAAATCCATCTAATCAATAATTCACTTCAGATTCAATACTGTGTCAACTTACTTTCCATCGATAATTACTCTTTGTAGCTCAGTAATTACTCTGCAGCTCAGTTCTTACTACCACTATGATCAAAATGCATGAAAACCTTATTCATGAGATAATCTTGTAGCTTCTTCTTCTTTCTAGCGTTTTACTAAAGAAATTTTGTTCTCTTATATAAATGAGTAAATCATTTTCTTCTCCCCCACCAGATTTTTCCACTTAACGACATTCATAGATTTTGCCACTTCAAACTCTCTTGGTACTTGTGTCAATAACACATTTCAATCTTCTTTGTTAGGTCTTCCCTCAATTTTGTCAGTCATTGATCTCTATAACAAACATTATCTGTTACCTCGATGTTATACATTTGCTAGCTCATCAATCTTATCGGCTAAACTAATCATTTAATTCATTCTGTTCCACTCGGTTAACAAAGAAATGCATCAGTGAACACTACTCAGTTAATACTACGATCGGTATACACTACACTCTGTCAGCATATACTAGAAATGCTTCATTTACCGACAACACCGCTTTGTGTCTTTCAGCTCTATACATCATCATAGATGAATGCAATTTAATAAAGTCAATACCATCAAGTCATAGACTCATCAACAAGTTACTCAATGTGTTCCTTATCCCCATCTATCATGTACATCTTTCCTCATGTAGATTTCTTTGTTTTTGATCTCTT
Organism: Chamaecyparis obtusa; assembly: GCA_027943335.1. NCBI lineage: Eukaryota > Viridiplantae > Streptophyta > Pinopsida > Cupressales > Cupressaceae > Chamaecyparis > Chamaecyparis obtusa. The sequence goes on along the minus strand of BSBK01001898.1, from coordinate 345,692 downwards.
CCACCTTTCTTCAGATGTCTCAGTATAGTAACTTACAAGATAAGTATTGTCAAGCTAGTTGACATCAATGACAACATAATATTGATTTAATCATATTACATATCTAATTAACAACTTCTCAGTGATCTTGCAATCATAGATTCTTCAATCAGATTCCAAATCAGTTGTAGTCCAACAATCTCTCCCTTTGGCATTGATGGAAACTCAAGTAATATGAAATGTACCATACACATACCAAACATACATTCTACAACTTTGTGAACAAAATGTTGTAAGTCGAATAGACTTAATATGTTTAATCACTACCTTACTAAACCAGCATTAAATAATACAGCTTTACCATTATGCAGTTGTGATCTTTTCAGTTCTCTTGTTCTTGCTTCTGTTCTTTGTAACTGATCTTCAATACTCTATCTCATTCAGATTGTCTCTCCCTTTGATAATTCTCATCAGTGCTTATTCCTTTTCAAATTTTTTATCTCTCCCCTTTTCATTTCATATGGTTTATCTCTCCCTTTGACAGCAATGCCAAAGAAATAAATAAACAAACAATTATGTCTTCCTCTGTATCTCTGAATACTAATATTCCAATCAGTTCAAGTGCTCAAACTTAATCACAACCTTGAAAATGATTCAAAGTGTGAACTATGCTGTATCAACATGAATGATCTTCTGATACAAGTAGGCTGATGCAACAACTAGATCACCTTAGTGACCGATAGACAAGGGACAGACCCCAAGTCTAGTCCTCAAGTATTCAAATATATCCTTTGGTAGGGGCTTTGTAAAAATATCCGCAAGTTGTTCTTTAGATGTGACAAATTCTAACATTACTTGCTTCTCTTGCACTTGTTCTCTTAAGTAATGATACTTAATAGATAGATGCTTTTTCTTAGAGTGCATCACAAGATTCTTTGAAATATTAATTGCACTAGTATTGTCACAATATATAATCACCAGGCAATGATTACCTCATTTATTCCTTCCAACACTTGTTTGATATATGCAATGTTTGAATAGTTAGTAGTAGCAGCAACATATTCTACTTCAGTTGTAGAGTGAGAAATACAAGCCTTCTTTTTACTTGTCCAGGTTACAAGTCTTTCACCAAAGAAAAATGCTCCTCTGGTGGTGCTTTTTCTGTCATCCACATTTCTAGCCCAATCAGCATCGGTGTAAACCTTTAGTTCAAACTTCCCTTCCTTAGGATACTATAATCCATAATTCTCTATTTTCTTCAAGTATCTTAAGATCCTTTTTGTAGCTATCATGTGTGATTCTCTAGGATTAGTAGAAAATCTTGCAACTATACCCACAACATGTGCTATATCTGGTCTACTATGAACTACATACATTAACTTACCGATCATGGATCAATAAAGTGTGTAGTTTACCTCAGTAGTTTCATCCTCCTTTGTCAATTTGCATCTAGTAGCCATCAGTGTTCCCACAGGTTTAGCATCTTCCATGCCAAATGTCTCCAGTACTTCCTTTATGTATTTAGATTGTGTGATGAATATTCCATCACTTTGTTGAATCACTTGTAGTCCAAGAAAGAACTTAATCTCTCTAAACATAGACATTTCAAATTCCTTTTGCATTTCATCAGCAAATGCCTTGCAGACAAGATCTGAGCTTCCAAAGATAATGTCATCAACAAATATTTCAGCAATGAGAATAGTATCATCAGTATCACCTTTCACATACAAATTGTTGTTTTCACTTGTTCTAACAAATCCAATACTTAACAAGTAAGTATGCAGCCTTTTATACCATGCTCTTGGTTCTTGGTTCAATCCATATAATGCTTTATGTAATCTAAATACCATGTCTTTATTATTGGGATCAACAAATCCTTCAGGTTGTTCAATGTAGACTTCTTCTTCAAGTATACCATTCAAAAATGATGACTTCACATCCATTTGATAGACTTTGAATTTCTTGTGTGTAGAATATGTAAGTAGCATTCTAACTCCTAATCTAGCAACAGGTGCAAATATTTCACCATAGTCAATGCCTTCTTCCTATGCATATCCCTTGCATACTAAGTCATATACATGAAACTAGACTTAGTCATTTTTCAAACTCATTTGGGTAACAAGTACCTTAGTGAATGTTGACAATATCTGTGCATTATCCCTCCTATATAGAGTAAGCCTAAAAACTAGAAACTACCCCTAACTCCTCTGATCAAACATGAAAGGGAAAATGATTTCATTTAATTTTTTGGGTGGAATGGATCTCTGAAATACCCCAAATCTACCATAGACTAGTGCCTTATCCAATGGGAAACATAGTCAAATAAAAATTACAACAAAGAGCTATGAAACAAGGAAAAAAAAACTTCTAATATGTTGATGCCTTATACCAATCATACACCATCAATCAGATTCTACTTAGCAATCCACCCGTATACTCAGATATGCAATCACCTATTTGAAGGACTTTAACCCTCCCCTTAGAAGAGACCTTGAAATAAGCTTTACATTAATCAACATCCACTGAAAGACAAGATTGAGATATCCCATATACCTCAACTCATACACATTTGAAAACCAGTCCCGAACTTAGTTATTTCTGTGAAAACAACTCTATTACATATATACAATAGAAAGACTTAAACACCCTCGATGCTCTAATCAATAAGATCAAGAACCAAATGGAGACAATCTGATAGTAGTATGAATATGCTAAAATCTTATACATGATTTAAACTTATTACAATAGATTATCCTCTGAAAAACCAGAAAGGATACAAGAACACCTTATATGAGAAGAAGAGAGCAGTATATACAGAAAGAACCATTCATGGAACCAACCCTTAAAATTACAAAGAAATTGGAACCCCTACTAAATGATCTTGGAAATCTTTATAAAGGATTGCAACAAGCTTGGGACCATTTAGGTAAAAAATAGGTCTACAACCACCACAAAAACTTGTCTCAACAAGAAATGAAAGAAAACAAGAAATCCTACAAAACCCAGGAGGATCAGATCAAACTGATTGTATAATTATTTAGGCTTCATCATTCAAGGCTAACTGTAAATACAAATTACTAGTTTCTTGTTGTAGGCAACAAAATTAAATGCTAGAACCAACTTGGAAAACTTGCATGACTTAGGGCATGGAATTCTCTGACAATGTCAAAACCTAGCCGCCCTATTAAAATATCAATTCTTCATTAAACATGCATGGTAGATTAGGACTAAAATCAGATCATGATGGCTACCTAATATCTTGCTCATCAATTCTTTATCTGCAACCACCCTTGGAACAAAATAAAAATTGATCTGGCACTTGGCATTTTTGGTTCACTATTCCAATCCTGTAGAAACCCTTAAACAATTCAAATTTATGGCTCAATGATTAACTGATTAAGTTTAAAACACAGTCCTCAATCATCATCTTTCCTAGCACATCGAACAATCCTTATTAATTGAAAATAGTTAATTAAGCCTTTAAAATTATCTAGCCACATCATCAAATCCTGGCAACCAATTAGAAACAAACACCTCAACACACCTGGTAACTAGACCCACTTTGACCTTGGCAAGAACCTTAACCCTAAGTCATCTTGCAAACTAGCAACTGAAGGAATTCATTAGGTCACGACACATTATACTTAGCATGGGTCTAGTCTAGAGATCATGTGAAAAAAGCATTCACGTGATTGCCTAATCTTTTCTTGACCCCTGGTAACATTTAGAGAACACGTGACCAACATCCGATCTAAACTACATCAATGGCCACTTTTGAGTCATGGAAACTTTAAACTTAACTCATCTTCATCTGGGGATCTGGTGACCAAATAATTCTCATAGTCACTAAAGGTTAACATTAACTGAGGCAAGATCATGAGAATGAGTGACAAGGTAAATCTTTAGATCACTGAATACTTGGCTTGACCTTGGTTAGATCCTGAAATTAAACACTGGCCATTGATCTTGATATGAATTGACAATTATCGCTCATTCTCCAAATGTTTGTCTTTACTCAACCTAGATCTAGTGAATAAGTGATTGAGGAAAACTCATGATCTCTTAATATTTAACTCAACCCATGTCTCGATCAGAGATCACATGACTCAAGGCATTCATTGGATAGCCAGATCTTTTCTTAACCTTGAGTTAGATCCCGAGAACATGCAAATGAATGAATAGACATCACTTCATAACTCTATCACTGAATCACTAGATGTTTTACACTTAACTACTGGAATCAAGAGAACATGAGAAAACTGCTCCGCTGAATCACCAGATGCTCACTAACTGCATAGTTAATCATGAGATGTAATGACAACCATTGATCAAGACTTACATCAATGGCCTATGTTGGATCCTTGAATAATTTAGGACTTAGCCATTTGATCATGAGATCTAGAGATCATTGTGTTTGCCAATTTTCTAAATGCTAAGCACTTAACTACTAGGATCAGGAGAACACAAGATCACATTGTTGTTGAGTCATTGAATCTATGACTTAACTACCACGCTAGACTCTAATGCTAACCATGACTTAACCCAGGCCATCTAGAGATCACGCGACTAAGGAAAGTATCATAATATCATAACATTCATCTTGACCAGGGTTACATTCAGACAACACACAAATGTTTCTTTCATCAGATTGTTGGATGCTTGGCTAATCCTGAGTTTTATTTCAAGAACATGCACCAACCATTGATCAAAATCAATATCGAGGATCCTCTCTTATTTGTTGAATGTTAAGAGACTTAACCACTTCATTTTGAGATTTTTCGATAGAAGAAAAGTATAACCGCTCGCTAGGTTGCTTGATGTTTGGTCACTAACTAATAGAAATTAAGAGAACATGCAAATAAAGGAAAAGGAAATGACATGTGCAAAAATAATACTTAAGTAACCTAGAAAAGGTAATTAAGAAAAAGAATTGGCTAGGGTTTTTTGGACTTAGAAAATTTTTCAAACCCTAGCAATATGAATAAACCCTATTTCTCATACCTTGAAGAAGCTATATCTCTCTTGTGTTTGTATAAAAATGCATGCGATCTTGACTGGGTCTTGCATATACCTTGAACTATCCTTCTCTTAGTTCACAAGCTATAAAACATCATACATCTTCTTCACTGATCAAAACAAGTTTGCAGTAGGACATGGAAACTTGTTAGGGTTTTGCAAGGATGAAGACCATTTTCTAATATTTTGGTAATGATAGAAATGGGCTAACAGTGGATTTTTCTATGGATAATGGGTAACCTATGCCCATGTAAGAATTTAGAATCACTGGAGGAGGTAGACCACCCACTAGACAAAAACTGATAGGGAAACTTCTCAAAAATTGGCAAATGAACTAGGGAAACAAGAAAGGAAATACACAAAAGAAAATAAATTATTTACAAATATTTTACAAGATAAAAACTTTACTTGGTGGCCCCGGGCCACCAGAGGAAAATAAAAACTCTCTTGAGTTAAAGGTTTTATTTTCATCCGCATATGTGACCAGCCACCTAAAAGTGTCATGCTAATCTTGCTGCCAACATATATGAGCATTTATGAGCTGAAGAATAAAATGGTGTTTTTCAATGCCCATATTTTTCAGTCACAACCATTATCATGTTCATAATCAAAGAAGTATGGAACATCATCCATCTCTTTTTGTAGACTAGAAATATAAAACTGATCTAGTAATGCATCATAAAATAGAACATAGTGATTGTCATGCATTACTACAAAATTACATGGCTAAAAAGGACTTGGAATCTGCTTTAGCCACTAAGCAACTTGGTGCCTTCATGATGTCCTCACTAACTAGATCATGAACCAAGTGAAGGTTTCTTTCACAAATGTTGTGACATAGGGACAATTGATCTACATCATTATTTCCATCAGAAGATTTTTTGTCCCAATCATTGAAGACAAAGTCCTCAATATTATCACATTCATTATCATATTTAGCAAAAGAAGGAAAAGGATATGAACAAGAAACTTGCTCATCACTGGAATCTTCATGAAAAGAATACACAATATCATGGCCTTCATCCTCTTCTTTTGTAGAGTCACTACATCAGGGGAACTCTAACAAACATGGATCATCCTCATCACTTTGAACACCTACCTCATTATCAGTGTCAAAGGATATGTCAATGGGGAGCTACAAAGTATAGTCCATATCAGGTGCATACTATAATACCCCAAAAATGGGCTATAGGTTCATTAACCTCCTACATCATCAAATCGAATGAAATTGACATCAAAGTCCTAACCTAAGGCACATCTACATATCAGTTTGTCAAAACCCTAATTGATTATATTATACATCAAAGAATATTCCTTGAATATTCCTAATTTATTATAATTATCCTAATTGAATATTATTTGGTGATAAATGTCATTATTTATCCTAAAGTTGATTAATTGAATATATTCAATGTTTAATTAATTAATTTAATTCTACCACTTAATTATTTAATTAGATTTACTTATATTTATTCCTAATTTATATTATTTAATTTTGACAACATTACACAACATTGGTCATCTATATAATATCGTCAAGGGAATGGACAAGTAGAGGCATCTAACAAGAATTTTTTGAAAATCTTGCATTGAATAGTTAATAAAATAGGAAGAGACTAGCATCTCATGATCAATACAGCTCTTTGGGCCTATAGAATAAGTATCAGAATGCCCATTGGGGCTATACCATTTTCTTTAGTTTATGGGTCTGAAGAGGTACTACCTAATTAGGTTGAAATCCCATCACTAAGAATTAGAATGCATGGTCTAGTAATTGATGATGATTACAAAGTGTCTAAGTTATAAGAACTTGAACTACTAGATGAGTGTAGACAAGAAGCATATGATCATCTCAGAGTATATTAGAAAATAATATCTAGAGGCTACAATAAGAAAGTTAGACATGGAGAATTTCAGGTTGGCGATCTAGTCTTGAGAGAGAATCCTAAAAATCAATCACAAAGAGAACACATGGATAAGTTTGAACCCAACTAGCTGGGTCCCTTTTTTGTCACCGCTACTTTTGGCTCTAGTGGCTATCAACTCTCAACGACTAAAGGAGAACAGCTCCAAGAACCAATCAACGTTCTCCATCTGAAGAAATTCTATGCCTAAGGCATTTAGATTTTGTAAAATGTCTTGAAAAAATTATAAAAATTGGAAAAAGTCCTAAAAAAATGAACATCTTGGTGAAAACCTAGCAATAGGTGCCTTGAGGATTCACAAAAAAATTGAAAAATGAAAAGTACAAAAAAATGAAAAAAATAAAAAGTGCCTTGGTGAAAACCTGGAAACAAGCACCTTGGTAGCAAAAATAGAATCTCTTCCAAGATGGTGAAATCCTGGCAAACGGGCACCACTTTTCAAAATGCTCCATCTATCAATGCAATCTTGGTCTTTCCTAGCTTTCAGTCTTACTTTAGTTTGTACATATCTCTTGGTTTGTTTCTGCATTCCTATTTTCAATAAAGTTGGTCTCTACACCAATCAACAATGGTGTCTATATCATATCAATGTTCAAATTTGGGGGCAATCAATGTCATATCCTATGGTCTCCAATATACCTCAAATGAATCATATCTTGTCAGAGTCCTTTGAAGCTAGATCTGAGTCAATTAGTCTATTTCCTTACCAGAAAGGATTTTGCAATCAAACACAAACAAACATCAAGACAAACTGAAAATGATCTTTGCTTCACTACTTTTTTCTCCTTGTATGCTTACTGATTTGCATTGAGATTTTTGCATATTGTGTCCTTTTGAGCTCTTCGATGATGTCCTTCATAGGATTTAGAGAGTGATGACTAGGGGCATAATCCTTTCTTTGTTTTATGCTTTGAGTGAAAATCTAACAACTTTGGAAATTATGGATTGAAATGGTGTCTATCTGTAAGAGCCTTCATCTCATATTGGATGGCCATGAGTACCTCGACCATTGATACCTAGAAAATTCAAGGAAGTTTGATCTAACTTTATCTTTTGAGTGAGTTATTACTCCTACTGTGAAATGTAATCTTATGTAAGGATGTGAACGATAAAGTGTTATTGCGGCTAATTCACAATGGATTGAGAATGATCTCTTGACTGCTTGATGTGTTTGCATGCAAGGTGTATTTAGGTCATCACAATGTTTATGTTTTGATGCTTATACAAATTGCAATAGCAAAATGGACATGATATTTAGGTCATCCTAGCATTTGTGCCTTGGTTCTTATATCTAATCTGACATTTTGAAAACAAAATCAATATTCATATGTCCATGGTTGTCTAGCTAGTGGGCATTGTATTGACTTTGACACAAAAATCAATATGCATATGTTCATAGTTTTCTAACTAGTGGATGTTGTATTGATTTATTTGGTTACCTAATAAAATATTTAGTGATGAAAATGACTGACACATGATCAATGACTAGGTCCTAGGTCTTAGTTTTGCATTTCATTCTACATGTCACTTTGCAATTTGCATGATTGCATTTATCTTATGATTTCAAAATAAGCTTAACACTTAAATGATTCTTCAAAACTATGCTAAACATGACACAAGGACTGAGTCTCACATGAAGGTCTCTTCATAGATCAACAAGAAATCACTATCCTGGGTTAAACATCCTTTTTGACAAATGACCAAGTACTTGTCTTCATCAATACCTGCAAAATATATCATGTGTATTGTTACATTTACATTGCATATCTTATTATCATTCAATTCATTGCATTGTATTACATACATGAACATCCAAAAGCATAAACAAACCATACATTTCCATAAGCTATAATCAACTACATTACATAATCCATACATTTGAAAGAAACCATTGCATTGCATATTCCATACATTCTAAACTACTCAGCATTTACATCACATGATATCATCATACACAAAATGACAAGTACACATGAAGTCATAACCAAAAATTGATCTCATATATATCATAAAACCTTAGAATAGTCAAGGGTGCACTAATGACATAGTATACAATAGACTGATCTCATGTGAGCTATCAGATCAAATCAATGTGTATGGACAAAATGACAAAAATTGAACAACATGACATATCAACTGTCTGTCTCATCCTCCACATCTAGTGGTGGTGTGGTAGGTGCATCTGGTTGTGGATAGGCCCAAGGTACTCTAGATCCCTATAAAGAAATCATGTACTGAGAATAACTGGGTACTCTCTATGCAATAGGAACAACAACATAGTATATAGAAAACCCATGCAGTCTAATGTGTGACCTCTACCTGTAGTCATCTGTTATCTGCCTCTTGCTCTAAGCGCTGCCTCTCAGACTCCTTGAGATTTACCTCAAGGGTAAAAATATACAATCTCTAGTCTCTAATCTATAACCTAAGCCATCTAATGACATCTTGAGGACTCTGCCTCAGTCCATGATCTACATCTACAACTAGCATATTTGTGTCCTCACTCAGCTGATCAGTAGCCTCTGCCCTGCACACCTTGTGGCATCTAACCTTAGCACCTAAATACAAATTTGGATTTGCTTGTGTAGTATCAATATCATCACCTACATCCTATTATGCACCTAAGACCTCATCTGCACTCCCAATGCTACCAAGTGTGCCACCCTCTCCTCTAGTGGATCTCCTCTGTAGAATTGGAGGTCTACCTAGAGTATAACTCTAAGGGCAAGGTGGCCTCATCTATCAAGCTAGCCTTTGTGGTGTAACAAATACTCTAGGTCTTAGAGGTGTAGGTTGCACAATAGGAATATGTACCTCTTAGCATCTTTGACCCCTACCCATCGGTGCACCTATAACATTTATAGCCTCCTCCATGGTTGGAATAAGCTTTGTAGGATTCGAGAATCTCCTCATAGGGTGCTTTGCCAACCAAGAAATGATAGAATCTATAACTCTAGCATCATTAACCTATGGCCTATAATCCAAATCTCTTGGCATGTATCCAATGTACTCCTGGCTGCAAAGAGCATAAGATAACTGTGCATATGTGGCATAGTCTTGTGGTGCATCCTAAAAAATGTCATACTACCTCCACACATGTATGATGATGAATCTCTCTAGCATAGTAGTAGATTGTCCTATCAGCACCTGACTCTAATAGAAGTAACCAAACTGAGCATGAGCAGTCAACCATGCCTCTACCTGAAAATATGGTCTCCATATGACATAGGTCATCTCATCCAAGACACACCTCCAATACTCAGTGATACCCATGTGGACCTAGGTGACATATCCAGAATATACATATATGATAGGCTCCTATGGCTGTGGCTGAATCTAACATACTGGCCAACATATGGGAATGTTCTCCCATGCCCAAATCTATAGAACAAGAGCACCTAAAGAATATGACTTTCTCTCATGATACACAATGTCATGCATCTCTAAGAACATGTGTGCAAGCATATACTAACCCCATGCTAACTCAAATGGATTTTCCATCAGTTATGCTACCATTAGGGCCTAGCCCATCAAGAGACCATTCTTTTGACAGTCGGACATGATGATCCCATCGATCATCCCTGCAATGATACACTCTGACCTATGGGTCTAACCATATCTTTGTACTAAGGTCTCCCAAGAGATAGATTGAGCCAACTGATAATCATCTCCAAATAGTGTCCTAAAAGCATGAAGGCCATCATTCCCTGCACTGACGTAATCAAGACAAGGACCATGGAATGATATCTACAATATCCTATATACATCCTCAGGTGTGACTGTAATCTCCCCAGTGGGAAGGTGGAAAGTCTATGTCTCCAACTGAAATCTCTCTATCAAGGTAGTCAGTAAACCATGGTTCACCTGAATCTTAGGAAAACATATTAGATACTCAAATCTACACGAAGCTAGGTGTACTCTCATCAGGTTAGGCAGTGACACACACAGTCTCTAGGTAGCCGAATGTGAAATCCAGATATGTACATCAGGATAGATGACCTACATAGTATAGAAATAGGGTACCCTATTAGTAATTTGGTAAAAAATATGCCTATAAGTATAAGAATTGAAAAGTTGAATACTTCAAAAGATACATTAAACGCTAAGGAATTAGCCTATGAAATTAGAAAAATCAAAATTTTGACCTAAGGATGTGAAAAATACTCATTGTTTTCCATACGAGTTTTCAGACTAGTATCAAAACTTGTATGAGTTTCTACAAGTTCCCGCATGACATTTCATGAATACATGATAATACAGAGGTTCTCGTACGACACTTGAGGGATACGAAAAAATGTCATATGACACATGGGTCTCTCTCATATGAGTTACAAATAGAACAGGGACAACATTCTAAACTCATTTCAAAACTCATATGAGTCCTAGTGGACTATCATATGACTTTTTGTGGTAGCAAAATTGAAAAACTAAAAAATGTATGAAAAAGATCCTAAAATGCTACAAACAATGGAAAAATTTGAATTCATAGAGGCACAAAGGTCCACTTACTGGGTTCCTATACTGGGGAGGTCATTGGTGTCGCCGGCTACACCCAAATTGGTGTGAGGAGACTGGAACTACCATGTTAGCTATATTTCTCTTAGAGGGCTCCACAGAAATCACAAAAGACAAAAGTGAATAATGATTTGAAAATCACCCTTTCAGGCCTAATATAGGTTTTGACCTAATTTTTCAAAGTTTTTTGTCTTCCACAAAAATTGCACCCCTGGCTAATTTCAGCATTTTGAACTCATTTTTAGGATCAAAATTGAAATCTGAGATCGTTTAATATGTCAAAATTGTGATTTAAAATTTTTGGACCTAGGGTGGCTGACTATTTGCACAATCAACCTTCAATCATCAAAGAATTCCAGAATTCAACTTAACTGATTATCTTACATCAAACTATCAAAATTTCAACTTGGTCAACCATGGTCCACTCATGGTCAAACCTAGTCAAACTTGGTCTCCAGGAGCTCCAAGTGATGCAGAACGTGTCTCCAGATGTGCACAATAACTTCTCAAATCAATTAACATGCTTCTAAAACATTCAACCTTGGATTTTCTTTTCAGATTTCAATTTTAATCCCGAAGGGGGCATGGTATTGCACATCAATCAAATTTGTAAATCAATCTATCTTTCTTTCAGTGATCAAGACAAAAACCATGTCTAATTGTTGATTCATCAAAAGTCCTCATCACTTGGGGCACATCATTTGGGGCATATTAGGATCATCAAGATCCATATTAATCTGGTATCCTAATCAAACTTGCAAATTGTATTATCTTTTCATAACCATTAGCTCAGTTGTGTTATTTCCTTGGTTCTTTGTAACTAAAGGGTTCAGATTTAGCATCCTTTTGATTCCTTTGAAAAATCAGGTCTCGAGTTAGGACAGTCACTTCTTTGTAATCATAGGTTTAGAATTAGGCACTTTGACACTTCTTCAAAATCACTGGTTCATTGTTGATATAGTTAGCATCATCTCAATTCTTTGGTCAACCAGGACCTGAATCACTAATGTCTTCAAATCTTTGAATTGGCTTCTGTCTAAGGATTGGTTAATCTTTCAGGATCAATTTTTCCACTACACAACTGAGTCTACATCTTTATCAAAAAAAAATTAATCTTTGAACCACTGTGCTTCTCACAGTAATTCAAAGAGGGGCAAAATGTAATACCCCAAAAATGTGCTACAAGTTCATTAACCTCCTGCATCATTAAATCGAATGAAATTGACATCAAAGTCCTAACCTAAGGCACATCTTCACATCAGTTTATCAAAACCCTAATTGATTATCTTAATTCTACATCGAGGAATATTCCTTGAATATTTCTAATCATCCTAATTATCTTTAATTAAATATTATTTGGTGATAAATGTCATTATTTATCCTAAAGTTGATTAATTGAATGTGTTGAATATTTAATTAATTAATTTAATTCTGCCACTTAATTATTTAATTAAATTTAATTAGATTTATCCTTAATTTATATTATTTAATTTTGATAATAAATCAAAATCCTATGAATAATTGATTAAATTCTTATTTAATTAATTAAATCCAGTTGTCAATATTTAATGATATAGTTTTTGAATAAAAGTTTTATCTAATAATTGATTAACCCATAAATCAATTGTTTTAAATTTAAAATCAGTTAAGTTGAGAATAAATCACTTTATTTTTAAATTAATTCATTTGAAATCATGCACAATCAAAAAAGCTGTCAACTTTAAATCAATTTTCAATTTCAATTTGTTAACTTTCTAAACTCAACATCTAATGATGAGTTGAAAAAGTGAACTAAACTCTATTTTGAATAAAAAGTGCTTTTGCATGATTTTATGAGTTGATCTCTTCTTGGTTTCTTGTTAACACAAAAATCAACCCGAGTTTATTGAGAGTGAGTTATGGATTTTCTCAATGCATCCTCAAGCCCTGGATTTCTATAAAATCAAGGCTCATCTCCTCACAAAAGGATCCCTCAAATTTGCATCCTTACTCTGGCGAATTGGTGTTAATATCTATTGAGCATTTAAGGCTGTCATTAGTATCAAAGGATAGTAAATAGGATGGTCGGTTACTTATAATGAGATGTTCGGTAACCAAAAGTAAGATAGAGCAGTTGGTAAAGCCTTTACACTAAGCATCACATAGTTAACCGAGCACAAGTGACATCGACATCGACAGTTAGTAAACACCGAGCATTGTAGTCTACACTGAGCAAATTATACAGTGTTTATTGATGATCACAGAAAATGGCATAGTAATGTGAAATGGCACATTATTCTATGCAAATGGTTACAACAGATTGTAAAATGGTTTACCAAGATCAAGGAGCATTTATTGTAAATAGATACACATTAAATGTAATGTTTATCTTATCCTAATAGTTGATCTAGGTTATTTTGCACCTTAGATCTTAGGGTTATGATTATTTTTGTAACCTAATTTTTGCTAAGGTGGAAAAAAATAACACTATATATTTTGTATGTTCTCACCATTTTAAAATGTTGGGTGAACTAATATATATGAATTACAGAGCACTTGAAGAAATTGCCTATCTTCAAGACAATTAGTTTACCGAGCAGAACAAAGCACAGAGGATATCAGATTGAGTAGAATTAGAGAAGGCTACCGAGTAGAACAGAGTAGAAAACCATCATAGATAAGGTGATATTTTGATGAGCACTTATAGATCTATTTCAAAAAATTAAGTTGTCAACTAGCAGATATTTGCCTATTACTTTCTAACAATTGTGATAGAGTTTTTGATAAATCTCTTAACAGAGTAGACCTAATAGTCTTATGTAAATCTCTTAACTGAGTACACACTCCATTAGTGTTGTTTAAATCCTATAACTAGGTAGATCTAGCTGATCTAATGTGTTACTCCTAATAGGGTAAGATCACTAGAAGTGATCAAAACTTGTAGCCTTAATAGGCAAACCTTTTCTATCTGCAGTAGTGAAGAATTTATGGGTGTCATCCCCACCATAGTTTTTACCTTCTTATAAGGGTTTCTGCATTACCAAAATACTTGTGTTGTGTGATTTTCATATTGATTTCATGTTGTTTACTTTCTTAAGTTAACTAGATGATTGATTTATACAATTGTATTCAAGTTATTTTGATCAGTTATCATAGTATTCAGTTATAGATTAGAAATTTTTTACAAGTAAAGTTTTGAAGGCACTGATTCACCCCTCCCCTCTTAGTATCTATCTCTCCTAATTCCAAAAATTGGTATGACAGCTCAGTTCTCTTGTTGAACAATCTAACCATTGAAGGGTAAAGATCTAAGTCATAGAGAGATACAAACTTGACAAGACTATTGAGAATCAGAAGATATAAATACAGATGTTTGTGGAATAGTATAAACAAGGCAAGGAAGAACTGAAAAAATTAATAGTTGATAGGAAGAACCTTGCAATTTAGCTAAATGAAAGTATTTATCATGAAGAACCTATTGATGAAATAGTTGATCATATTGGATCAAGCTCTGGAAACATCTCTGATGGATCCGAAAGCATAATCTTTGAGTTATCTGAAAAGAATTAGCATCTATCTAAGAAAGTGGAAGCACTTCAAATCGGTCATGAATCTCAAATGGTGAGAATGGTGGAAATCATGAACAATTCTAGACAAGATGAACAAGATCAGAATCTAGCTATTGAAGACCAAAGATTGATGACTGAACAACTTCAAGCAAAAGAAAGTGAAATCTAGAGACTCACTGATCGTCACTTCCAAGTATCAAATTAGATGATGACAATTAATCAAGAAATGAACCGAGTAAATGGAGAATTAGCAAGAAGACTTGAAGATGTTGCAATACTCAGAGAAGATAATGAAAAATTAAAAAATGAAATAAAGACACAAAAGCAACACAATGAAATGATGAAGATAGCTGAGGACAGTTCTAAAAAGATTGATGATTTCCTGACTAATAAGAGGAGATTTGGAAGCAGAGCTGATATAGGCTACATCAGTGAAGGAGAATCATCACAACAAGATGAAAAAGTCAACAAAAATCAAAATTAGAAACCTAAAGTAATGACATGTTACCACTGTGGAAAATCAGGACATACATCTAATGTGTGCAGAAGCAAAGCACAAGGTAAACCTTCTGTCATTCCAAAATTGAATGGATATTGTTATTACTATGGTAGGTTTGGACATCCAGTTTATGAATGCAAAACTAAGAAGAATGACATTGCTAATAATACTACTGAGGAGAAAATATGCTATACTTGTAATAAGCATGGACACACAGCAAGGGATTGCAAGGCGAAAATGAAACAAGTCTGGACACCTAAAGAGAAACTACAATGAAATCCATATCAAGCAAAGAGACAAGGTAACTCATATGTTTGGGATTATAATACATGGACTAATTTTACTCTATGTGGTCAGTATGGACATATTGCAGAAAACTGTTATAGAAAGAGTCGGATTGGACAATCAAGAAATTGGACAAATGCAGGAATGGCATGTATGCACTATCACAAGGTTGGTCATGTAAGCAAGAACTACAGAGACTGAGCACCTTATGAAAACCATATATTTGAAAGTGGATATAACATTGTAGATATTACAAATTTAAGGAACACAATGTGGAAGAAGGCATCTAATGAGAATGTTGAGTCAAGTAACACTATTGGTGAAACCTTGTCCACTAGATTGGGTGACATCAGTACCTCCACTTAAGATGACAAAGGTATTTATGGAACTGACATTTTAAATGATCACATTTTTACATACAGTTCCTTATATATAATGTACAAATACCAAATTTGAATGAAAAAAGATGCACTATGGTTTGTGTGTTATAAGTTTACTAATGTCATATAGTTGGTAAAAGAATAAACATGAGTTGGTTACCTGTCGGTAATCACTATACAAGGTTAACCGACAATAGTGCAAACCGATGAAGAAATTCTATGTTAACTGAGCAAAAGAAATTGTAGACATAATCGAGCTGATAGTTGTTTCATATCAAAAGTTAGGTCATGCATTTAATGCATCAAAGTTTGAGCAAGAATATCAAAAGTCCTATATATACGCAGAAAAAGAGTTCATTGTTACATTGCAACTTTGAAGAATATAGATTTTACAGAGAAGAGTTCGAGCTAAAGATTTTCAAAAAATATTCCAAGCTACTATAGATCGAACCGACAAACAATTCTTCAATGATAACAAGTAAGTTCATCTGCCTACCAAACACTGGTTATCTATTTTTTTCAAAACCCTAGAAATAATTTATGGCATTGACATCGACTGCAAGCAAATCATAGAACATTGAGGAGGAAGAGGAATTAATTGTTAGGGCACACTTTGCCAAGGAGAAATTCAAACCTCATCCCAAGGTCGCAGCACAAACATATGATATGGGCACATTTTCTAGTATTCCAAATAGGGTTTTGTTAACTAAAGACGTTAGGGCCTATATTCACTACAAGATCGGTGAAGTATGTGATTTTGAGACCATTACTGCTTATCAACAATTATGTGGACCAGATGGTAAGATTAAATCCAAATACAAGAAGATTAAGGAATTAGGGTTATAGCCTTTCACATACTTCCTGCAATTCTTCCATAATGACTGGATAAGAATTGTGCTAAGCAAATTTGATGATGGAAAATATTGGTTAGATAAACATATTGAGGTCACTAAGAAAATTATCAGTAGGGTTACTAGGTACCCTACAACCGACAAAACAAAATCCTTTCAAAGTTCATCTCATCTCGATGTAGAAAAGAACACTGGAGCTTAATGGGATGGTAGGGCACTGAAAATATCAACTATCAAAGCTCCAACGGTAAAATTTGCAGCTCATGTCATTGGGTACAAGATATTCCAATCTAGCAGACCAAATAGTGTACCTTGCAGCGTCATGGACATGGCTTACAAAATTGTGAAGAAAGATCACCAGGTTGATCTTGCTGAGCTTCTACTACACCAACTGCATGACAATTTGAAGACAATAAAAGAAAAGAAGTCCAATACATGTAAGTACATATCACTTCTTATTTGTACAGTTTTCTATCTACAAAAATATGTACCAGGTATCAGTAAAGTAAACTGGCAATCAGACAAACCGATAACTGCTCAAATCGGTGAAATGATGAAAAGTCTAGGAGACAATCTAAACAAGGAATTTGATGCATATTTCAAGGAATTTCAAACAAAAATGCAACAAAGGAGCAGGATTCCAAGGGATTTAGTGAGAAAATTTGAAGATGACATATGCTTTGTAGGTAGCACAGACCACTCAATGATAAAGGTAGTAGAACTGAGAACAAAATGGCTAGCACTGATGGGATATGAAATGAATCATGATTTCACTCTAAAATCTATCAATGCATTGCTAGCATTATGGATAGACATCACTGCCAATAGGTTTGGTGTATATGAGGAAGCTAAGTCAAGAATCACAACAGACATAGAGATCAGGAAAATGTCAAGAAGGGCAAAGAAAATGAGAAAAGATCTCTTAGCAAAATATGGAAATGTATCTAACTCACCTAAGGAGTCACCAGTTAAAGAAGTAACCGAAGGTCAATTATAGTTGGCTGATAAGCCCTATGATAGTGAGGAGACCAAGTCAGACAAAGAAAAGGATCACACACCAGTTCCTCCCACCAATGATGGTCAAGAAATGTAGCTACCAGATCCTGAAGGAATGAAGACACGGTCACCAACTGCTGCACAATCCACCGAGCAAGTAGAAGCAGTAAAAGTAGCAAAGAGAAGAGAAGCTACATTGACAAGGAAATATGTTAAGAGAAAGAACAAGAAAGTAGCTGAGACACCAAAGAAAGAGAGGAAATACATAATAAATAAGGAAGATCTAGAGGATACAGAAACTGAAAATGATCCTGATCAATTCAAGTTAGTTCGTAACAGGGAAAGTACTATAAAAGAAATAATTGAAGATATAATTGAGAATGGAAATCTCATCGATCCAGGCATAGGTAAATTTGGCAAAATGTCAATTGAGGACAAAATAAAGATTGAACATGCTCTCGTCTAGATGATGATTAAATTCAAGAGAGTACCGATGGAATTTGCATGTCAATTGCCAAAGGAACTTGATGACAAAATAAGTGAGAGATGGGCTATTGCACTAGATACAAAGAAAAGGAAAAGAGAACGGTCACTAAGTCATACAGCCTCACATTTTAGCTATGTTGTGGTAAGTGAATACACGACAAAGTATCAGACTAGATTTCTAGTCAAGAATAGAGCTATGAAAATCATGGATGAGAATGTGGATGATATGGATGTCATATGTGATTCTCTATGGACATCAATTTTGAAAGTAGAAGAGAAAGTTGAACAAGAAGCATTCTTGAAACTATCTAAGAAGAGACACAGTTCAAAAGATAAAGGTATTTTCATTGATGATAACAAAGGTAAGAAAATAGAAGACACCAGTATATCAGTTACCGAGGTAATTGATATCACCAAACAAAAGGAAGAAATCAAAATTTCATAGGATGCACTAGATCAAGTTAAGATCCACTTGAAAATGAAAACTGATGATGATGCACTCATTAAGGACATCACTAATGGTGATCTTGATGATGGGGATGATTAAGATGTGACAATTGCACCATACAAAGATGAATCACTAGACACTAATAGTGTGTTCACATCTCTACTGGGTGAACTACCTATACTTGCAGAGGCAGTTGAAATAATTTCACTAGTACAACCCAATGTGTCTCATCCTGAGCCAAATAAAGATACAACTGAGATTCAAGCACTTGAGCAACCTGTAGATACAAATGAGCCTAACAAATTGGAGGCACAGTCTATAGAAACAAAGGAACCAGAAGAAACAAAGTCAACTGAGGTGAACCCACCTGACACTACAACTGAGACTCCCACCCCATCTACCAAGGAGTAGAAGAAGGATGATACAGTGTCAAATGGGAAAGATACTCTGAGAAGTGAAGAAAAAGATATTTTCATAAGTGATAATAAGTCACCTCTTGCCCAAAAGAAGAAGAATAAGAAAGACAAAGGGCTGGTCACCATTGATGAAGTTATCATTATACTAGAATGTGACTCGAGAATCCTAAGCCCTAAGGAATTAAGTAGATATGGGGAATTATGTTCAAGGAAACTAGCACAACAGAAGTTAAGGCAAGAACACAAATGAAAAGAAGTGTTAAATGATGTGTAGGATATTTTGCAATAGATAGTATCGAAAACAAATATTGATGAGAATACTCCCATCTTAGATCAACTTGCCACACTCACTGACAAAATCAATGCCCTGGATACAAATGCAGACAAAAGAATAGAAGAATGGGAAGAATCAAAGATTTAGAACAAATTAGTAGAAATCATTAGCACAGAAGTGGCACTGAACAAGGTAAAATTATTTGCGGTCATTACTGAGGTAAAATCTATCACCTAGATAATCTGTCAACTTCTAATCAAGCTTTGTACTTTAGAGACCTTCACTATAGAAGTCAGTGAAAAGATAAAAGGTTTAGAAGAAGAGATAAAGTTGAGTACACAAGCAGCTATCGCCGAGCCAACTACTTTCTTAAAGCATATTAACCAAGTTCAGGAACTCCAATGGCTAATAGAAGACTTAAGGAAATAAGAAGTGCACATCGCCGATTAGGTTATAGAGTTACAAAAAGAACTCACTCCCTACCTAAAAATTTTTGAAGCACACATTACCAAAGCTAAACAACTTGTGGCAACACTAGAGATTTCAGTGTTGGATAATATCTTTGACACGCATGCCCAAGTTGGTCTTGAGCATATCACTCTTACCAACTTGAAAGAGGAATGGGACAACCTCTTGGAGTCTATAAAGAAAACCCATCCACACATTTTTGACAAGATGTAAGTATACATTATATATATTTTTTTCTTTTGGCATTATTATCAAAAAGGGGGAAAACCATGTATATGCCAAATAAGTATACTTTGATATGTATACTACATACTACCGAGAGCATACACCGAGGGGGAGTACTTTGTACTTAGAAGTTTTGTTGTGGATATGCATATAGTGGAGACATAAGGAATATATAGAAACACTTTTGTCTATATACATTCAAAGTTTTGATAGTAATGCCAAAGGAGGAGGTTGTTAATCTCTATTGAGCATTTAAGGTTGTCATTAGTATCAAAGGATAGTAAACAAGATAGTCAGTTACTTATAATGAGATGGTCAATAACCAGAAGTAAGACAGAGTAGTCGGTAAAGCCTTTACACCAAGCATCACATAGTTAATTGAGCATAAGTGACACTGACACCGACGGTTAGTAAACACTAAGCATCACAGTATACACTGAGAAAATTATAGTGTTTACTAATGATCATAGAAAATAGCATAGTAATCTGAAATGGCACATTATTCTATGCAAATGGTTACAACAGATCGTAGAATAGTTTACCAAGATCGAGGAGCATTTATTGTAAATAGATACACATTAAATGTAATGTTTATCTTATCATAATAGTTGATCTAGGTTATTTTGCACCGTAGATCTTAGGGTTATGATTATTTTTGTAACCTAATTTTTGCTAAGGTGGCAAAACAAAACACTATATATTTTGTATGTTCTCACCATTTTAAAATGTTGGGTGAACTAATATATATGAATTGCGGAGCACTTGAAGAAATTGCCTATCTTCAAGACAATCAGTTTACCAAGTAGAACATAGCATAGAGGATATCAGATTGAGCAGAATTAGAGAAGGCTACCGAGTAGAACATAGTAGAAAACCATCACAGATAAGGTGA
Source organism: Chamaecyparis obtusa (assembly GCA_027943335.1). Lineage (NCBI taxonomy): Eukaryota > Viridiplantae > Streptophyta > Pinopsida > Cupressales > Cupressaceae > Chamaecyparis > Chamaecyparis obtusa. The sequence goes on along the minus strand of BSBK01001898.1, from coordinate 324,489 downwards.
TATTTTGATGAGCACTTATAGATCTATTTTAGACAATTAAGTTGTCAACTAGCAGATATTTGCCTATTACTTTTTGACAATTGTGATAGAGTTTTTGATAAATCTCTTAATAGAGTAGACTTAACAGTCTTATGTAAATCTCTTAACTGAGTACACACTCCATTAGTGTTGTTTAAATCCTATAACTAGGTAGATCTAGCTGATATAATATGTTACTCCTAACAAGGTAAGATCACCAGAAGTGATCAAAACTTGTAGCCTTAATAGGCAAACTTTTTCTATCTACAGTAGTGAAGAATTTGTGGGTGTCATCCCCACCACAGTTTTTACCTTCTTACAAGGGTTTCTATGTTACCAAAATACTTGTGTTATGTGATTGTCATATTGATTTCATGTTGTTTACTTTCTTAAGTTAACTAGATGATTGATTTATACAATTGTATTCAAGTTATTTTGATCAGTTATCACAGTATTCAGTTATAGATCAGAAAGTTTTTACAAGTAAAGTTTTGAAGGCACTGATTCACCCCTCCCCTCTCAGTACCTATCTCTCCTAATTCCAACAATTGGCATCTGAAGAATCAAGCTTTTGCGAACAAGGTGATTGTGATATTTTTGTTACTATTTTTAAGGGTTCATAGCATTCATTCATTCATAGCATATCATTGTTAGATTAATTTTCATATCATTCAAATTCATTCTAGATTAGTTTCATATCATTTTTTCATCTTATTGCATACAAAATCCAAAAAAATACATTAATCTACATACATATTTCATTTCTTTCAACATTTAAATCCTTCATTTAGGTGTTGCATTGTCAATGATCTCGGTCTAAATCTGAGAATACCATAGTCATAGCTACTAGAAGGTAGTAAATCACCTGGTTAGTTTATTTCACTTATTTATAGATTTCTTGATTTGGTAACCTCTAATTTTTAACTAAAGTATTGTGTCCATAGCTAGGTACAATTTTCACATACACACATACCTTTCAAATTCATCAGCCAAGAGTGCTGAAATCTTTTCAATGCTTAATGAACCTTGGACCTTATTCTCATCTTCATTGGCCTCACCCTTGATGCTGCAAACATTATCCCTATCTGGAACAAGCACTAAAATATCTGGCCTCAAATCATCTTGTGTATAGAAATAGTGTAGGAATCATCATCTACATCATATTTAGTTTCTTGTCTCTCACACAAAACATCCTCAAATTGGGACAAGAAGGCTTCCTTCTCATGTAATAAGAAAAAAAATCTATAAACATATTCGAAATATTATCAACTTTAGATTCATCTTCAATATCTTCATATGCATTGACCTCAAAGTCAACATCATAATCAATACTTTTTGCACAATGAGAATCAACATCAGAATGACTGGCCTCTTCATGATCAACATAAAGAACTGCCAAATCTCTCAATCTCTTGTCATCCTCTAAGTACCAAATCTCAACATCTTTCTCTGCAAGTTTCTTCTTGAGAGTAGAAATTTTGATGAACATATTTTTATAATCAGAATCATGGATAGTGGGATCAATAGAGACAATAATGTCTTGTATCTGATCTTCATTTTTTATTTCACACACATTGAGACCAGCTCTTTCATCAAAATTCTCTATAAATATTTCTCTCAATACATCCCAAGAAGGGATTGAACATGAAAGAAGGGATAATAACCAATCCCTTCCACTTTATGAAAGAGATTGGACAAGCAATCTCATGGTCAACATCCATTTCATAAAATATATCCATGAGATCATCTACATGATGTCTTGCTGAAGCTGGTCCATCAGCCATAAATCTTGGCAAGCCTTCCCCATCCTCAGTATAAAAATCATTGGGGGCACCTTCAATGCCATTAAAATAAAAGGGCTTGTATTCCTCCATAAGGAACTGCCCACTATCACTCATCCCTTTACACTAGTGTTGAACAATAAATAGGGAGACATTCTTCACAACTGATTTTCATAAAAGAAAGGCACCTGAAAATCAAAATACCTGGAAGTACTGCAGTTGAAGCTTAACTTGTTGACTGGGAAGTAGGACAAATCTAGAGCCTTATTTGTAGCTCCGTCAGGTTCTTTTCTTGTAGAGTCACCACCTCCTTGAAGAGGAAAATATTTTACTTATTTTTTCTACCTCCTTCTAGCCAACCAAAGCTTCACCAGGATTTTATACACTATTTATTATAACTACAAATACATCTTTCATACACTGATCAAATAGAGAACTTAGAGTCTCCACTCACAACTTGGTGAGATAATATAATTTTTTTGAATCTGACTCTATACTTTTAATGGTAACCACTAGATAAGATAAATAAGCCAGCCAGGAGTCTAGCTCTACTCATACCCACATTATTTATAGCTTATTTATAACACCAGAGATATCAAACTAGATTTATCATGACTACATCATCTCTATTCTCCAGTAGAGTCACCATCTTGTTGGTGTTTCTTCTTGCAACCCCCTTTTGTAGGTGGGAACTTGAGGACCAAATTGTGGGACTGAGAACTTGGAACACAAACTCAGAACCATCAGTAGAAAAGGGACAAGGAAAATTCAACAACAGAAGGTACAAAGAACTTCTTCACTTTGAGATCCACATCACTCAGGCAGGTATACCTTATCTACACACACATGACTTCTTTTGAAAAACAACAAGCATGTAGATATATAACTGTGGAATAGCTTTCAGACTCATTTGGGTAACAAGTACCTTAGTGAATGTTGACCATATCTTGTGCAATATCCCTTTTGCATAGAGTAAGCCTAAAAACTAGAAACTACTCCTAACTCCTCCTATCAAACATGAAAGGGAAAATGATTTCATTTAGGACCCATTTGGTAGCGGGAATTAGACTAGAATTGGCATTTGTTAGTGTTAGAAATAGGGAATACTGAGAGTGGGGGTGAATCAGTATTCTACAAACTTTATCTTTTTCCCAATTATGGATATAATAGATTATCTTTATACATGCATAACAATAAAGAATTCATAACACATTATTTGTTCTCAAGGAAACCCTGGCCAAGGGAAAACCTCGGTGGGGATGGTACCCACAAAGATCCACTAATCAAAAGTATCTTGTTAAGGATGTTGACCTTGTTAGGAGTCTATTACAAACATATAGTGTATCAGTCCTGATTAAGGGACTATAGGCCTTGTTAGAAGCCTAAACCCTGTTAGGAGTTGTAGTACAAAATGTGATTACCAGATGAGCCCACTGCCCAAACAAGTAATGTACAATATACACTAATTACAAAATAGGTTAAGGTACATAACCTTATACTACTTTCATCAATATCTCTTCATTGCTCTTTCACTATCGCTATTACATATGCTTCACATACTTCGCATCATATCACTTTTCCACACTTATTGTGTTCTTATTGCTTATACAATTACAATTATAATTACATTTATACCAATAGCTTATCCAAGATTTAATATCTAGGATGTCATCCCTTTATATTGTTAAGTCATTATTTTGATAAATAAAATAATCCCTTAACTCTTTACCAGTTATGTCTTCATATTCTGTCCTGTCAGCTTCACACTGTCTTTGGTAAAACTATCATAACTTCTTATATACATGCCATACTGACTTTCACTTGGAGATGGATGATCAATAGACATCATAGAGTCTATGTTCAAGTGCGCAAGCACTGAACTTACTCTAGTCAATGTCACAAACAAAAACTATGTCCAGGTTCACTGGTAAAAACATTGTCTCACACTTAGACAAATTTGTAATGCGCTCTGTCATACTTGCTCTCTGACCTGTGTGATCTTCATGTGGATCATATGTTTCCATAATGACATCTATGTAATCAACTCAGCCAAATTTCCAACAATCTCCCCCTTTGTCATTGGTGGCAACATATGAGAAAATTGGCTAAGTGTACAACTCAAAATCTCAAAATTATTCAAAACTCTGGCCATAGTCTAAAATACATACTATCCTTATAACTCCTCAAAGAATTATTGTCTCTAATAGAGTACTCCCCCTAAGAGTAAAATTCCTTATCATATACTATAAATTTTCTTCTATATATCTCTCCCCTTTGACAACAATGAAAAAATAAGGTAGGGAGGGTTACAAAATTGTATCACAAAAAGTTATACCTCAATCATTTATTGCAAAGCCGGTAGGCTTGCAACAAAATCTGCAAAATCTATCTTCATGGCTTTTATCTCCTTCTCCCATGATTTCTTAATGGAATTTGCTAGATTAAGTAGTGCTCTCAGTCCATAAGAAGCTATTTCACATGCTTGGAGGTTTTCAAAGTTAAATTTTTGAAAAGATGTCTTAGCTGAAAGACATTCTTCCAACTATTCTTCAATGATGCTCAACTTCATAGAAACATGCTCTCTCAAAAGAGTGTATCTTCTCAATTTCCTATCTCTCTCATCTTGCACAACTCTAATATCATCATAAAGTTTCCTAAATTTCTTCTCAACATCACATACCTTCACATTGGGGCTAGACAGAAGGTTTGTTTCATTTAGAGTTTCTACTTCCTTCAACTTTATCTTCTAATCTTCTTTTGTTGTCAAAGTTTCTGATTTTGTACATTGTATGTACAAAGATTTTCCTATTTCCAAATGCTTCCTCAAATCCTTGATACATATATCAAGAGTTTTGATATCATTTATGATATTCTAACTGATGTTTAAAAGCGTTCCAACCTCATAGGCTGTTTGTGCTTTCACTTTTGCAATATCAGCTAGGTTTGTGAATTCATTATCAAAGGTGCTCATTACCTTCTTTGCTTTCTCCATAGGGTCTACTTCTAAAATTTGTGTAGTTACAGTACTTTGTAACTTCTCACTTACTTCTTTCAGACACCCTTCAAAACTCTTCACTTTCTTATTCTTACCAATGATTTTATTCAAGGATGTAATCAATTCCAACTGATCATCATCATATACTTCTTTTCCCAAATGCTCAATCATAGATCCAATTTGAGTCTTCTTTCCAGTCTCAGGAGTAAGACTGATATCTTCTTTTGTGGGAATGGGAACTTGTTCCTCTGTTACAGGTGGTTTCAAAACTGTGGTCTCTGTCATCTCTTCTTCTTTTGTAGCTTCCTATTCTTCAAAGGTCGAATTGTCAACAATGTTCTCCAAATTATTGAATACATTTTCATTAGTATCTAAGGTGATTTTTGTACCTTCTACATTTATTGTTTCATCTTCAATATTAATATTTGGAGAAGAGGGAATGTCCTCTTGTACTTTCTCACCTGCTTGCTCTACTGCAATTGATGATTCTCCAACATATTCTGCCATAACCTTGATAATAGCCTGTTTTGTCTTAGAATTTATTTCTTCATACCTACCTCCCATAATCTGAATTGTTCTCCTTTTAGTTCTCAAATGGGTTCTTAGGGCTTTCATGATCTGATTAAAATGAGTTTCATCTCTTTTTTCACAAATCTTCCTCACAAGCTTTTCTCTAATAGTTGTCTCTTCCTCTGATGCTCTCTTCTTCCCATTTAGAATTTTTTTATATAGATCATCAGGTATATATCCCTGAATAGTATTAAACTTCTTGTTAGTCAAAATCATATGCTTTACAACTACATTCTCTAGATTAAGTCTGTCAGTATAATCATAAAGATCATAATATTTATTCATTCTTACAAAGTCACCATTCTCAATGATCTACTCATTTAGCTTTTCAACTTTTGGTTTCCAAGCTTTCTTCTTAGTAGTGACATCATCTTGTACTTCTACAATCTTTCTTGGAACTGGTTGCACTAGAGTTTTATGTCTCTTTCCTAGTCTAGTAGCACTTTCCTTAACTCTTTTGCTAGGTGTGGAGGAAGTGGATCTAGTAGAAATTTTTGCTTCTATGTCCTTCTTAGGTACTTCCACTTTCACTTTTACTTGTGGTTCTTCCTGTTGCACTTCAATTGATGATAAAGGAGGGATAGACAAAACTTCTTTTTGTCCACTCTCTCTAATTGCTGCTACTGTCTACTTTGCTACCAAAAACTCTCTCTCTGTAATTCCTGTATCTTTTAGGATTTTCTTAATAGTTCTCTCAACTCTCTTCTTAGATTGGTTCTCTTCAATTAGAATCTTTGTGGAGTTGAAGTTCTCCTCAAAGGTTCCAAACCTATTACAATAAGTGTCCAACTTACACTTAAGTAGTCTTCTAACATACTCTTCAATATCTACCTCAGATATTTCATAGCCAAGAGGGTCTATAAACTCTGTTCTAGGCTCTACTAATTCAATATAGGTAAAGTCAGTATCCACCATAAAACGTATATCATCTTTATATTTTTCAACAAGAGACTTAGGGATCCTTGATCTACTAGACACAATATTCTGAAATGTCTTAATAACAAGTACTGCACTCTCATTAACACTATCAATAACATGTCTTCTGTATACTAATTTAATCCTTTCCATTGTAGTTTGTCCATCATTCCATTCATTTCCTATGGTGTAAGGAAATCTCCTCAAAAGATAAAAGAACATATATGTGATTAGGGATGAGAAGCTAAACTGTGTATACTTAGTTTTCTTGATCTTCTCCATGTTCTCAAACAATTGAATTCTTAGAATTTCACACGTATCAAATGGTAACCTATCAACACACATTAGATAGGCTACATGTACCATTCCAACTTCCATGGCATCCTCTCTTGAATTTGCACAAAATTTAGTAGTTAGGATCTTGCATAAGTATCTCACATTATCTTGTTTGATCTTACTAATCACAATTCCTCTACCATTATAGGATGAGTTTGTGTTGTCAATGACTATTTTCCTCATGTTTTTCTCATTAAAAGGAATAGCTCCAGTTTTAGATAATCCAATGACTTCATGAATCAAGTTAGCTATAATATCTATCACTCTATCTTCTAGCCAAAACTTTCCATTATGAATTTTGCTCAAGATAATCTTAGTGCATTTTTCATTATCAAATTCATACTGTAATCCATATTTAACAATTTCATTGTGTTCCAAATATTTGAAATCTTATTTCAATGTCATATCCTGATTGTAAATCTTCTAATATTCATCTATGAAATCACTATCATTCACTGTGTCTAGTTTGCATCCAAGATAACTTCTGAAATTTTCTAAATGTAAAACTCTATCTGGTACGGATGATAATGCAAACCTACTATCTTCTTCCAAGGGTTCTATTGGTTCCCTTTTCAATTTAGGTCTATTCTTATCTCTGACATTGCGTATTAAGGAAACATCCATGGTTTCTTCAAATTCCTTTACCGATTCAAAGATTTGTCAAGTAAAATACCTTAATTTCATGATTTTAGGGCTTGCATAGATTCGGCACAAAATTATTCTCCAAATCCTTGAAAAATTATTTCAATCACTGCTCTTTGATCTCCTTGACACTTGAATTCACTTTGATGATCAAATAATACCGATCATAACCTTTTATTAATTCAATATCACTTAGATCTAACATCACATTTAATTCTTTTGCTGCTTCTTTCCAAAAAGTTGTCTCTGCTAACCTGCAAAACTTAAAACTTCTTGCGATCTCACAAAATATAATATTTTTCTTTGTTCTCTTAACCATAGCATTAGAACATCATAAAATACCTTGCATTAAGTGCACAAGACTTAGTTAATCATATATCTACTTCTACACTAAATCTAAGTTCCTATTCTACTGCAATTTACATAAATTAAGTACTTTGAGATAGGTCGAGTAAAGATTCATTCTTACCTATCATTTCTTCACCTTCTTGATTAGCTTCAATGTTGAATATGTCTCCTTGATCTATGCTTTTGATAAACTTCACTTCATCTGAATTACTAGAGTATCCTTTCTGATTGTTACTTGCATCTTCATTTCTTCTTTTAGGATTTCTAGGGTTAGAATTAGGATGAAAAACTCTATTGTTCATTCTACAAAACCTTGTTGTATGTCCAATCTTGTTGCATATCTAACAAACAATTCTATTGTTTCCATATCTTGGTCCAGGTTGATTGATTTGTGATCTATAGTTTCTAGCAATGTGTCCAACCTTGTTGCATATATAACATACTAGTCTATTTCTTCTGTTCATATCTTCAGTAGGTGTCTTATCTTCATTGTTAGTATTCCTATACATTCTACTACCATCATTATTCTCAATAAATTTAGGTTTCCTACATTCAATAGCTCTATGTCCAAAACCATGAAAATTTTAACAATAACCATTCAGAGGTTTAAATTGTTTACCTGTGCAATCTCTCTTCATATGACCAATAGTATTACAAGCAAAAGATCTACCTTTGAATTCTCTTTGCATACCTTTAGATGATTCTTGTTGCTTCAGTGATTCTTCTTCTTTAGGTGTATCTTCAGATTTTTTGAACTCATCAGGCTTCTTCTCATCTATGCTTTTAGATATTTTCAGATCTAGTTCCTTGCCTTCATCATTTTCTTTAAAAGTGTTGAATCCAAGACCAGTCTTATCATAGAATAGTTTTTGATAAGATATTTGTTCATCAATCTTCTCACTAGTTGAATATAGTCTTTCAAGTTGTTGTTTGGATTGAGTCAATTCACCTTTCACAATCTTATTATTTCTCAAGTTCATCATACTGCAGATTGACTTTCTCAAGTTTAGATATTACTTTAGAAAGTTTAGATTTTAGTCCTTCATTTTTAGTCTTTAGACTTTCATTCTCAGATTTCAGATTTGCTTCACTCTTGCCATTTCCATCTTTCAAGCTAAGCTTCAAATTTTCTATCTTTAGTTCATGCTTAAGGATTTCATTTGCCTTTTCTAAATTGTCATCACAATCTTCAATAAAAACTTTGGATTCCTTTTCAGATCTCAGATCTTCCAATTTTCTTTTCAGTTTCTCAATGAGGTTCTTTGCATCATCATACTTTCTTTTCAAAGTATATTTTTCAATAGTAAGCAAGTCAATTTGTTCAAGAGCTTCTTCAAGATTCTTCTGTAGTTGATCCATATCCATAGAGATCTTACTCAAGCTGCTAGGCTTTCCTTGAATGATTCTTTTCTGAGTAACTAAGCTCTGATACCAATTGTTAGAAATATGGAATACTGAGGGGGGGGTGGGTGAATCAGTATTATACAAACTTTATCTTTTTCACAATTATGGATATAACAGATTATCTTTATACATGCATAACAATAAAGAACTCATAACACATTATTTGTTCTCAAGGAAACCCTGGCCAAGGGAAAACCCCAGTGGGGATGGTACCCACAAAGATCCACTAATCAAAAGTATCCTATTAAGGATGTTGACCCTGTTAGGACTCTATTATAAACATATAGTGTATTAGTCTTGATTAAGGGACTATAGGCCTTGTTAGAAGCCTCAACCCTGTTAGGAGTTGTAGTACAAAATGTGATTACCAGATGAGCCCATCGCCCAAACAAGTAATGTACAATATACATTGATTACAAAATAGGTTAAGGTACATAACCTTATACTACTTGCATCAATATCTCTTCACTTCTCTTTCACTATCACTATTACATATGCTTCACATACTTCACATCATATCACTTTTCCACACTTATTGTGTTCTTATTGCTTATACAATTACAATTAGAATTACATTTATACCAATAGCTTTATCCAAGAGTTAACATCTAGAATGTCATCCCTTTATATTCTTAAGTCATTATTTTGATAAACAAAATAATTCCTTAACTCTTTACTAGTTCTATCTTCATATTCTATCTTGTCAACTTCACACTGTCTTCGGTAAAACTGTCATAACTTCTTTCATACATGTCATACTAACTTGTGCTCTGAGATGGGTGATCAATAGACATCATAGAGTCTATGTTCAAGTGCACAAGCACTAAACTTACTCTATTCAATGTCGCAAACAAAAATTGTGTCCATATTCACTGGTTAAAACATTGTCTCGCACTTAGGCAAATTTGCAATGTGCTCTATCATACTTGCTCTCTGACATGTGCGATCTTCATGTGGATCATATGTTTCCATAATGACAACATCTATGTAATCAACTTAGCCAAATTGCCAACAGTTAGTTCCCATTTCATGAAATCCTTAGTTTGGGAGTGCAATATGAAAATAGAATAGGAATATGTAAATGCTCATTTGGCCAAAAATGAGCATTTACATCTTCCATTTGAAAAGGTGGAATTGGAATTTGAATGGAGGGAAAGAAAATTTTTAAAATTTTCATGTCTACACTTAATTTTTTAATTTTTTATTTGTTTGGGGGGATTTAATTTATTTTTTATTTGTTTGGGTGGTTTATAACATTGTTGTTTATTTGAATTTTTTTGAAAAAAATTCAAATTTTTTGCCGAATTTTTCTAAAAAATTTTTGATGATTTTTTTTGTTGATTTTTATTTTTTTGAATTTTTTCTCGAATTTATTTTCCAAATTTTTTGTCTAATTTTTTTCGAATTTTGGTTACAGTGATTGAAACTTGGTTACCTGCCACCAACTTTGGCTACCTAAAACGGTCTGTGATTACATTTTAAATTCAATTCCATTAATATAAATGAATTATTCAATTTAAAAACATTAAAACAATTCAAAATTTTTTTAAAAAAAATCATACTCAAATTCCAATTCCAGTTTCAAAAAGTGGAACCAAATGGTCCAAACATAATCTAGAAATGAAAAACTGGATTATCAAATCCATGATTTGACCATTTCCAACATTTGATCAAATTCATCATTTCTTAATTCCCACTACCAAACGGGCCCTTAATTTTTTGAGTGGAATAGATCTCTGAAACACCTCAAATCTACCATAGACCAGTGCCTTATCCAATGGGCAATAGAGTCAAATAAACATTGCAACAAAGAGATATAAAGAAAGAAAAAAATACATTCTAATATGTTGATGCCTGATGAAGGGTACTCCCCTTAATACCACAAACACATAACAGAAATAGAGAAACAACAACAACAATATGCAAGAACAGAAAATTGGCTTCTTATTATCTCCACAAATGTGGAATTACAAACTTTCAGAATTACAATATGCAACGCCACATGGGCATTCCCTTACAATATTCTGTAGGACAAAGCCTTGAATCAATACCCAGATCTACTACCTAGAATTGCCTAGAAAAGACTACGAGCCTTCTTTATATAGGAATTTTACACCACCCGAGAAGGTTCCAAAAATTTAGCCCTAAGGGCCAACCAAACTTAGAATTATTTTATTTTTCAATTTATTACATCAAAGTCAGCTCAAAATAACTTTTGAAATCCAAACAGAAATTTTGAAGGAAAATTATTTTCCACCATTTGAGGTGGCCCAACTTTCAGAGACCATAAGTCATCACCAATTGACCCGATTGACTATTATAACCCCATTTTGGAAATGCCACGAAGTGATCTATAGGCTTGACCCACACAAGTGCCCGTCACCCAACTTTTTGACCTCATTCGGGGCCTCTAAAGCCTTCAAAACTAAGTTCAAAGTTTCTATACCCTGCTGCCAATACCAAAAATCTTCAATATCTTCAAAACTAGACCTGATCCAGCTATGAAACTTTGTTGGTAGGCTGATGCAACCGAGATGAGCCTCTACATGTAAAATCAGAACATTCTAAGATCGTAAGACCAACTTACTAAAAATAGCAAGTTTCCATAAATAGAAACTTTGCACAAGATAGCCCTTATTGAATACAAACAAAAATATTTTTTTGGGTGATGCAAGATTGCTCTTACACCCAGGATGCTCCTGCATCAGACACCCGGGGTAATTTTACAAGTGACCCTGTCATGACTCAAGTGTGCAAAGGAAAACCAAGATGGTTAACCTCCTCCTTTGTTAGCCATGATGAATCTTCAACAGGTCATCCTTTCCATTTGACCAAATACTCTTCATATGTCCTATTTCTTGTGCTTCTACCAACATGACTATCCAGTATGTCTTCAATCTCTTCGATATATGAACTGGTTGTTGGAATACTCCACTATTCTACTATAACCTCATCTTCAACACCTCCTTCATGATACTCTATTAAATCCAAAATGTTAAACATATTCAGCTCAGTAGGCAATTCTACCTCATATGCATTTCCTGAATCATGCTTCTTCAGTATCTTACATGGCCCAAACTTCTTCATTTTCAACTTGTTATATGTACCAACCAGAAATCACTCCTTCCGCAAATGAACCATGACTTCATCTCCAACCCAAAATTCCTTATGCCTCCTTTTCTCCTCTATTGTAGCCTTATACTGTGCATTCATCTTGGTAATATGCTTCCTCACCTCCTCATGGATGTTCTTCAAATGTTCTACAAAATCCTCAGCTTCAGCACTACTTATTTCTCCTTTATCTATCTTTCTCAACTTAGATGCATTTCTGGGACTACTCCCATGTACAATCTGGAATGGTGATTTACCAGTGCTTCTATTGACATAATTATTATATGTGAATTCTAATTTTGGTAAAATCAAATCCCATCCTATTGGCTTATCTCCAACCAAACATCTCAGCAAATTTCCCAAACTCCTATTCACCACCTTTGTCTATCCATCAGTCTGTGGATGATGTGATGAACTGAACTTCAAATTTGTCTTCAACTTCTTCCACAATGTATGCTAGAAATATCCAAGGAACTTAGTGTCTCTATCTGAAACTATGGTCTTTGGCAAACCATGGAGTCTCACTACTTCTCTGAAAAACAATTCTGCTATATGAACAACATCATTAGTCTTCTTGCAGGGAATGAAATGTGCCATCTTCAAAAATCTGTCAATTACTACAAAAATTGAATCATATCCCCATTGTTTCCTTGGTAAACCAAGAACAAAGTCCATACTGATATCCTCCCAAGGCTTCTCTGGTACAGGTAATGCCTGATACAACCCTATATTCTGCTTCACTCCTTTCGCCATCTGGCATACTCTATAACTCTATACAAACTTCTTGACATCTTGCTGCAACTGTGGCCAATATTAATTTTCACTAACCAAAGAAAAGGTTTTATCTCAACCAAAATGTCCAGCCAATCCTCCGCTATGCTTCTCCTTGATGAGATTCTCCCTCATAGAACTTTTTGGAATGCACAACTGACTCCCTCTGAATAGCATATCATCCTGGATGATAAAATCCAGCCATTTTGTCCTGTGTAGAGTAACAGGTTCTTTACAAGCTTTCCAAGCTTCACCAAAATCAGGATCCTCTTGATACAAATTTTTGAGTTCCTTGAACCCAACCACCTTAATCTACATCTATGTCAACAATAGTTGCCTTCTGCTAAGTGCATCTGCAACCCTATTAGACTTTCCACTTCTGTGTTTCAAAACAAATGTATAACTCTGCAAGAACTCAACCCATTTCAAATGCCTTTGATTGAACTTCCCTTGACCATTCAAATATTGCAAAGCTTGATGATCAGTATACAAAACAAACTCCTTAGGAAGCAAATAGTGTCTCCACTTCTTTAATGCCTGAACTATAGCATAAAATTTATGATCATAAACAAAATATTTTCTCTTCACATCATTTAACTTCTCACTGAAATAAGCAACAGGTTTACCTTCTTGGCTCACAACAACTCCTATTGCAATACCACTAGCATCACAGTCTACTTGAAACACTTTATTAAAATTTGGAAGTTCTAAAATAGGTTGTTCTATAACTTTTTGTTTCAACAATTAAAAACTCTTTTCTACCCCATTAGTCCACTTAAACTCTTTTCTATCCCCTCTCATTGTTTCAGTCAAGGGACCACAAATACTGATAAAATTTCTATAAAAACTAGCTAGACCATGAAAAGATCTTACCTCGGTAGCACTCCTCAGAGTAGGCCATTCAAGGATAGCTTGTACCTTCTCTGGGTCCATTTTTAGACCTTCTATTGAAACTACAAATCCCAAATACACTAACTCTTTCTACACAAAAATGTACTTCTTCAAATTAATCAACAATTTCTCATCTCTTAGCTTCTCAAACACCATACGAATATGCATCATATGCTCTTCCAATGTCTTACTAAAGATCAAAATATCATCTAAGTACGCAATGACAAAATTACCCAAAAATTCTTTCAGAACCTCATTCATGAGCTGCATGAAAGTGCTCAGTGCATTGATTAGGCCAAAAGGCATGACTAACCACTCATACAGTCCTTCCTTTGTCTTGAAGGTAGTCTTCCATTCATCTCCTTCTCTGATCTGAATCTGGTGATATCCACTCTTCAGATCTATCTTTGAGAAATACACAGCTCCACTTAAACAATCCATAATATCATCCATTCGTGGCAATGGAAACCTATACTTGATTGTGATCTTGTTTATTGCTCTAGAATCTATACACATCCTCCATTCTCCATTCTTCTTTGGTGCTAATACCGTTGGTACAGCATAGGGACTCAGACTCTCTCGAATCAACCCCTTCTGCAATAACTCATGTACTTGTCTATTCAACTCTTCACTTTTTGCTGGTGTCATTTTGTGTGCTGCTTTGTTTGGAAAATTGGCTCCTGGAATCAAATCCATCTAATGACTGATCTTCCTTACCAGTGGTAATCCATTAGGTACATTATCAGATACAATATCCTGAAACTCATTCAACAAATCTACAACCTCTACAGGTACATCCTCTACTTCTTCTTTACCAGCTTTTGGAATTAAAGAAAAACACACATGCTCATGCCTCATACCATCTAAGAATTTTCTTCCATCAACAAATGTTATTCTTGCATTACCACATACCTTTTCTTTGGTCTCCTTTAATGGCTTTAGCTTATGTCACACTCCATCCTTTGTTAGGGAATAGGTATTCACATGATCGTTGTGTACAACACATCTGTGAAACTACCACGGTCTACCCAAAAACATATGACATGCATCTATAGATATGATATCACATAGTACCTCATCTTGGTACCCACTGATCTTGAACTTTACCAGGCACTGTTCACTGACCATGACCTTGTGGTCATCCTGCACCCAAGCAATTCGATATGGATATGGGTGTTTCTGTCTCTTGAGCTCCAACTTTGTCACCATCTCTTCTGACACCAAATTGTCAGTGCTTCCACTATCAATAATCACATCACATCATTTACCCTCACACTTGCATCTAGTGCGAAACAGGCTCCTCCTTTCTTTACGTTCATTCTCACCACTCAGCAGGACTCTTCTATTAATCAGCATTTCTCCTCTTTCAGCATCTTCTAAATTTGATGATCTAGCATCTTCATCTATATGTGTAATTATGGCCTAGCCTTCATTCCTCCTATATGTCCTTCCTTGGCATTGAGGATATTCAAATGCCATATGACCTTCTTCTCCATAGTAAAAACATGTTCCATGGAAGCCTCCTCTTCCTGAACCTTGTCCTATTCCTCTTCCTCTTTGATCTCTATTATTCTGATCTTGGAAATGATTGGAATTGTTTCCTCTCTAATTTTGACTACTACTAACCTCATCCTTATTTTTTAGATCTTCATTTTGGCCTCCATATGACCGTCCACTAGATCATCCACCATGACCTCTTCCATTCTGTCTACTCTCGAACTTCTTGTTTAGTTTTTCCTCCACTTTTAGGGAAAATTGGTATGCCTCTTCAATACTATTCATTCAAACTAGATTTAGCTCCTCCTGAATGCTGGGCCTCAACCCATTAAGGTAACAAGCAACTTTCTCCTTATCAGCTTCTGCATGGCCTATTCTGATGAGGATTCGATAGAACTCCTCTATATACTCCTGAATAGATCATCCTACTTGCTTCAAACTTTGCATTTTCTTCAGTAGGTCAAGCTCATAATCAATAGGGATGAACTGTCACTTCAATTTATCCACCATCTGATCCCATCTTGTGATTTTATCTTTCCCTCTTCTATTTTGCTCTAATTGAATCTCTTGCCACCAGATCTTCGCATGACCTTTCAGTCTGGCCTTCACGAATTTGACCCTATCAGGATCCTCAATATCTTCATACTCAAAATATTCTTCACATTCATTGATCCATTCAATCAATTCTTTTGGGTTAAGATTTATTGAAAATGCAAGAACCTCAATCTTAGGTCTTTTTTCAATCTTGGAAATGGCTCAAAAAAGTCTTTCTTCCTCCTGGTTCACAACTTCAACTTCTCCTTCTTGATCTTCTTCTTCAGCTTCATCCTCGCTTTCATCTCTGACATTAAGATTCATTCCTCTGTGAATCTCCTCTTGCAATGCTCACACTTGTCTCTAGAGCACTCTAACCTCAAGTGTTACAACACCAGCTCTTCCACCACGTGCCCTTCATGGAGGCATTTTTGTGATGTGTGCTGAAACCCTAACCACAATCTTGGTGCAAACTACCTCACAGTCGGGGATCTGTTTACACACTCAAGAACTCCTGCTTTCATACCACTTGATGAAGGGTACTCCCCTTAATACCACAAACACATAACAGAAATAGAGAAACAACAACAACAATATGCAAGAACAAAAAATTGGCTTCTTATTATCTCCACAAATGTGGAATTAGAAACTTTCAGAATTACAATATGCAACGCCACATGGGCATTCCCTTACAATATTCTATAGGACAAAGCCTTGAATCAGTACCCAGATCTACTACCCAGAACTGCCTAGAAAACACTACGGGCCTTCTTTATATAGGCATTTTACACCACCCGAGAAGGTTCCAAAAATTTAGCCCTAAGGGCCGACCAAACTTAGAATTATTTTATTTTTCAATTTATTACATCAAAGTCAGCTCAAAATAACTTTTGAAACCCAAACAGAAATTTTGAAGGAAAATTATTTTCTGCCATTTTAGGTGGCCTGACTTTTGGAGACCATAAGTCATCACCAATTGACCTGATTGACTATTATAACCCCATTTTAGAAATGCCACGAAGCACTCTATAGGCTTGACCCACACAAGTGCCCATCAGCCAAATTTTTGACCTCATTCAGGGCCTCTAAAGCCTTCAAAACTAAGTTCAAAGTTTTTGTACCTTGTTGCCAATACCAAAAATCTTCAATATCTTCAAAACTAGACTTGATCTAGCCATGAAACTTTGATGGCAAGCTGATATGACTGAGATGAACCTCCACATGTAAAATCAAAACATTTCAAGATCATAAGACCAACTTACTACAAATAGCAAGTTTCCATAAATAGCAACTCTGCACAAGATAGCCATTATTGAATACAAAAACAAAAATATTTTTCTAGGTGATGCAAGATTGCTCTTACACCCAGGATGCTCCTACATCAATTCCTTACTCTAGTCATACACCATTGATCAGATTCTACTTAGCAATCTACATGTGTACTCAGATATGCAATCACCAATTCAAAGGACTTTAACCCTCCTCTTAGAAGAGACCTAGAAATAAGCAATACATTAATCAAAATCCACTGAAATACAAGATTGAGATACCCTTGATATCTCAACTCATACACATCTGAAAACCAGTCTTGAACTCATTTATTTTTACAAAAAAACTCTATTGCAGACATTTACAGACATACAATAGAAAGACTAAAACACCCTTGATGCTCTAATCAACAAGATCAGAAACCAAATGTAGACTATATAATAGTAGTATGAATATGCTGAAATCTTATACATGAGACAAACTTATTACAATAGATTATCCTCTGAAAAACTAGAAAGGATACAAGAACACCCTATAAGAGAAGAAGAGGGTAGTATATACAGAAAGAACCATTCATGGAACCAACCCTAAAAATTACAGAGAAATTGGAACCCCTACTAAATGATCTTGGAAATCCTTATAAAGGATTGCAACAAGCTTGGGATTATTTAGGTCAAAAATAGGTCTACAACCACCACAACAACCTGACTCAATAAGAAATGAAAGAAAACAAGAAATCTTGGAAACCCAGGAGGATTGGATCAAATCTGATTGTACAATTATTTAGGCTTCATCATTCAAGGCTAACTGCAAATAAAAATTACTGATTTCTTTTTGCAGGTAACAAAATTAAATTCCAGAACCAACTTGTAAAACTTGCATGAGTCAAGGCATGGAATTCTATGACAAGGCCAAAAGCTAGCTGCCCTATTAAAATATCAATTTTTCATTAAATAGGCATGGCACATTAGGAACTAAAATTAGATCACGGTGGCTACCTAATATCTTGTTCATCAATTCTTTATCTACAACCTCCCTTGCAACAAAATCAAAATTGATCTGGCACTTGTTTCTGGTTCACTATTCCAATCCTGTAGAAACCCTTAAAAATTTCAAATTTATGGCTCAACGGTTAACTAATTAAGTTTATAACATAGCCCTTGATCATCATCTTTCTTGACACATCAGACACTCCTTATTAATCAATAGCAATCAATTAAGCCTTTAAAATTATCCGGCCACATCATCAAATCTGGCAACCAATTGGAATTGAACACCTTAGCACAAGTAAAAACTAGACCCACTTTGACCTCAGCAAGCACCTTAACCCTAAGTCATCTTGTAAAATGGTGACTAAGGGCATTCACTAGGTCGTATCACATTTTACTTAACCTCAGTCCAGTCTAAAGATCATGTGAACCAAGCATTTGTGTGATAGCATAATCGTTTCTTGACCCCTGGTAACATTTAGAAAACATGTGACCAACATCTAATCTAAATTGCATCAATGGCCACCACTGAGTCGAATAAAATTTTAACTTAACTCAACTTCATCTAGTGATCTGGAACCAAAGAATTCTTGTAGTCACTAAAGGTTATCATTAGATGAGGTTAGATCATGAGAATGATTGACAAGGAAAATTTCTAGATTGTTGAATACTTGGCTTGACCCTGGTTAGATCCTAAGATTAACTATTGGTCATTGATCCTAATATGAATCAATGGTTATCACTCATTCACTGAATGTTTTTCTAAACTCAACCTAGATCTGGCAAATAAGAGAATGAGGAAAACTTGTGATATCTTAGTATTTCACTCAACCCATGTCTGGATTAGAGATCACACTATTGAATGCATTCGCTCGATCACTAGATCTTTTCTTAACCCTAAGTTAGATCCTGAGAACACATGACTAAATGAATAGACATCAATTCATAACGCTATCATAGAATCACCATATGTTTCACACTTAATCACTAAAATCAAGTGAACATGAGAAAACTATCCTGTTGAATCTCCATATGCTCACTAATTGCACTGTTAATCATGAGATGTAATGACAACCATTGATCAAGACTCACATCAATGACTTGCACTGGATCACTGAATAATTTAGGATATCCATTTGCTCATGAGATCTAGAGATCACCATGTTCACCAATTCACTAAATGCTAAGCACTTAACTACTATAATCAGGAGAACACAAGATCACATTGTTGTTGAATCACTAAATCTATGACTTAAGTGCTGCACCAAACTCTGATGCTAACCATGACTGAACCCAAGCCATCTAGAGATCACATGACTAAGGCAAGTCTCATAATCTTGTAACATTCATCTTGACCAAGATTACATTCAGAGAACACACGAATGCTTCTTTTGCTAGATCACTGAATTCTTGTCTAACCTTGAGATTTATTTTGAGAAAACATGCCAACCATTGATAAAAATCAACATCAATGATCCTCACTTATTCATTGAATGTTAAGAGACTTAACCACTTCATTTTGAGATTCAGTGATAGAAGGAAAACATAAGTGCCTACTAGGTCACTTGATGTTAGGCCACTAACCACAAAAACTTAAGCGAACATGTGAACAAAAGAAAAGGCAAAGGCATGCATAGAAATGAGACTTAAGTGACTTGAAAAAGGTAATGAAGAAAAAGAATTGGCTAGGGTTTTTTGGACTTAGACAAATTTTGAAGCCCTAGCAACATGAATAAACCCTATTTCTTAGACCTTGAAGAAGCTATATCTCTTTGGTTTTTACACCAAAATGAATGTGATCTTGACTGGAGCTTGCATACACCTTGAACTATCATTGGCTTAGTTCACAAGCTATAAAACATCATACATCTTCTTCACTAATCAAAAAAAATTTGTAGTAGGACATGGAAACTTCTTAGAGTTTTTCAAGGATGAAGACCATTTTCTAAGATTTTGGCAATGACAAGAAAATGGGCTAATAGAGTTTTCAATGCACCATGAACTGTTATGATCCCTTCATTCTACTTTGCATACTAGTGAAATGTTGGGGGAGTGTGGTGAAAGCGCTCTTCCAAAATCATTAAGATACTTGCTAGATCATTTTTTATGTCCTAGAGATGATGGATGTTTCTTTTATAGATAAGATTGATTAAACGACAAGTGCTCAGAGTGTGGTGTTGGTGCAGAGCACCTCAAGAAACCAAAGGGTCACTTAATTGACCTTGAATCAATGAATGACACAATAAATCACATAGACCTTTAAGGTCTCTAATCAAATGTAATTGAGGCCATTAGTGCCTTTATGCTATTTTTTTCTTCATGTTGCCATGATAAGGCAAAGTGCCCTATAAGGGTCACCATGTAATAAAATTTTTAGTCTTTTTAGTCTTAGGAATGGGAGTGTGTGTGAGGAGTTTGGTTATGGGTGGAAGGTGACCATAAGACCTTAGAAAATAGATTATGGGACACAAAAGGTTTAGTTTTCAAGTTGACAACTTTGTTTTGTCACTTGACAACCAATTTTTTTCATGAATTGCTAAGATTGCATATTTTGAAAGTGTGAGTTAGGTTTTTTTGGTGAGAGAGAATATAGTAGTAGCTATGAGAGAATATAAGAGAGGTGAGAAGCTCTCAAGCATGAAGAAGAAAATGGAAACATGAATTTTTATTTTTTTTTGGGTTTTGAAGCTCTGTACGATTGTAGCAAAGAATGCTTAAAAACAATAAGTTTGATTTAATATAGTTTTTACTTGTTTCATTGTTACCTTGTGGACTCCAGTTATGGAGTGGATTTTCTTTATTTTTCCTTGTTACATGAACAAAATTA
Source organism: Chamaecyparis obtusa (assembly GCA_027943335.1). Lineage (NCBI taxonomy): Eukaryota > Viridiplantae > Streptophyta > Pinopsida > Cupressales > Cupressaceae > Chamaecyparis > Chamaecyparis obtusa. The sequence continues at coordinate 303,591 of BSBK01001898.1, read as the reverse complement.
GAGTACAATCTTAAAGAAGCTTTTCTTGGTTCATTTGTTGTTTAGACTGTGACAGTGAATGAACAATCATAGTCCCTTAGGCTCAAAATAAGAGTATGGGTGTTGTTGTATCTTGCATGACTACAACACCTCATTATTGAAATGCATAAAATGTGTTAGATATGTTTTGTATTGATTTCATGCAAGTAAAGATGGGTAGAAAAGAAGATTGAGCTCAGATAGTGAGCATGTTAATGGAAAATGCATTGAAAATAAAAGTTTTTTGTCTAAAAAAAAAGACCCTTAGTGTGTGGTCCATAACTTTCCAACCAACCATTGGATTTTGATGTGCTTGGAGTATGTTTTGTTAGACAAAATTTTCCCCATCCTCACTAGAGTGATTAAGGATTTTATGTTAGAATCAAAAGTCATATACCTTTGTGTATAGGTATATCAAAGGGGATAACAAGAAGGTAAACTGGTTGGTGTTTGAATAAGGGGAGTAGAAACATGTGTTCTAGCCACACAAGGGTGGTATTTTAAGTTTGATCCCATCAAGATAGATGGAATACCGAATGAATCTATTATTGGGAAGTTTTGGAATTGACCAAAAGGCTAAAAATTAGAAAGCCCTAGCTAAATGACCCTTTAGATAGAGGGTTTTTGAATGGAATACTTAAACAATTGGAAAGCCCAAAAAAACTTGAAACTCCTTTTTTTTGGATCCTTAACTAATACTATTTCATAGTCTTGAGCCTTGGATATTAGCACGGATAGGAGCTCCTTTGTAAATGAGCCCATTTAGGCCTAGTTTTAGTTAGGCATTAAGACCTTTGCAAGAAAGGTATCAGAACTTGGCATTAATACATTATGATCTTGTTAGGAACCTTCCATGGTGTGGAAATAGAGTTGGAAGTTATGAACCAAAATTGAGCACTTGAATGGTGTTGGGTCAAATAGTGGAAAAGAGATATTGGAGTGACCATGCATTGGTCTTGGGATTAGATTGGATATAGTATTGATCCTAGTTGAAGGCACTTTTGGAAGGCCAGTAAAGCCTTTGAAAGATTCTAGAAGGAATCTTGAGAGAATACCATTTGCCTCCACATTAAATTGGTATTAGAGCTAGCAAGTAGATCCTTGCTAAAGATGGAGTTGTACGATGTATTCAAGGAGTACATGGATGTTGCAAGAAAGAAAAGAGAATCAATGGAGAATAAGAAGAAGGAAGAAGCTAGAAAGAAAAAAAATTTGGCAAGGCAAGTCATAGAGGAGATAAGAAGTTTAAGGAGAGCATTAGAAGCTAATGAAGCCCATATCCAAGAGACAAAGAACTAGTTAAAGGAACTCATGGAGCAAGAACTCTTGGATAAACAACAACAAGAGGATCAAGAAATTATTGAAGACAAGTTTGAAGACCAAATAGATGGTGAAGGACTTGAGGAACATAATGTTGCAAAGATTCTAAATGTTGAATCAGTTATGACAGAGATTATAGAAAGTGTAACAAACATGCAAGGTGGTTTGATTTGCCAAGAAGGATGGCATCCAAAGAAAGTTAATCAGATTGGAATATCTGATATGGTCTCTAGAGAATAGACTCTAGTTGGTTTTGTGGGCCATGAAGAGGTCTTTGCATTGGTAAGCATGAAGGTTGCACTGGTAACTATTGTAACTAAGGATTGCACCCAATTTTCTAAGGGTTAAAACCCAGCAATCCTATGAAATATGGGACTACTTTAGGTTATGGGTGACCTATCAGAAATTAGATCTTTGGATTAGGGGCCAGCTTCCCCTTGGATCACTTGAAAATTGACTAACTTTTTGAGAAAAGGGAGAGAGTGCATGAAACAAATAACTAAAACTAACTAGAACTAAGTGATCCACCAAATTGATAGGAGATCCATAATTGAAATAAGCTTACTAAAATAGTCAAAACAAATCTACAATTCACAACTTGATCCTACTACCTTAAAATCCTTAGAAAAAGTAAGGTGCTTGGAACATAGAAAGGGAAGATATTTCCACAATTCTAATTCCGATTTGTACACAAATTAGTGCTTCAAAGCCAAGAAAAAACCTTGAATACTTAGTTGAATCAACATGAAGATTAAGGATAAGATAAGATCACAATAATCTTTGCATAGAAACTAAATAAGAAACTCAGAAAAAAAAAAAGGAAACAAGAAGGATCAATTTTGTATTATTGAAAAGAAGCTAAGTACAAATGTGTCCCTCAGAGCTACAACAATCTCAAACCAGAGAGAAAGAATGAAGAGATAACCTCAATCACATAAGTGAGAGGTATATAAAACAAGGAAAAAAGAATCAACATTGAAAACTCCTCAAACTCCTAAAATGGAAGAAACCTACAAATAGGCCCATAAGGATGCCTCTTAAACTCGAATATCAGATTCCCAAGTTTATAGGGGTAGTGGAAAAAATGAGACTCCTAAAAGAGGTGGTCAAATGAAACTACCTTGTCCACTCCAAGTCATGCACTAAAAATAATAATCTAATGAATGATCTATAACATACCATTGTCAGAATTTACAATGAAAGATAGGAAATAAATTTTACATTTAAATTTTTACACCTATGCCAAATATAAACATGGGTTTAAACCTTTTATTTCCTAATTTAATAAATAACTCTCAACCCAATTAGGGGAAAGAACATTTAATAACCTATTATTTAAACAAAACCCATGTTTGAAAGAAACATCGCACCAAAAATAAAACAATTAATAAATTCTAAACCTTCAAAAAGGGGAGAAGAAAATAATCATTCATTTGGGATCAAAAACCTCCTTTCGAAGATGAGGGGACTTACTGGCGACAATCACTTCTCCTCCCAACATCTGGAAAGTTTCCATCTTCACTAGCACTCTGTATTTTAGATTTAGAAATATCCACTCTTTTCCTTTCACGATATCATCATTTGAGGTAGGTGTTATTTCTTCTGGCTTCTCATTCCATGTTAACCTTTTCTCTAAAAATCGAGGGCACTGGTGGCATTTTATCTCTACATTTTTTATTTCATGGAAATCTCCTCATTTTTTAGGTCACTATTATCACTAAAGGGAAAATTTCATTTGGTATCTGTTGGCATATGTATTCATAGTTTGCATTACTCTATAGTCCGAGGGCACAACTTCTCTGTGGGATTGTATGAGACTAGGGCATGATTTTGCCCGTTTGTACTTTATGGCAGTATAATGGCACTTTGATTATGTGTTATCTTGTTGTAGTTGCAATCATTTCACTTGATGTTGTTGTGTATTCAATTCTCTATGGTTATCGACATTATATTCTTGGATCTATTGTGTCAAAGTATTGATTGCGTGCTCCTCTGTATTTTCAAAGGCATGACATTTGATGGCATATATGCTCACTTCCTCTATATTTTTGAGGGCATACTGATGGCTTTTATTCATTGTTATTTGTGCTTGGAGTCCCTGGGTAATCTAGAGTACGGGCTCTAAGTGTTCTTGATGTACTTCCTCATTATGTTGTATTCACATTTTTCAATAATGCCAAACAATAGTTTTATTACCTCACTATTCAATACATTGCTTCATTGTTTGGATTTGGGCCATTAAGTATTGGTTGTTCACTCATGGCTATTGCATTTAAATTATGTTTCTCATGCTTAGGAAAAATGTGGGCACTATTTCTCTATGATCATCCTTGTATTGTAAGGGCATGTGTATTCTTGATCATTGGTATCATATTTATAGTCCAAAACCTTAGGGTTCAAAACCTTAGATTCATAGTCCAGATTGCTAGGAAAATAATAGGAAGAAGTGGAAAATGGGGTAGAACAGGGGGAAAAGCCAGATCCAAGTCGAATATCCATTCAAGGTGTTTGACATGACCCCAAACCACTTACTCGGAGGGCTAAACACTCTTACCATGGAAGTGCTTCCATTTTAAGATGATACAGAACCTTAGCATTATTGTTGATTCAAAGGCACCGTGAGCTAGCTATGGCATCATTGTTACAACTTAGTGATCCATGGATCATGTTTTCTATATATTTCTTGGCTCCTTAACTCATCTCTCTCTGCATTTAGAGTATTGCTCCTTCTATTTTGAACCTTGGTGACCTGCATTTAAGTATTTAGTCTTGGAATGGGGCCTGACTCAACATCCTATGTTAAACTCTTTACTATTACTTATGCCATCTCATGCCATTAAGATGTCCATTGTTTACTGGTTCCATGCTTGATGTAGATGTACTAATTTTTTGCACAGGCCATGAGCAAAAATTATTGAATTATTCCTTGAATCTACTTACTATTCAACTTTAGGGCCGAGGTGGGTTTGCAACTTTGATTGGCATCATGTATTTACCTGTTTAGTATATATGTTCATGAAATATCAATACTATTGTTATGTTGATGCCACCTTTTATTGGCTTGATCACTGTGCCCTATTTCTGGAAGTATTATCTCATCACTTTTCTATTTGATTCATTTCTTGGCATGATTTGAAAGCTCGTGAGCGTGAAGCACTATGTTTGTTTGATCAGCTCACTGTTCATGTTTCATATATATGCACCATTGATTGATTTGTGCTTGTATAAGATGCCATTGTTTACTGGGTCCATGCCCAAATGCCTAGTATTAATGTTTGAGATTCCTGACATCCCATGACTATTTAATCATTCCATGCTTGAGATCCACTAGATGACACACTATTCATTGCTCATTTCTTTGACACATGCATTATCTATTCACTATTCCACATGATGATATGCCCTCCTTAAGAGGCACTATCACTGATTCACCAATTGTATCCTCCTTTACTTAGCTCAAAATGGAGATTGAAGGAAATTTTCATGCTATAGCATCAATACATCAAATCCAAATTTGAAGCACACTTTATGCTATAATGTACTTTTCCTTACTATACAAACCTATACCTTTATCTAACATGTTGATGATGTATGCCCCTTTGAATCTGCCAGTGCTTGACCATGCTTTATTTGATTTGTCTTTATGATCTTTGAATGTCCCACTGATACTGCTTCATCTAGTTGTTCCCTTGAGGTGATAATGGGTGCTCTTGGCCTTTGATATTGTATTTATAGAGGAACTTTGAGGTTTTCCCAATAGAGCCCACATTGCAGGGCAACATCATTCAACTAGATTTTGGCACCTTTGGATTGTTGTTGTACCGACAATCACCGTACTTCATGGTTTTTTTGGAATATCATCCTCTCAGTAATTTGATTATACATTGAATCAGCTTCTTCTATATCTGCACATGGAACACATAAGTATGTGTAAACAATGGTATCTCTTTTTATTCCTACAACATCTTTCTTAAGTGTACATGCCTTGTAGCATAGCCCTTCTCAGAGGTGTATGACTGAGTGCATATATGTGTGCTTGTAAATATTATGGTACCATACATTTCTTAGATCCATTGGATCTAACCCCCATCCCTTCCCCTCTTCTTTGTAGGTTCTAGATCATAGGAGCACATTGGAAACACCTTGGATCAAGACTTCATTACCAAGCAATGTTTGGTACCCTTGTATTTATGTTAATCATTTCATGTATGTCTGTAATCATTTATGTAATTATAAAAATGGCTATGCTTATGACCTGTGTGAGCTTAGATGAATGGTCTTCTTAGTTCTTTCTTTTGTACAACACATTTAAGATATTGGTACATATACATGTAATACATTAGATGTAAGAATTTCTTTTCCTTTTTACGTATCTTACTATGAAATGAACACAAATTAAGAAAGATCACCTAATAATCCAAACTAGGGTATAGTAGTCTCATTTAGTAACTAGGTCTCCAAAGATGAGTGAAAATGTGATAACATTATGGTGACCTCAACTAAGTGATTTCCTTCTAAGCACCTTGACTAGTTGCCTTTAAATCCATTGGTCATAGAGTCTCATAATCCAGAACTGAACTTACCTTTAAGAAAACAACTCCTTCTTGCTGACAAAACAACTAATAGCTAGAGATAGACTACTCTATCTTATTACTAACCCAAACCAAACTAAAAAATTGAACTGAAAGCAAAACCTGTGCTGAGGCACTTAGGAAGCACATAAAGCCAGAATTGAAACTAACAACTACTAATGTATAGTGCATAGCCTAACCTCAAAAACAACCCTTGAGGTGAATCTCATTCACTGGGCTGGGAAACTCCTCTCCATCCATATTAGCCAGTTGGAAGGCATTATGGGCCTTGCACTTGACAACCATGAAAGGTCCACTCCATATAGCATCAAATTCAGTATGCCTTACTAGTTTATGTTTTGACTCATACCATTTAAGGACAAGGTCTCCTTCCTTAAAATCCCTAGGTATGGCTCTTTTATCGAAAGTTCTCTTCATTTGAGAATGATGGGCCTCCAATTTTTCCAGTGCTAATCTCCTTGTTTCTTCAAGTTCAATTGACTTAGAAATCCTAACTTGGATAGTGTCTTCTTCCATCAATTCAATTTCCTTAATTAAGCTCAAAGTAGAAAATTCAATAAAAATAGGAATCCTAGCTTCTTTCCCATAAAAAAGTGTATAAGGAGAGTTACATGTACATCTCTTAGGGGTTATTATGTCTACCCATAGGGAAAACTTCAACTTGCTATGCCAGTCCCTCTGGTTTCCTTCTATAGTCTGTTTGATGATCCTCAACAAGTTTTTGTTTGTTGATTCTGCCTAGCGATTACCCTAAGGGTAATAGTTGGATGAAGTACTTAGGACGATATTGTGCCTCAAGGCCCATTCTGAGATTCTCATTCCAAGAAATGCCATGGAATTTTTTGAAATGATAGAGTCTAGAGTGCCAAACATTGACCCAATATCTTGATATAAATTTAGGAGAGAGGTCTCATTTGCTTCTTTCAATGATACAGCCTTTGTCCATTTGGTAAAATACTATATAGTAGTAAGTATCCATTTGTGGCTAGCACTAGATGGAGGATTAATAGGTCCAATGAAATCCAACCCCCATTTGGAGAAGGGCTACTCCACCTTGATGGGATGCAATGGGAGGGCTGTCAACTTCTATTTGCTAGTAAATAGGGCACAATTCTTGCACTTCCTCACCCAATCAAATGCATCTTTGTATAGGCTAGACCAATAGTACCCTGTTGTCATCACTTTTAGAGTAGTGGTTCTAGTTGAAAAGTTTCCTCTAGATCCTCCATCATGAAACTCTTCAAAAATTTTGCTCACTTGGCTAGCCTCAACACATCTCAATAGGACACCATTATAATCCCTTCTATATAAAATATTATCTAAAATGATAAAAGGGATGGCTTGGAGCCTAAAGTACCTCATTTTTCTCCTATCAAGGCCTTGAGGGAATCGACCAATTAAGAGATAGTGCTTCATCTCTGATGTCTAGCTAGCACTTTGTTCTAAGTTTTGGTTCATTAGGACAACCTCTCATTTTTTATGACTTTTGTCTATTCTTCCTTCATTCATCTACTCACACAACCCTTTTCCCCTTATCAACTTAGTCACCTTGATTTGGACATCATATTCCATGGCTTTGGTGAGCCAATCAACCCTCTTGTGGCTCAAATCCTTATTCAAAAGGAAGTCTTTTATGCGGGGGTGAGAAACCATTAGGTGCACCGTGTTGTTAGACAGAAAATGCTTGAACTTCTTCAAGCTCCTCACTACTGCTAGGACATGTTTCTCTACAGGACTATAATTTAATTCATAACCATCCAGACCTTGGTTGTAAAAAGCCATTGGTTGCTCCTATTTCTTAGTATTTTGTTGGACTAATATAGCAAAGATATTACTAGTGTTCTTAAAAGCATATAGGATAAAATCTCTTGAAAAATTAGGTTTCACCAGGGTCGGGGCAGAAGCAATTACTTATTTTACCTCTTCAAAAAATTTCTTCCCTTCATTTGTCTAGTGGAAGGTTGAATTTTTCTTCAGCATCTAGTTCATAGGCTTCAATAATGCTACAACATTAGGGATGAACCTTCTCAAGAAATTGATTCTCCCAGGGAAACTCTATAGCCCCTTCTTGTGTGCTGGTAAGGGTAGTGCCATGATGGCTTTTAGTCTCTCAGGATTGATTGTTGTTCCTTCCTTAGAGATAATGTGTCCTAGCAGTCTGCCTTCGTGGACAACTAAGATACACTTTTTAGGATTCAATGAAACTCCATATTTTCTTCACCTTTCAAAAATTTACCTTAGATGAGCTAGGTGATCATTAGTATCTTTTGAGAAGATAGTTATATCATCTAAGTAGACTAGGAAAAAATTATTCATCAAACTAGCAAGTGCCATTTTCATGACTTTCTGAAATGTAGCATCGACATTAGATATTCCAAAGGGAATCTTTCTATATGCCATGGTGTCCCATTTTCTAGTGAAGGCTATTTTATACTAGTCTTCCTATCTTACTAAGACTTGGTTATACCCAGAATATTCATCTAGTAGAGAAAATATGTCACACCTTGAGACAAACTATAGTATTTGTTCTATGGAGGGAAATGGATGATGGTCTTTAAGTGAGGCTCTATTGAGGTCTCTGAAATATACACATAACTAGATTTCACCATTCTTTTTTCTCATAGGAACTAAGTTAGAGACCCAAGAGGTGTGTTTGATGGGAAAGATGATATTGGCCTCAATCATTTTTTTCAACTCTATTTTCATTAAAACTTCTAGCTCAGGGTTTGTAGGTCTCTATTTTTGTCCCATTGGTATGTTGGGCTAAGTGGGGATCAAACCCTTTCAAATCATAATACTCCCATGCAAAAATATCATTAAACTCTTTACATAATGAGACAAAGGCATGCCTTTCTAGCTAGATACATACCTTTCCTAGCTTGAGGAACTTATCTTTGAATATCTCAATAGGCTGGTAATGTTCCTCTTTAACTGTCATGTTGGCTTTGTCTCCTCTGAGCTAGTCATCAAAGTTAAAATTGGACTCAAGGGTGACCAATTCTTTGGGTAATTTATTAGTTTTCAATTGCAATATCTGATCATTATACCGGTGAGAAATCTTACTTTGATTAACTTTAGAGAATTTAGCTTCTTCTATTAAAAATTGAAAATTTGCTCATCATTTTCAAAGACTTTCCAGCTCAACTAATTGTTTGGTATTGAGGGCCTTACAATAACTCTCGCATGCTGCAATTCAATGCTTGTGACCTCCTTGGAAATGTCATATTTAGCTCCCATGCCAGCTTGTCTACCAGTTTGTTCTAATTTATTGGGACAACAATTAGATTAAAAGCACAAAATACTTCTATTAAATCCCAAACCCTATGCTTATACATTTTTAGCATATCATTTTTAGTGAGGTTAGTGCCACAAATCTAATTAACTATTAACACACTATCACCCATAACTTTTAAACACTTGATTCCTCTCCTTCTAGCCCATTCTAAACCATGAATTAAAGCCTCATACTTTGTTGTATTATTAGTACAACTAAAAGAAAAATGTATAGTAGAGTAATACCTTTGTCCTACTGGAGAAATTAAGACAACTCCTCCTCCTGAACCAATTTTGCTTCTGGCACCATCAAAGAATAACTGGCACAACTCATTATTTTAATTTTTAGGGTTCTCATCTTCTTTCGTCATCAAATCAGGAATCACTGCACCTTCCTCATGAATGATATACATCTCAATACTAGAAATTTCCATATTTTTGAAAGGGTCATCTTATAAATCCCTTTCAGCCGACTCATCCAAAAAATTATCTAGAATGTTTTCGGTAGTAGTCTCAGGTTCAGAGTTAGTAGGATCCTGCTCATGGAACATCAAATTGGTATTTATAGGACTAGGATTATAGGGTTCAACATGGTTCTTTGCAAAGGCTTTAGACTTGATTCTAACCCTCATCCCATATCTGGTTTTAAATTATAAATGAGACCAATGAGCTGAAAGGTATCCCCCCAACCTAGCAGTGAAATCTCTGCTTAAACAAATAGCGAAGTAGGGAAGCAAGTCTATGACATAAACATCTTGAGGAATAGAGAAGTTGGGGCACTTTTTTAAGGTGAGACTTAGGTCTTTAATGACTCCAATGGTGCTAACTGATGACCCATCCAACTAAACAAAAGGTTTTTCTATTGGCTCATAAGATAATCCTAGGAGGTATGCTAGCTATTTAGAGATCATTGAACTACTTGCCCCTGACTCTATCATGTAGTTATGAACCAAACATTTCCCAACAACAAGAGTAACATAGAAAGGAAGGGGTTTAACCTATGGAGAAATGGTGGGCTGCAAGCTACCTTCTCTAGTTTGATGCTCTTTCTGAGATGCTTCAGCCATTAGGACTCTTGGCTACTCTAAAATGCTTTCTTCATTTAGTGAAATTTTAGCCAAAGCATTAAGCATTAACTCCTTTTTCCCAAGAATTGATAAAGTGTCTATCATAGGTACACTTATGGAAGTCTTCTTCATTTGTTCAATAATGTTAAAAGATCCTAAGCTCACCTTTGGTTGTCCCTTCACTGAAACAATTCCTGGTTATGTAGATGCTAACTGTGTTGCTGCCTTGGCTGGCTCCTTGACCTCTTTTAACTGATTTTGAAGTGGGGCTTGAGAAACCTTGGGATGTGGAGTCAAAAAGAGAGCTTTCTGACTGGTAGAGGCTGATTGCTCAGCATCCAAAGCATTCTTTTTGGATCTCTTATTGGTTGTAACTGGAACATAGTTCTGGTTTTCATTTAGGGATAAATTTACTCCACAAAACTCCTAGAAGTTAACAAGTGCCACCTCTAGTGTCTGGAATTCATTTGAGGTAGCAAGCTAACCTTGCTAAATCTCTAATTCTTGATTCATTTCTTGTGGCATCATGACATTATTCTTCACCATGAGGGCTTGGCCATAGCCATTCGGACACATCCCTTGAATGTGTTGTTGATTATATGGACAACAACATTGGTATTCTTGTGCCATATTGTTCTCATCTATAGGAACAATCTCTCTAGAGGCATTAGGGATATTGGGATTGTAAGGTTGATTGGCCTTTTGATTATAGTTTATTGCTTGGCCTTACTAGCCTAATTGGTATTGGGGCCTATTTTGCTAATATTGAGCTTGATAGGGGACTTGGTAAGGCTGGAACTATTATCTTTTGAGGTTAAATAGTTCATTAGAAACATAATGTGAGGTCTTCTTAATATCTTTCAGATCTTGGGACTAGTCAATAGATGGAATGACAGCCTGTTGGGGAGGAGTTGGGATAGGTGGAATAGATGCCAAGGCTAGAATTGCTTTTGAAATTAGATGAAGCTTGGGAAAGATAGGCATTGGAGGCCTTGGAGTTATCTTTCCAGCTTGTATTAGACTATTTTCAGCCCTTATAACAAGATCATATGCTACTAGTAAGTTATTCCCTCCCATAGACTAGATCATAACAGAGATATCATTGTTGAGGGCTCTTAAATAGTATAAGAAAGCATGCTGGCTTGAGGTTCTAACTGTAGATGGTATTCTATTACATGTCCTTTGGAATCTAAAATTGAAATCCATCATATACTCTTGGGGTGCCCTTTTAGTGGTGTTCAGATGTTCAACTAAAGAGAGGTGATCAAACTTGTCTTCAAACTGATTAGTTAAGGCTTGACCCAACTCATCCCAGGTAGATATGGAACTGACTGCTAGACCTATAAATCATTGCAAAGCTTTTCCTTTAAGGGATACTACCAAAAGCCTCACCACTACATTATCTTGGGTTATATTGTGGAAGGCACAGAGGGATGCAACATCTCTTATATGCTCAATAGTTGAGGTATGATCCTCTCCTATAAAAATAGGTAGGATCTTAAGGGCTGATATAGGTATGTCATTATGCTACTGTAAGTTCAAAGGGTTGCCTTAATTAAAAGCCACAAAAGGATGATTTCTAGCCATTGGATAATTTAGGGGAACTTGAGCTACTGGTGCTGCTTGTACAGGTGGGATTATAATAGTGCGTGTAGGAATAGGAATGGGAATGGGATTTTCAGATTAGGATGCACTGGATTGGGCTTCTTTAGGCCTTTTCTTGGATGACAATAGCTTTGCATATACAAAAGGAATCTTTCTCTACCTGGTTGGAATCCCACTCATAAGCTTAAGTACCGATCTGTAGGAAACAAGATTACAGTCACCAAGTATGATACCAAAACAAAGTCACTGCTCATACCAAACAATAACCTAGATTGAAAATACTTAAGAAATATAACTCATTAAGTCTTGTCCCATTGGAGGTGCCAAAAAGTGTTGTCACTAAGGATTGCAACCAATTTGCTAAGTGTTAAATGCTAGAGATTTTCCAGCAAGCTAGTGCTGACTGTATGTTTGTCATTGATGAAAACATATGGTAAGTATCATGGGTAGAAGACTTATGTAGTAATATTTGAGTATATATAGCATGGAAATGTTATCAACATGATATCATGGATGTAGAGGCTAATTGTTAGTACAAATAGTTATGTAGTAGCTTGTGTCAGCAGTGTTCCTGACAGAGTTACATGCAGTTTTCTCTGAGTGATTGTCCATATAGTTATCATGGAGCCTTATGTGTTTGGATATGTGATGGAGACATGTTAGTGTTGTTACATTCATGGACACAAATTTTGATGTGTAGTAGAAGTGAAGTTATGCAGTCACTATTCACTAGTTGCAGTTTCCTATGTTTATCCAAAAGAGTCAACAAAGATTATATTGGTACAGAAGTTGCACCTATTATTTTGGTATATGTGCTTGGATTAGTGATTGGAGAAGAGTTAATAATGTTTGGTTAAGATTGCATGATTTAATTCAGCTTGAGGAGAAAGTATCAGCTAATTTGGTAGAGCCGACAGTGTGTAGCGTGCGTCTACACTTATTGATTTGGACAGGTCCTAGTTTGTGTTCCGTGCTTAGTAGAGTTGACTGAGATATTATTGGAGAGTGTTATTGTTTCTCTAATATGATTTCAAGGTGTTTCTAATAGGATGAATTGAATATATCATTTAGAGGAAAGATACTTATAGATGGTCATTTGTGATCACTAGAAGTATGGCATGCAGATAAAACATTACAGCAGAGCAAAGAGTGCAAAGTATTATGTCATCAAGAAGAGGTCCATGTGATAGAGAAGATAGAGTGTGCTATTCATTGGAACTAATCATGACAACAGGTATACCTCATAGTTCACCAAGATCCAGTTATAGTGTGTATCTATTATTCAGAAGGTTGCAGCCTTCACCCCTTTGAGCAGTGAGCTCTTGGACAATGCATCCTCACCCCTAACAGGGTCAATCATAAAAGACTCCTAATAGGGTCTGACCTTTGACTAGGTCACCGTACTTATTGCATTGTAAGGATCAACTCCTAATAGGGTTGTAAGATCTTCTAACAAGGATCATTATACACTAGTGTAGTTTATTAGTGGTGTTGTGTTCAAGTGTGCTTTCATTATGTTTATGCTTAAAGTTTAACTATACTTAATTGGATAAAGAATTGAAACTTATAGATAACTAATTCAACCCCCCCCCCCTCTTAGTTATCTCTTGGGACTATTCCTAAAAATTGGTATCAGAGCCAAGTACCTTGGACATAAATTTTAATAGCTTGAGGTTGATTAGATGGCATTCTTTAGAAAATACAGTCCTAAGTTTGATGGAGAGAAATATTTTGATTGGAAGAACAAAATGGTGACATATTTACAGTGCATTTCTTTTGAAGTTTTTGAAGTGGCTATCAAAGAAGTTAAGATCCCCTCTCTAGCAGATCTTGCAAAGGAAGATGCTAATGGCAAGCAAAAGGATTTGTTCCATCAGAATGCAATAGCCAAAGAAGCCCTTATCAGCGCCTTATCTAATAGTGAGTTTTTAGAGATAAAGAAAGTAGACATAGCTTAAAAGATATGGAAGCACCTAGAAGACATATTTGAAGGAGATACACAAGAAAAGAATGTGTGTAGGAAAGATACAATGCATTAGAGATGCTACTTGAAGATTAATGAAGAAGTTGGTAGAATTAGGAACAATGGTGGAGAGATCTCAAAGGAAGACATTATGGATAAGTTGATGACTACTCTTACAAAAGAGTATGAAAAAAAGATCAACATCCTTGATGAGACCATGTAGCTTAAAAAAAATTTCAAGAGAGAGACCTTGATCAGAAAACTTTTAGCTTTTGAGATTTCAAGATTGAAGACAGAGCCTAAAAGTGAGACAACCTTCAAAGCATCAGTCCACAATAAGAAATATTTAAACACTTCTAGCAATTTTGATGATGAAGATGAAGATAAAGAGATAGATGATATTATTGCTATGATTTCTAAGAAAGAAAGAAAAGGAAAAGGAAAGTATGAAGGTCAGTTACCATTCAAATGTTTCTCATGTAATAAGATTGGTCACTTTGCATCTAAGTGTCCTACAAGAGTTAAAAAATTTAGAACTAACTACAAGCCTAAGTATACAAAAGAATGTTACTATGTTGGTGATGGAGCTTCTGATGATGATTCAGTTGAAGATGAAATTGGATTCATTTCTATTATGGAGAAGATGTTTGATGATATGGATCATGAAGATGAGAAAAAAAAGAACAAGAGCTAGCATTGATTTTACAAGAAGACATAAGGACAGATTGGATTATAGATAGAGGTTGTTCACATCACATGACAGGTGATAAAGATAGATTTGTTCATCTAGACAAATAAAAAGGTGGTATGGTTAGATTTGGAGATAACACTCCTCAACCTATCATTGGTAGAGGAGCTATCACATTAGATGGAAAGAACAAAACTGATGATGTTCTTTATGTAGATGGTTTGCAGTACGACCTTCTTAGTGTTGGGCAGTTTATTGAAAAAGGTTATAGGTTGGAGTTCAAAGACAACAAGTGCATTATTAACAAGGATGGTGTAATGATTGCATCAGGTTCAAAGACTAAAGGTAATGTTTTTTAGCTTAATTCTAAAGCAAGTTGTTTTGTTGCTAAAGTAGATGATAGTTGGCTATTGCATAAAAGACTATGTCATATCAATTTTGATAATATAGTAAAGATAAGAAATGTAAAGGCAATAAGAGATCTACCTAGCATAGAAAATATAGTTGATACTATGAGGAATTCATCAAAAGAAAGCATAATTCAATAGAGAACAAGTTGGATCTGATTCATATAGACCTATGTGGGCCAACTCAAACAAGATCATACTATGGTGAAAGGTATTTCATTTTGTTTGTTGATGATTATTCTAGAATGATGCGGGTTGCATTATTGAAAGATAAACTAGAAGAATTTGAGAAGTTCAAAATATTCAAAGCTAAAGTTGAGAATGAATCTGGACTAAAGAAAAATTGTCTAAGATCAGATAGAGGTGGAGGATTCACCTCTGACAGATTCTATGAGTACTATGAAGAACATGTCATAAAGAGATAGTTGAGTGCACCTAGAACCCCTCAGTAGAATGGGATTGCAGAGAGAAGGAATAAGATCATCCTTGATACAGTGTGCACCATCATGATTGAAGGAAAATTTGCACACACCTATTGGAGAGATGTGGTCAATACAATAGTCTATACCATAAATAGAATACAATTGAGGCCTGGCGTGGACAAGACACCTTATGAGGTATGGTTTGGTAATGTTCCCACAGTGAAATACTTTAAAATATTTGGAGGAAAGTGCTACATCAAGAGGGATGAAGCAATAGGCAAGTTTGATGCAAGAAGCGATAAAGGTATTTTCCTTGGTTACTCTACTAAAAGAAAAGCTTATAGATGTTTTAATTTGAGATTGAAGAAGATCATTGAAAGTTCTCATGTTAAGATTGATGAAAAGTTTATGGTTCAAGAAAGATATCATTATTATGCACCTATGATTGAAGAAGATCCCAGTCCTTCCACTAGTGAGATAGTTGTTGAAGAGATGTTTGACAGTATCGATGTATTATTCAATGACCCTGAAACAAATGAAGAAGAAACTCAGAAGGAAGATGAGACAGTATCAAAATTTACATCTAGATATTACTCTAAGGATGACATCATTAGAGATCAGAGCAGAAAAGTCTCAACAAGATCAAAAGAAAAGAGTTTAGCAAGAAATGAAGTGGTATGTTTACTATCTCAGATTAAACCTTTAAGTGTTGAAGATGCATGTAATGATTCAGATTAGCATGATGCTATGAAAGAAGAACTAGATTAGATTTTTAAGAATGATACTTGGGAACTGGTCCCAAGACCTAGTGATAAGAATGTGATTGTAACCAAGTGGATATTCAAAAACAAGATGAATGAAGATGGTACAATAGTAAGGAATAAAGAAAGGTTAGTATGTAAGGGATATGTGCAAAGAGAAGGTATTGATTATTTAGACATATTTGCACCTGTGAGTAGATTAGAAGCCATTAATTTGTTCCTAGCTTATGCGACATTCAAAAACTTCAAAGTTTATTAGATGGATGTTAAGTCAGCATTCTTGAATGGAGAATTAAAGGAAGAAGTATACATTGAGGAGCCAGAAGGATTTACCTTATTAGATAGGCTTGATATGGTATGCAGATTGAAGAAATCCCTCTATGGACTTAAGCAAGCCCCTAGAGCTTGGTATGAGAGACTTTATGGATATCTAACAAAAATTGGATTCAAGAAAGGAGCAGCAGATTGTAATCTATTTATAAGAGAGACATCTGAAGGGTTACTACTTGTAGCTATATTTTTTGATCACATTATCTTTGGGGGTAATGAAAAACTTAGTGAAAAAATTTATAAGGAGATCTAGAGAGAGTTTGAGATGAGCATGATTGGACCTATCAAATACGTTTTGGGATTAAATGTGAAGTAAACAAAGAAAGGTATTTTCATTAATCAGTCTAAGTATGTGAAAGAGATATTGAAGAAGTTCAAGATGGATGATTGCAAGCCAGTGAGTACACCTATGATAACAAGATGCAAGCTTAAAAAAGAAGATGATTCTCCAGTAGTAGATATAACATTGTACAAGTCTATCATTGGTAAAATCATATATCTTACTCAATCTAGACCTGATATTTCTAATGTAGTTGGCATAGTTGGAAGATTTGCAGTAGAGCCTAAACAAAGTCACTTCATGATAGTAAAGAGAATATTTAGATATTTGAATGGCACTATAGGCTATGGTCTATGGTATCCTAATTCAGATAATGTTGAGGTTCATGTATATACAGATGTAGATTGGGTAGGATGTGTGGATGATAGAAATAGTACATTAGGAGAAGTAGTATTTCTTAGTGATAGACTAGTCACTTGGAAAAGAAAGAAGTAGAATTGTATTTCTCAGTCAATAACAAAAGCAGAGTATGTTGTAGTAGCCTTGAATTGTTCTAAAATTATTTGGATTAAGTAGATGATAAAGGATTTTTTAATTTAGATTGATTATCCTATTGTTATTCATTGTGATAACACTAGTACTATCAACATGTCAAAGAATCATGTGATGCTTGCAAAGACAAAACACATAGAGATTAAGTATCACTTCCTAAGAGAGAAAGTGGCAAAGAAAGAAGTCAAATTGGATTATGTGAGTACAAAGGAATAACTAGCAGATATATTCACAAAGCCTTTACCAAAGGATACTTTTGAGTATCTCAGGGAGAAGATGGGAGTAATTCCCTTCCCTGATTTTGATTAGAGAAAGTGGAGAGAGCATCAGTCCTCAGTGACTAATGGATGGTTGACTACTCTACTTTAGGAGTAGTACCGATGCTTAAATGTTTGGCCCCCTTTTCCATTGATGTCAAAGGGGGAGTAGTATATAGTCATGAAAAATAGTATTAAAGGGGGAGTACATATAAAATTAAGGAGTAATATATAGTAGCAAGGGGGAGTAGTATTTAGTCATGGAAGCAGTTTAGTTGAGGAAATGGAGAATATTGAAGAATATTTTAGTAGATGGAGGATTCATCCTTGGGGGAGTTTTGATGAGGAAATAGAAAATGTTATAAAATAATTGTTCATTTGGATTGGTGGTTTTTTTCATTCCATACGTTTCCATCAATGCCAAAGGGGGAGATTATTGGAGATTTGCTAGCAATCCAGTGCTGATTGTATGTTTTTCGTTGATGACAACATATGGTAAGTAGCATGTGTGGAAGACTTATGTAGTAAGATTTGAGTATATTTATCATGGACATGTTATTAGCATGATATAATGGATGCAAAGGTTAATTTTTAGTACAGATAGCTATGTAGCAGCTTGTGTCAGCAGTGTTCCTGATAGAGTTACATGTAGTGTTCTGTGAGTGATTGTTCGTACAGTTATCATGGAGCCTTGCACATTTGGATATGTGATGGAGAGATGTTAGTGTTGTTACATTCATGGACATAGAGGTTGATGTGTAGTAAAAGTGAATTTATGCAATCATTATTCACCAGTTGTAGTTTTCTGTGTTTATCTAGAAGAGCTGGTAGAGATTATATTAGTACAAGAGTTGTGCCTATAATTTTGGTATGCATGCTTGGATTAGTGATTGGAAAAGAGTTAAGAATGTTTTTTTAAGATTGCATGATGTAATTAAACTTGAGGAGAAATTATTAGTTAATTTGGTAGTGTCGACAGTGTGTAGCATGCGTCTACACTTATTGATTTGGACAAGTCCTAGTTTGTGTTACGTGCTTAGTAGAGCCAACTGAGATTTTATTGGAGATTGTTATTGCTTCTCTAATATGATTTCAAGGTGGTTGTAATAGACCAAATTGATTATATCATTTAGAGGAAAGATACTTATAGCCGGTCATTTGTGATCGCTAGAAGTATGGCATGGAGATAAAAGATTAGAGTAGAGCAGAAAGTGCAAAGTATTGTGTCATCAAGAAGAGGTCTATGTGATAGAGAAGATAGATTTTTTTATTCAGTGGAACTAATCAAGACAACGAGTCTACCTCGTAGTTTACCAAGATCCAAATATAGTGTGTATCTCTTATTCAGAAGGTTACAGCCTTCTCCCCTTTGGGAAGTGAGCTCTCAAAAAGTATGTCCTCACCCCTAATAGGGTTAATCATAAGTCTCCTAATATGGTCCAACCTTTGACCAGGTCACTATACTTATTGCATTGTAAAGATCAACTCCTAACAGGGTTGTAAGATCTACTAACAAGGATCATTATACATTAGTGCAATTTATTAATGGGTGCTAATTCCCACTAAGGTTTTTACCTATTTGGGTTTCCCCATAACCAAAATATTGGTGTTGTGTTCAAGTGTTCTTTCATTGTGTTTATGCTTAAAGTTTAAGTATACTTAATTGGATAAAGAATTGAAACTTTTAGATAACTAATTCACTCCGCCCTCTTAGTTATCTCTTGGGACTATTCCTAACATTAAAACCCAACAATCCTATGAAACATGGGACTAATTTTAGGTTGTGGGTGACCTATCAAAAAGTAGACCTCTGTATTAGGGGTCGACTTCCCCTTGGATCACTTGAAAATTGACTAACTTTTTGAGAAAAAGGAGAGAGTGCATGAAACAAATAACTAAAACTAACTAGAACTAGGTGATCCACTAAATTGATAGGAGATCCACAATTGAAATAAGCTTACTAAAATAGTTGAATCAAATATGCAATTCACAACTTGATCACGCTACCTTAAACTCCTTAGAAAAAATAAGGTACTTGGAACATAGAAAGGGAAGATATTTCCACAATTCTGATTCTAGTTTGTACACAAATTAGTGCTTCAAAGCCAAGATGAATCCCTGAATACTTAGTTGAATCAGAATGTAAATTAAGGATAAGATAATATCACAATAATCTTTTCATAGAAACTCAATAAGAAACTCAAAAATGGAAGGAAACAAGAAGGATCAATTTTGTATTACTAAAAAGAAGCTAAGTACAAATGTGTCTCTCAGAGCTACAACAATCTCATATCAGAGAGAAAGAATAAAGAGCTAACTTCAATCACATAAGTGAGAGGAATATAAAACAACACAAAAGGAATCAACATTGAAAACTCCTCAACCTCCTAAAATGGACAAAACCTACAAATAGACCCATAAGGATGCCTCTTAAACTTGGATGTCAAAATCCCACGTTTATAGGGGTAGTGGAAAAAATGAGACTCCTAAAAGAGGTGGTCAAACAAAACTACCCTGTCTATTCCAAGTCATGCACTAAAAATAATATTCTGATGAATGGTTTATAACATACCATTGTCAAAATTTATAATGAAAGATAGGCAATGACTTTTACATTTAAATTTTTACCATTATGACAAATATGGGTTTAAACCTTTTATTTTCTAAGTCAATAAATAACTCTCAACCCAATTAAGGGGAAAGCACATTTAATAACCTATTATTTAAACAAAACCCATGTTTAAAAAAAATGTAGCACCAAAAATAAAACAATTAATAAATTCTCAACCCTAAAAAATGGGAGAAGAAAATGATCATTCTTTTGGGATCAAAAACCTCCTTTCGAAGATGAGAGGACTTGCTAGCAATAGACACTTCTCCTCCTAACATCTAGAAAGTTGTCATCTTGACTAACACTCTACATTTTAGATTTAGAAACATCCAATCTTTTACTTCGCAACATCATCATTCAAGGTAGACATTATTTCTTCCAACTTCTCATTCTATGTTGACCCTTTCTCTGAAAATGGAGGGCACTGGTGGCATTTTATCTTTGCTTTTTTTATTTCATGGAAATATCATCAATTTTTAGGTCATTGTTATCAATAAGGGCATATTTTTTTTAGTATATATTGGTATATGTATTCATTGTTTGTATTACTCTACATCCCAAGGGCATGACTTCTCTATGGGATTGTATGAGACTAGGGTACGATTTGTCCCCTCTGTACTTTATGGCACTATAATGGTACTTTGATTATGTGTTAGCTTGTTGTAGATTCAATCTTTGCACTTGATATTGTTGTGTATTCAATTCTCTATGGTTATTAGCATTATATTCTTGAATCTACTATTTCAAAGTATTGATTGCGTGCTCCTTTGGATTTTTGAGGGCATGAAATTTGATGGCATATGTGCTCACTTCCTCTATCTTTTTGAGGGCATACTAATCACTTTTATTCATTTTGATTTGTGCTTGGAGCCCATGAGTAATCTAGGATATAGGCTCTGAGTGTTCTTTCTATGCTTCCTCATTATGTTGTATTCATGTTTTTCAATAATGCTCAAACTAACTTTGGGGTTGGCCTTACCTCGAATTTTGTGACAAGGCTCTTAAATAATTATTTTATTTATATATTAAGGGTGGTCCCCTCCTAGATTTTTGTGTCAAGACTTTAATTTAATTTCCTTTCCATGTGCACCTCTCTAGAGTTTTGTGCCATGGGCCCTTAATTATTATTTTCTACGAGCCCCCTCTTGTGCCCTAGATCACTACAAAAGGGAGCCTTCCTCTCTCATTTTCACATCTCATCTCACAATCTCTCAAGCTCTCAAGTGCAAGAAAGCAAGAAGATCAAGCATTCAAGCATCCAATTCATCAAGGAGATCCATTAGTAGCCATTGAAGGATTCAAGCTCTATGGAGCTCTTTTGTTGAAGATTCCTCCATTTCTATTCAAGCCTCTTCCTAGTTCAAGATCCATTCAAGATTGGTGTTGAAGATCTAAAGACAATTGATTGGAGACATCCTATATTTGATTCAACATTTATCCAATCTTGTAGATTCAAGGATTCAAATCCTCCACAAGGGTTTCAACTCAAGCAAGGTGAATTTTTTTGTTTACTTTGTTTATTCCAGCAATTTCAATTCAATTTCAAGGTTAATTCCTAAATTGGGATTTGACTGAGGCAAACCCCCCAAACAAACAACCAAAAACCATCTTTTTCTTGCAGGTACAGGTGCAAAATTTTGGATCTGAGAGCAGATTTGGATACCCTTTTTGGTAAACTTTTGAGATCTGTGAACATAATTCAAATTGGACTTCAAATAAAGAATGTGGTATTTGACCTTTTGTGACGGTCAAACCCGAGCTAAGCCATCTCAAAAAAAGATTTCTGGGTTTTGTAGATCTCACAGTTTTGGATTTAGAAAATGAGAATCAACAGTTTTTGAGATCGTTTAATAGGGTTTTCAGCCAATTCTTTTTTGGAGGTAAGTACCTTTATTTCTTAATTTCAATATTAGTCATCTATATTTAATTTCTATATCAATACAATTGAAATGTAAGTGTAAAATATTGGCTTTGGGGTCTCTTTTATGTGCAAGCCATTGCCCTAGGACCCCATACACTATTTTTTCATTTATATTTTGGTGAACCCGACATGCTTTCCCTCCTTTCTTTTGTGGATTTAGATGCTCTATTGTGTTAGATCTCCCTTTCTATTATCTTGTGTGTTCACCTTCACTTTACATTTTGGTGAACCTGACATACTTACTCTCTTTCTTTTTGGTGTTAGATCATTTGTTTTCTTGCCTTAAGATTAGATTTCTTTTATGCCCTTGCATTTACATTTCAAAAATCTAAAAAAATTTGCAAAAATACAAAAAAATTTCATTTGAATGCATTTAGATATATCTAGATCTACTTTATATGCATTTCTTTATTCATTATCATGTTGCACAAGTTATCTCAAGTGTGGTTTAAGTGCTTTATTGAACCTTTGGATGGGGATGTTGATTTTTCTCTTCCTCATGAAACCATTGTGAATGAACCCTTCGATGAAGACATTGATTTATCCCCTCCTCCTGAAGAAGCTTTGATACATGAGGGTGATTTATTAATACATGGTGATAGCTCTTTTTCTGAAACACACTTCCCTTATGTGGACATTTTAGTGAAAGAAGATGACATTATAGAGGCTTTACCTCCATTTGAGATTCCTTCCAGTGATGAGGCATTAGTGGAGAATGATATGAATTCCCTTAATGCTCTCCCTTTTAGTGATGATCCTATAGAGAATCAAGATCTTACCTCATCTCCTCCTAGGATGTCCTCTTTACTTCCTTTATATGAATCTATTTGTAGTGTTGAGATGACTAATATGGTTTATCCTAAACCCTTGTTGACTATCAAAGGTTGTCCTTGCATTACTGTCAAAGGTAAACCTATGGAGTCTTTCAATGATCAAGATTCTATAGCTCACACATATTGTACAAGGAATAACCATCAACCTAATCTGGTGGTTCCTACTTCTTTGCCACCTTCTCAACCTATTCTTCCTCCTCCACCTTGTCTTCCTAGCAAGGAGTATGATTTGATAACTCAATTGTAAAATACTCCTACCAAGATTTCTTTATGGGAGCTTCTTCAAAATTCACCTACCTACCATGAAGCCTTGAAAAAAGCTCTAGCAACTCTTCCTACTCCACCTCCTAATCAAGAGAACATTAATAACTTCTTACAATGCATGCATGCTACCTTGGGTCCTCCTGAAATTATTTTTACTCCAAAGGATTTACCTTCTAAAGAAGTTCAAAATTAGTATGATGCTCTTATGGTTGTTGTTACTATCAATAAAATTATCATTTGTAGGACCTTGATTGATAATGGATTTGAGCTTACTATTTGTAGCATGGACATGCTAAAATAAATTAACACTGATCTTTCAACTATTCAACCTGACAATGTTGCTATTCATGGCTTTGATAGCATTTCTAAGAACATTTTAGGTATCATTACCTTACCTATCAAAGTAGGACCAGTCATCCTGAATACACCTATTCATGTTATGCTAGGACCTCTTAATTATAACCTTCTTTTGGGTAGACCTTGGTTGCATGAGATGCATGCCATTCCTTCCACCCTTCACCGTAAAGTCAAGTTTATACATAATAACAGGATGTATACACTTCATGTGGATGATGCGCCTAATCCTTGTTTGAATATTCAAAATCATACTACTCCTATTCCTAATAGCAATCCTTCTTTCTCTAATACTATTTCTAGCGATGATTGGGGAACCTTGGATTTTACTCCTACCTTTATGGGAGAATATAAGATTAATGAACTTGATTTTATGAAGAAACAAAGAGAATTTGAACAACAATTTTTTACTTCTAAACCCCTTTGTAATAACTTTGTCACTGCTTCTACCCACAATGAACTTGTCAAATCTACTAAGGATGATATTGTGACTACTCAAGTTCCATTGACTCCTTCTGATATGTCTTCTTGTTATGGTCCTGGTTATCATTTCCTTGTTAAACAAGGATTTAATAGTCAAGGATGTGATAAGCATAAACAAGGAATTCAAATGCCCTTACACACTAGGGGGCATGAGCATTCTTATGGATTAGGATTTAACCCTCGACAAAAAATCAATGTTAAAAACATCTCAAATAACACTTCAAGACATGATGAACCTATGAAGGAATTTGACCAAGAAGTTCTTTTGCCTAAACTCCTTTGTGCTAAGATGATTACTAGATCTAAATGCAAAAAGAAATGTAGTTCACACTTGAAGACTCTTCCTTTTTGTTTATATCATAGAATTCATGATCACTTTACTAATGAATGCTAGGCTTTACATTATAAGATTAGGAAGGTCATTGATAGTAAGGTTATTTATATATCATGTGACAATGAGTTGTATTTTAATCCTATTTTCTCTAAATAACATTTATGTTCCTATTATGGAACTCCACATTATGTAAACAGTGTTAGCCTAATCCTTGGGGGCTCATTGTCTTGCATAGTGTTGTGAGTGATATAATAGGTCCCCTTCCATCCTTGTTCCTACACTTGGGTGGCAAGGATGTCATTTCCTTCTTTTCTATCTTTTTGAGATTCACCTCTTTCCTTGGTTAAGCAGTATCTATCTATTATGTGATATCCAGTTATACATGAACATTTTGGTTTGCATTAAGGATCTTTGTCCTTGATCACAACCTCTTTCATTTTTTGACATTGGGTTTCAATGGTAGATAAATTTCTCACCTTGGAAGCTGAACAGTGTGCTATCCCTCACAAGGGTTACTTTTTCACTTCTTGCATGATATCTCTTTTCATTCATCCCTTCC
Source organism: Chamaecyparis obtusa (assembly GCA_027943335.1). NCBI lineage: Eukaryota > Viridiplantae > Streptophyta > Pinopsida > Cupressales > Cupressaceae > Chamaecyparis > Chamaecyparis obtusa. The sequence continues at coordinate 278,697 of BSBK01001898.1, read as the reverse complement.
ATGGCCTCATAGGAGCTATGACTTTCTTGGCTTGGACTGGGTGTTGTCTAAGGATATTGTCTTGATGTTGAAGAGGAATTTATCCTTGTTCTTTTCTTTCCTTAACATGTCAAAATAGTATGTTTTTTCCATATTAAGGAGGGGGGCATATATACAGCCTCCCTCACTCTATATTATGTATTTTTGCTCTAAGCTTTTGTTTTGCAACATGCTAAATCTTAGAAGGTAACACACATAAGTTGCGAAATCCTGGAGGGACATGCATTTCCAATTTCAAATATGCTAAATCTTCCAAGGGTAACGCACATAAGTTGCTAAATCTTGAGGAGACATGCATTTTTCAAATTTTTCAATATGCTAAATCTTCCAAAGGTAACGCACATAAGTTTCTAAATCCTGAGGAGACACACATTTCATATTCATGGTGATACAAGAAGGTGGATCCATGGGTACTTTAAAAAAGCCTTCAGAAGACACACTACATACATGCACAAAGCCACCAAAAGGTACACAACATTTTGGGGTAGCTATCAAGTGTTTTCTTGGTAGGCCATCCTATCCTTTTGTGGTTCACAATGAGATATACACATCTTACTAGGTGAGCTAGCCACTCCTCTCTTCCTTTTTCTCTCTTTTTTACTAATTTCTCTCTTATTGCAATCTTGGAGTTGACAAAGACTCGAGTCCTTGGGGGCTTGAGGATTCCTTTATACCTTTGATTTCAATAAGATTATCTTTTTCTTTATGATCTCCTTTACCAAGAGTTTGCATCGAGTCCATACTCTTGCTAAAGTGGGGGCTTAATGTATCATCTTAAAATGGAAGCAATTCCATGGTAAGAGCATTTAGCCCTTTGAGTAAGTGGTTTGGGGTCATGTTGAATTCCTTGAATAGATATTCGACTTGGATCTATCTTTTCCCCCTGTTCTACCCCATTTTCCACTTCTTCCTAGCATTTTCCTAGCAATTTGGACTATGAATATGAGGTTTTGGACCCTAATGTCAAAGTCAACCATATGGGGTCAAAGTCAACCTCAACCATGACTAGGTCAGGGTCAACCTTGACCCTAACCTAGTCAAGGTCAACCTCAACCTTGACCCTAAGGTTTGGGATCTTTAGGGTTGGCCTCCAGTTACAGGATTTCATCAAAAACTTGTCTTTTCCTTCTTCCGGGCCACTATTTCTCGGATTAATCATCAAATTCTCAAATTAATATTTGAGGTGGACCTTTCTTGAGATTTTTATAGGATTCCTAATTTATTATTGGAGATTAGCCTTTCTCAAGTTTTGTTCCTAATGCTCAAATTAACTTTGGGGTTGGCCTTACCTCGAATTTTGTGACAAGACTCTTAAATAATTATTTTATTTATATATTAAGGGTGGTCCCCTCCTAGAGTTTTGTGTCAAGACTTTAATTTAATTTCCTTTCCATGTGCACCTCTCTAGAGTTTTGTGCCATGGGCCCTTAATTATTGTTTTCTAGGAGGCCCCTCTTGTGCCCTAGATCACTGTAAAAGGGAGCCTTCCTCTCTCATTTTCACATCTCATCTCACAATCTCTCAAGCTCTCAAGTGCAAGCAAGCAAGAAGATCAAGCATTCAAGCATCCAATTCATCAAGGAGATCCATTAGTAGCCATTGAAGGATTCAAGCTCTATGGAGCTCTTTTGTTGAAGATTCCTCCATTTCTATTCAAGCCTCTTCCTAGTTCAAGATCCATTCAAGATTGGTGTTGAAGATCTAAATACAATTGATTGGAGACATCCTTTATTTGATTCTACATTTATCCATTCTTGTGGATTCAAGGATTCAAATTCTCCACAAGAGTTTCAACTCAAGCAAGGTGAATTGTTTTGTTTACTTTGTTTATTCCAGCAATTTCAATTCAATTTCAAGGTTAATTCCTAAATTGGGGTTTGACTGAGTCAAACCCCCCAGCCCCCCCCCCCCCCAAAAAAAAAAAAAAAAACAAAACCAAAAACCCTCTTTTTCTTGTAGGTATAGGTGTAGAATTTCAAATTTGAGAGCGGATTTGGATACCCTTTTCGGAAAACTTCCAAGATCTGCGAACAAAATTCAAATCAGACTTCAAATAAAGAATGTGGTATTTGACCTTTTATGAGGGTCAAACCCGAGCTGAGCCATCTTAGAAAAATATTTCTGAGTTTTGTAGATCTTGCAGTTTTTATTCAGGATCATGAGAATCAATAGTTTTTGAGATCATTTGATAGGGTTTTCAGCCAATTCTTTTTTGGAGGTAAGTACCTTTATTTCTTAATTTCAATATTAGTCATCTATATTTAATTTCTATATCAATACAATTGAAATGTAAGTGTAAAATATTGGCTTTGGGGTCTCTTTTATGTGCAAGCCATTGCCCTAGGACCCCATACACTATTTTATCCTTTATAGGTTCATGAGCATATACAACAAATTGTAGACCTGATAAATTTAAATGGTAAACATAAATGCCCTATCTTTAGCATGGGTTATACATCAAGGAGAAAATAACAATGCCTATGCTTAACCGAGATGCAATGCATAAAGCATGAGCTTCACGATCTATGCTATGACATAGTAATTATAACAGTGAGCACCAAGTTGCCTCATCAACAATAAGTTATATACAAATAATGGTGCCATCCAATATAAAAAATAAAGCCATAATCTCAAATCACAGTGTGTCAAAGCTATCCTATTTCAAGTTCATGGGCACCATAAATCAAAACAGTGAACATGTCAATGCAAAAACATAATTCATAGGCTGGCATTATGAAGCCATTGTATGCCATAATGTTAAGGCAGCAAGCAATGAATATGGGTCGAGGATGTGATGCTATAGCCATGCCAATAGGTAAGAAGAAAATAAATATGATGCCAATGATCAAGAATACACATGCCTTCACATTACGAGGATGCTTACAAAGAAATAGTGCCCAGATTTTTCCCAGGGATGAGTAACATAATTTAAATGCAATAGTAATAAGTGAACAACCAATACTTAATGCCCATGGCACAAAATTCTAGAGAGGTGCACATGGAAAGGAAATTAAATTAAAGTCTTGACACAAAACTCTAGGAGGGGACCACCCTTAATATATAAATAAAATAATTATTTAAGAGCCTTGTCACAAAATTTGAGGTAAGGCTAACCCCAAAGTTAATTTGAGCATTAGGCACAAAACTCGAGAAAGGCTAATCTCCAATAATAAATTAGGAATCCTATATAAATCTCAAGAAAGGTCCACCTCAAATATTAATTTGATAATTCGATGCTTAATCTAAGAAATAGTGGCCCCGAAGAGGGAAAACACAAGTTTTTGATGAAATCCTGTAATCGAAGGCCAACCCTGAAGAGCCCAGACCTTAGGGTCAAGGTTGAGGTTGACCTTGACTAGGTTAGGGTTGAGGTTGACCTTGACCTAGTCAAGGTCAAGGTTGACTTTGACCCCATAAGGGCAACTTTGACCTTAGGGTCCAAAACCTCAGATTCATAGTCCAAATTGCTAGGGAAATGCTAGGAAGAAGTGGAAAATGGGGTAGAACAGGGGGAAAAGCCAGATCCAAGTCAAATATCCATTCAAGGCATTCGACATGACTCCAAACTACTTACTCAGAGGGATAAACACTCTTACCATGGAGGTGCTTCCATTTTAAGATGATATAGAACCTTAGCATTATTGTTGATACAAAGGCACTGTGAGCTAGCTATGGCATCATTGTTACAACTTAGTGATCCATGGATCATGTTTTCTTTATATTTCTTGGCTCCTTAACTTAGCTCACTAGGTATTTAGAGTATTGCTCCTTCTATTTTCAACCTTGGTGACTTGCATTTAAGTATTTAGTCTTGGAATGGGTCCTGACTCGATAGCCTATGTTAAACTCTTTGTTATTACTTATGCCATCTCATGCCATTAAGATGTCCATTGTTTACTGGCTCCATGCTACTTGTAGATGTATTGATTTTTTACATAGGTCATGAGCATAAAGTATTGAATTATTCCTTGAATCTACTGGCTATTCAATTTTTGTGTTGAGATGGGTTTGCAACTTTGATTGGAATCATGTATTTACATGTTTAGTATATACATTCATGAAATATCACTACTATTGTTATGTTGATGCCACCCTTTATTAGCTTGATCACTGTGCCCTATTTCTGGAAGTATTATCTCATGACTTTGCTATTTGATTCATTTTTTGGCATGATTTGAAAGCTCGTGAGCTTGAAGCATTGTGTTTGTTTGATCATCTCACTATTCATGTTTCATATATATGCACCATTGATTGATTTGTGCTCGTATAAGATGCCGCTATATATAGGCTCTGTGCCCAAATGCCTAGTATTAATGTTTGAGATTCCTAACATCCCATGATTGTTTCATCATTCCATGCTTGAGATCCACTTGATGACACATTGTTCGGTGCTCATTTATTTGACACATGCATTATCTATTCACTATTCCACATGATGATATGACCTCCTTAAGAGGCACTGTCATTGATTCACCAACTGAAGCCTCCTTTACTTAGCTCAAACTACAGATTTAAGGAACTTTTCATGCTATATCATCAATACAATAAATGTATATTTGAAGAAAAAATTATGCTATAATGTACTTTTCCTTAGTATGCAGACCTGTACCTTTATCTAACATGATGATGATGTATGCCCCTTTGAATATGTTAGGGCTTGACCATGCTTTATTTGATTTGTGTTTATGATCTTTGAATGTCCCACTGATAGTGCTTCATCCAGTTGTTCCCTTGTGGTGATCATGGGTGCTTTTGGCCTATGATGTGGTCTTTACCCAAGAACTTTGAGGTTTTCCCAATAGAGCTGACATCATAGGGACATCCTTCATCTGGATTCTGACACCTTTGGATTACTATTGTATAGACAATCACCATACTTTGAGGATGGTCTTTTAGGAATACCATCCTCTCAGTACTTTGATTATCTGAATGAGGTAAACAAAATTGAATCAACTTCTTCTTTATCTACACTTGGAACAAATGAGTTAGTGAAAACAAGGGTATTTGCAAGATCATGAGGGGCCAAACTATGCCCTTAAGTGGCAATGAAAAATTAGCAAATCAGGGTTAGTCAACTTGACATGAAAATTTCAACTAGCTATGAACCTAATATCAAAAATTTGTAAGAATAGAATCTATAGAAAATTGAATATAGTTTCTAAACTACTAGGACTTTTTTGAGAAAAAGTTAGTATGATTGGTGAAAAGTATAGATTTCAATGCAGCAGGACAAAAATTTTAGGAAAAAAATAAGAAGTAGGTGTATGTCTGACCACCTTAATCATAATCAAATGATAATATTTTATTATAAGATTTTATATATAAGTAATAGACTCATGTCTAGATGTGACGCATATTTTTTTGTAATTTTATTCCAAAAAAATAATTAATTATGAATTTTTTTCTACAATGTTTTTAGAATTAAAAAACTCCCGTGTCTGACCACCTTAACTCATTCAAAACTTTACAAAATTCAAATTTTATTTTTTTTTCCTTATAGTAGGTGAAGCATAGAATGTGACACAGTTTTTGGATTTCAAAATTGTTATATCGTCTTAAAGTTATAGTTGTTTTTCAATCAGTATATAAATCAGCACTTTAGAGGTAGCTCAATTAGAAAATAACTAATAATTACCTACCGAATTATAAATTTGACAGCAATTATATTGATAGAAAGCCAATAATCTCCTTAAGATACCCTTTTCATTTTATCAAATTCGGGCGAAAAAAAAGTCATCAACTACATTGTCAAAGTTTTGAACTAACATTGCCACTTTTTGGCCCCTCATGATCTTGCACATACCCACAATGGTATCTCTTTTTATTCTGACAGCATCTTTCCTAAGTTTATATACCCTGTAGCATAGCCCTTATTAGAGGTGTATGACTAAGTGCATATATGTGTTCTTTTAAATATTATGGTACCATACATTGCTTAGATCCATTGGATCTAGCCCCCATCTCTTCCTCTCTTCTCTACAGATTCTAGATCACAAGAGCACATTGGAAACACCTTGGATCAAGACTTCATTACCAGGCAATGTCTAGTACCATTATATTTATGTTAATAATTTCATGTATGTCTATACTTATTTATGAAATTCTAAAAATGGATATGCTCATGGCCTATGTGAGCTCAGATGAATGGTCTTCTCAGTTCTTTCTTTTGTACATCTCATTTAAGATATTGGCACATATACATGTAATACATTATATGTGAGCATTTCTTTTCCTTTTCATGTATCCTACTATGAAATGAACATAAATTAAGAAATATCACCTAATAATCCAAACTAGGGTACAATAGTCTCATTAAGTAACTAGGTATCCAAAGATGAGTGAAAATATGATAACAGTAACCTCACATGTGTGTCACTTAGAGACACTTGGTATTTAGATGAAACCTCTTGCAAATGTGTGGTTGGACTAGAGGAATAAGAAGAAGTAGTATACTAAGTTCACTTTACCACAACATGGCACACATATGATGCAGATTGAGATAGTAGTGAAGGATCAAGAAATGATTTACTCTCCAAGCATAGAGTTGGAGTGGATAGAAGAGCTATTCAACATGGTGGTGAAATTGATGGTCACTTGTGACTAGCCTCATATGTCCATGTTCATCAGTAAAGGACATACCAAGTTGTTCACCCAAGGAGAGAACTAAGGTAAGCCTACTGTAAAGATGAAGAAACCTCTATTTTTTTTTGTTGTAGGTTGCTTTCCCAATGGATAGAGAAAGTTTTTCAAAAATAGGAGTATGGTATAGAGCACCTCATGGAACCAAGGGGTCACTTAATTGACCTTGAATCAATGGATGACACAAGGAATCACAAAGACCTTGAAGCTCTCTACTCCAATGTAATTGAGGCCATTAGTGCCTTTATGCTATGTTTTTGTTCATGTTGCATTGATAAGGCAAAGTACCCTATAAGGGTCACCATGTAATGAAATTGTTAGTCTTTTTAGTCTTATAAATGGGAGTGTGTGTAAGGAGTGTCATTATGGGTGCAAGGTCACCATAAGACCATAGAAAATAGATTATGGGACACCAAAGGTTTAGTTGTCAAGTTGACAACTTTGTTTTGTCACCTGACAACATTTTTGTTTTCATGCATTGCTAAGATTGTATGTTTTGAAAGTGTGAGTTAGGTTTTTTGGTGAGAGAGAATATAGTAGTAGTTATGAGATAATAGAAGAGAGGAGAGAAGCTCCTGAGCATGGATAAGAGAAAGGAAATATGAAATTTTTTTTGGAGTTTGGTTTTGAAGCTCTGTACGACTGTAGCAAAGAATGCTTGTAAATAACAAGTTTGACTTAATATAGCTTTTACTTGTTTCATTGTTACCTTTTGGACTCTGGTTGTGGAGTGGTTTTTCTTTGTTTTCCTTGTTGCATGAACAAAATGAGAGTACAATCTTAAAGAATCTTTGCTTGGCTCATTTGTTTTTTAGACTGTGACAGTGAATGAATAATCATAGTCCCTTAGGCTCAAAATAAGAATATGGGTGTTGTTGGATCTTGCATGACCACAATACCTCATCATTAGAATGCATAAAATGTGTTAGATATGTTTGGTATTCATTTCATGTAGGTAAAGACTGTATGCACCCTAAAATGGTCGCCTAGACTTTGGGCCCCCATTTAGCAATTTGTCAAATCCCTGAATCAATATTTTCAAAAATCAACAATATCAATTATATCAATTTTCTTGATCAAATCATAATCAATTCAATATTTCCTAAGGTTTGAGCCTTATTTAATTTAAAAGAGAAAAAAATAAAAAATAAAAATCTTATTTAATTAAGAGAACATGCTCCTTTTAATTAATTAAAAATCTCTTTTAATTAAATAATAAAATCACTTTATCCTAAGCCTTTATTTAATTAAAAGGAATTTCCTCCCCTTTATTTAAATAAAAAAATCTCCACTTTTCTTCTTATCCTATGTTGCACAAATAAAACATTTAATTCTTATTTATAAAGAAAAATAAAATAAAAAAGAAAAGAAAAGTATTTTTTGTCTCACATGGACATAAAGTAAATGCTCAACATAAAGTAAATGCTTCTAATTTTCTTATTGGAGGATATTTGTGCACAAGGATCAAGCTTCTATTTTTCTCCATCGTTGATTAAGTATTTTGCCTCTTAATCTCAATCGTCCATTGATTTCTCATTCTCTATAAAAGAAGAGCTCTCTTCTTCATTTTGCATACACTTGAATTTTCTGCTATTGTTATGCTACAGGTTTTCTAAGTCATCTTGAAGCTTTTGGAGACATTCTTGCATCAATTTTTGAAGATTTGGAGCATCATTGACATTCATATTGCATCTACATCACATCCTAGCTTGCATCATAGTTGAATAATCATGGTATCATTTCCTTTCATGTTTTAGATTAATCTCACATAGTCTAATTAGAGGGTTTGTAACTCTTTCATTTCCATTTTCATAACCTAATTTGCATACTTGCATGCTCATCTTAGATTAATTTTGCATTGCATTGCATTCATTTGGATTTCATTGGAGATATTGGCATTGTTTCCCTTGTCTTTGATTTGGAATCTCTCATTGTATGGTTGACTAGCAAGGTCATGAGTTTATAGCTCTAGTTGAGAGCAATTTTACAAATCTTGCAACTCCATGCATAGAGAGCTATGGATCAATTTGTGAGGGCTCATTATTGAGTTTTCTTGCATGTAAGGATTCATAGAAGTGTGGTCACATTTTCACCATACAAAGACAAGTAGAAAAGAAGATTGAGCTCAAATAGTGATCATGTTAATGGAAAATGCATTGAAAATAAAAGTATTTTGTCTCAAAAAAAAGACCCTCAGTATGGGGGCCATATATTTCCAACCAACTGTTGGATTTTGGTGAGCTTGGATTATGTTTTGTTAGACCAAATTTCACCCATCCTCATTGGAGTGATTGAGGATTTTAAGTTAGAATCAAAAGCTATATACATCTATATATAGGTATATCGAATGGGACAACAAGAAGGTAAACTTATTAGTGTTCGAACAAGGGGAGTAGAAACACATGTTATAGCCACACAAGGGTGGTATTTTATGTTTGATCCCATCAAGATAGATGGAATACAAGGTGAATATATTATTGGGAAATTCTAGAATTGACCACAAGGCTATAAATTAGAAATCCCTAGATCAATGACCCTTTAAATAGAGGGTTGTTGCATGGAATGCTTAAACAATTGGAAAGCCCCAAAAAAGTTGAAACTCCTTTTTTTTGGATCCTTACCTAAGACTATTTCATAGTCTTGAGCCTTGGAAGTGAGTACGGATAGGAGCTCCTTTGTAAATGAGCCCATTTAGGCCTAGTTTGAGTTAGGCATTAAGACCTTTGCAAGAAAGGTATCAGAACTTGGTATTAAGACATTATGAGCTTTCTAGGAACCTTCATTGGTGTGGAAACAAAGTTGGAATTTGGAAACCGAAATTGAGGACTTGAATGGTGTTGGGTCAAATGGTGGAAAAGAGCTATTGGAGTGACCATGCATTGGTCTTGGAATTAGATTGGATCTAGTATTGATCTTGGTTAAGGCACTTTTGGAAGGCTGGGAAAGCCTTTGAAAGATTCTAGAAGGAATCTTGAGAGCATACCATTTGCCTCCGCATCAGGTGGGCTAGTGAAGTTTGTTGAATGTTTTCATGAGGGCTATGAACATGATTTTGGAAAGACAATTTTCCACAAAAGGTATATGAAATTGTTAAATATACATTGAAAAGTAGAGGTGAAGGCTCTAGATGTGATTTGGTTATAAAATAATGCAATGTAGCTGATTTTATTTCAGATTTTAGGAAGAGTCTTTTTTACAAGTATGCAAGGCATAGTCAGAGGTCTCACTGGTTGGATCAACAATTTAGGATGTATAAGAACACTTTCCTGTTTGGCACCATTATATCATTTGTTGACTTTGTAGAGACCTATACATTGCAGCCCCAAAACAAGTTGCAAGCTCAATATTACGATTCTATTCAGGTTGCTATTTTTGTGCACATAACATATAGACATTCCCTTGATAGTACAGAAGATGACCAGAAGATAATCAGAGAGTACCTTTTTTATATGAGTGATGATAGATCTCATTCATTCGAGTATGTCCAATATTGCTTTGAGAATTATTTTGAGTGGGTGCAGGAAAATAATATTGTTATGGATAGACATCTCATTTGGTCAAATAACTGCACAGGTCAATTAGAAAATACTCGTATGTTTTATTGGTTATGTATAATGTCTATAGAGAGAGGTGTACCTCATATTTGGAGTTTTTTTATGCTGGTCATGGAAAGGGGGAGTGTGATGGAGTAGGTGCATGTGTAAAGAGAGCTCTATTTAAGGAGCAACTGAGGATTTCAAGTGCAAAAATCCTTGATGCTCATTCTATTATTCATTGATGTGCTTCAACATTATCATAGGGGGGACTCTTGATTCAGTGGTGCATAGATTCTTTTGGTTGGTTGAGTTGGGAATAATGGGAGATAGATTGGATTTTCAAACTGTGAAAGATTCTTCAAAAATGCATTCATTTTGAAGCTCAGATGCTAGTACATGGACCATTTGGACATGAGAGTTTTCTTGTTATTGTTTGAGGTGTCTTCAGTGTGATTGGGATTAGTGTGAGTCAAGTGAGTGGGTTGATACATGGGTTCCACATTATCTAACTCCTTTATCTGTCACAATATCCATGATAAATGATGACTTGGATTATTCACTTGACTACGACCATCTTTCAGATCTTCTACAGCCAAGACATGTTTTTGCATTGGTTGTACCACAAGGGAATGATGAGAGATCAAATTAATGATTAGCACATTTTATATGAGGAAAGAAGAAACTTACATAGCTAATGATAGATGATGATATGTTTACATATCCAACAGGATCACATGTTGTTGCGGGAACGTGGTTGCACACATATATGATTAGAAATAATGGCATGCCTACATTTGAAGACTATGAGAAGAACAAAGCCATTCTCATGTATTTACACCTTGTTATAGCGGTCAATGTTAAGTTGTTGAAACATCAAGGGAAACCAAAGACAAAGGAACTTTGGACTATTATTACTGCTAATCATGAAGCAATATTGAATACTCTCAAGCGGTGACCCTTCAGGCACACTTCAGTAGGTAAGCTCAACTAAAGTTGCAAGGATTTCCATGTTTATTATGATTACGTTCAATAAATTAACTGTAGTTTTTTGCTTTATACATTTGAGCCAATAAAATTGGTTTTGTATGTGGATTGTAAATGCAGTTGGATACATATATGATAGATATAGAAGATCGATGTGTGCATTTGATTAGCCCATCTTTTATGATGGTAAACTTCACTATGCATTGGCTAGTCATGTTCTTTGGTTTGTTTAGTTACTTATACATTCATAATCTTTTTGTCAACCTATATTAACTTTTTTTCTACCTTCTAAATGCAGGGATTGGAATGTAGATGCCATCAAGTACCATGTGTTAAACTTATACACTTTAGGAGTGGAAAGGATGCTTATTTTTTATATATAGTTATGTATCTAAGATTTTGTATATAAAAGCAACAATTGAATGTAATGTGCATATTTAGATGCCAAATTTTGAATATAAAAATAACAATCGACTATAATGTGCATATGTAGATGTAAAATTTTGTATATATAAAAACAACAATTGAATGTAATGTGCATATTTAGATGACAAATTTTGTATATAAAAAATTAGATGTAAAATTAGATGCAAAATTAGAAATACAAAAGAGCCCATGGGGTTGATTTGTAAATATTAAGAGCCCACATTTGTATCATCTTAATGCCATGTAAAGTGCAAAAATTGTATTTCCTTACTATGAATGTTGTAACCTTATATTTGTATCATCTAAATTTTGTATCCTTATATTTGTATTGTCTTAATTCCATGTACATTTGTATTGTCAAATGATGTAATAGTTGGAGTCATTGAGTCAAAATTGGTCATATGTGTCCAAAGTAAAATGGTGATTCTCTTGGGTGAAGGAATAGTGTTGAAGGATTACATCCTAGCACCAAATGCACTATGCCATTATATCTAGTTGGGCCTATAAGCGCTAGTGATAACCCCCTTTTGACCACTAAGTCACTAGAACGTTCGTGAACAGGCCAGACCAAAGTGTCCCTAAGGTGCACTAAGCACGATTGGGCAGCGATCTTTCAAGGCTCGTATCTTAGACCCTATGATAGGTATCAATGAACCATAAGATGATACAATACCATGTTTCTAAGGTCTACAATAAAACCTCTCCATTTTGGGAGATTCAATTTTTTTAAATTTGGCTCACCAATCTCGCTTGATGCCAAAACTTGTAGTAAGGGTTAGTTGAAAGTTGCACCACTAGGTTTCTTCCAAATTGTTCATCTTGGCACTAAATGGACTACACCATCAGCTTCGGTTGGGCATGTAAAGACTAGTGACAACCCTATTTCAATTACTAAGTCACTAGAACATTCATGAACATGCTAGACAAAATTGTCCCCAAGGTGGATTAAGCACGATTAGGAAATGATCTTTCGAGGCTTGTATCTCAGACCCCATGAGAGGTATCAAAAAACTATGAGATGATATAGGACCATGTTTCTGATGCAGTGCAAGGTAGGAGAATCCCCGATGGAGATGTCCTAGCCCCCAGCAAATAACCACACAATAGAATATAATAACAATACAGAGATATAGATCCACACAATGCCAATACTCATAATAGAATAATCATATTTTAATCCAACATGCCCGGCCGTAAGGCCTTCTGGGTTACGGCCAAATACAATGCAATTACAATAGAAACTCCACAAGATCTCACAAGATCCAAACCAAACCCTAGCTAGCCCAGATCCACACACTGGTAGGAACCCCCAAGGAAGATCTAAACTTGTGCTCGCAAGCCCACCAAGCAATCTCCTTGTTTCCCAAGCCGCAGCTACTAGCTCTCCTCAAAACTCGCTCCACATCCACCTCCTCTTCTCCCAAGTGGATGAATGAATGCCTAAAGACTTCCCCCACAACCCCTACTTATACCAATCTAAGCCACAGGTCGGCCCTAAACATAAATTAAATACAAATACCGAAATTAAATGCCACAAGTCGGCCAACAACAACAATTAAATGCCCAAAATAGATGTTTTAGTAAAATTGCGATATCTCCTAGCTCCGGATGAATTAGAACTCGTGCTTTGAACCATAGGTAGAAATATAGGCCCTCTTCAATCTCTGAAATTTTTAGCCTCTAACTCTTTATGGAAAATTACTTATATAGCCTGAAATAGGCACCAAATTCCTAAGCAAGACCGAGCTCCATCTAGGCCATGCTGAGCAACCAAGACCATGCCAAGTTCCATAACCAATTACCAAAGACCCAAGTAGGTCTATCCAACTCTACCAAACCCCTCACATATGAAAATAAGTCCACACGACTCCATCAAATCTCCCAAACATGCAGGATAGACAACTACCCTGGGATGCTCCTGCATCAGACTCCCCAGGTGCGAAAAGAAGTATGCCTCATACTTTGACGCTAGATGAAATATCTGAAACCATCTTCATCTTCACCAACAGCTTCCACTCCAACAGGGACAATATAACCAACATGCAAATCACCCAAATCCGCATCCATCTGTCAACCACTAGAATCTCAACCATCCAATCAACATGCTCACTGCCAGGAACAAACTGAACATAATGCCTCACCAACATTCTCTGTAGCTGATCACTACCAACAACAACAATATCCTTGAACATGAAATCCATGTCACCAACATGTAAGCTCAAATACACAATAGGAGAAACATGTAAATCCTCAACCATGTCAACCACCAACAGGTCCACATCAGGAACATACAGATCCATAGTATCATGTAGATCCTCAACCACATCAACAACTAGTGAATCCACACCAGCAACATCCATATCAACAACATCCATATCACCAACATATGGATCACCACCCTTAGCAACCTGATTATCCACGACCAAGTGCTCCACAATTTCCATGTCAGACTCAACCAACTGATCATGAAAACCAATCTCAATCACAGCATCAACAAGGTTAGGAAGCTCCATAGAAACATCCACAAGTTTCTCTGTAGGTTCTGCATCAGCCTCCACACACTGATCAACAAAACCAACTTCCATCTTGACCTTGCTATGCCCTCTTCTCTCTTGAACAAGTCTTCTAACCGGCCAGACAACTCGCTTCCTGATCGGTAGACTCCAGCTCCACGGTTTCAAGATTTCTCGAACTCTCTTATGAAATTTATCCAGAGATGGATCACTCTCAACCATCCCTTCCTTAACTTGATTAGTGAATCTAGCTTCCAACCGAGCACAAGTCTTTTAAATATTCTTCTCCACCACATCATGGAGTTTTGCAATCATCTCAGGGTCCAATCTTCTTAGAGCCATCTTCTAAGATCTTCGCAAACCCTCTGCAGCAAATCACCAACTAGATCCAACCTTCAACTAGGTCCTAGTGAAAATTGCCTCACATTCGGCACTCTGTCCACACACTCAGGAACAACCTTCACTCTAAAAAACTCCACCCAAGGTCCTGGTGCAAACTGCCTCACATTCGGTGCTCTGTCCGCACACTCAGGAACAACCTTCGCTCTGATACCACTTGATGCAGTGTAAGGTAGGAGAATCCCTGATGGAGATGTCCTAGCCCCCAACAAATAACCACACAATAGAATATAATAACAATATAGAGATATAGATCCACACAATGCCAATACTCATAATAGAATAATCATATTTTCATCCAACATGCCCGGCCGTAAGGCCTTCCGGGTTACGGCCAAATACAATGCAATTACAATAGAAACTCCACAAGATCTCACAAGATCCAAACCAAACCCTAGCTAGCCCAGATCCACACACTGGTAGGAACCCCCAAGGAAGATCTAAACTTGTGCTCGCAAGCCCACCAAGCAATCTCCTTGTTTCCCAAGCCGCAGCTACTAGCTCTCCTCAAAACTCGCTCCACATCCACCTCCTCTTCTCCCAAGTGGATGAATGAATGCCTAAAGACTTCCCCCACAACCCCTACTTATACCAATCTAAGCCACAGGTCGGCCCTGAACATAAATTAAATACAAATACCGAAATTAAATGCCACAAGTCGGCCAACAACAACAATTAAATGCCCAAAATAGACGTTTTAGTAAAATTGCGATATCTCCTAGCTCTGGATGAATTAGAACTCGTGCTTCAAACCGTAGGTAGAAATATAGGCCGTCTTCAATCCTTGAAATTTTTAGCCTCTAACTCTTTATGGAAAATTACTTATATAGCCTGAAATAGGCACCAAATTCCTAAGCAAGACCGAGCTCCATCTAGGCCATGCTGAGCAACCAAGACCATGCCAAGTTCCATAACCAATTACCAAAGACCCAAGTAGGTCTATCCAACTCTACCAAACCCCTCACATATGAAAATAAGTCCACACGACTCCATCAAATCTCCAAAACATGCAGGATAGCCAACTACCCTGGGATGCTCCTGCATCAGTTTCTGAGGCCTATAATAACCTCTCTCCATTTTGGGAGATTCAAATTATTTTGAATTTGGCACGCCAATCTCGCTTGATACCAAAACTTGCAATGAGGGTTAGTTGAAAGTTGCACCACTGGGTTTCTTCCAAACTATTTTTCCTAGCATTGAATGGCTTGCACCGTTATCTTTCTTTGGCTGGGAAAATTCTAGTGACAACCCCATTTTGACCACTAAGTCTCTAGAACATTTGCGACCATGCCAGACCAAGGTGTACAAAGCACGTTTGGACAATGATCTTTTGAGGCTTGTATCTCAGACCTCGTAAGAGGTATCAGCAAACCATGAGATGCTATAGGACTACATTTCCAAGGCCTATAATAACCTCTCTCCATTCTGGGAGATTCAAATTTTTTTGAATTTGGCATCCCAATCTCGCTTGATGCCAAAACTTGCAGTGAGGGTTAGTTGAAAGTTGTACCACTAGGTTTCTTCCAAACCATTCATCCCAACACCAAATTGTTATATCTATTGAGCCTTCTAAGGTTGTCATTAGTACCAAAGCTGTGTAACAATATCATTCAGTTGCTTACAATGAGCTAATCAGTAACATAAAGCAAAATAGACTAGTCAGTAAAGTCTATACACCAAGTAGCAGATAGTTTACAGAGTACTAGCAAACACTGACAGACAGTAAACACTGAGCATCGTAGTATACACCAATCAGTTTACACATTGTTTACCGAGGATCATAGAAAACATCATAGTAATAAAAAATGGCACATTCTTTTATGCAAATAGTTACAACAGTTTGTAAAATGTTTTACCAAGATCGAGGAACATTTTATGTAATGATATTCATTAAATATAATGTATATCTTTTGTAATGGATGATCTAGGTTATTATTGTACACCGTAGATCTTAGGGTTATGATTATAGTGTGTAACCTAATTGTGTTAAAGTGGAAAAACATAACACTATATATTTATGTGTCTACATCATCTCTGGAGAGAGCTGATATATGAATCACGAAGCACTTGAAGCATTTTGCCTATCTTCAAGTCTATTAGTTAACATAATAGAACTGAGTATAGTAGAATTTAGTTTGAGCAGAATTAGCAGAGGCTACAAAGCAGTTCAGAGTAGATATTCATCACAAGTAAGGTGATATTTTATCAAAGCTTATAGATCTGTAATAGACAATTGAGTGTCAAATAGTAGATAAATACCTATTGCTTTCTGACAATTTTAATAGAGTTTTTGGATAAAATCTCCTAACAGAGTAGACTTAATAGTCTTATGTAAATCTCTTAACCAAGTGCACACTTCATTATTGTTGCTAAAATCCTATAACTAGGTAGATCTAGCCAATCTAACATGTCACTCCTAATAGGGTGAGAACACTAGAAGTGATCAAAACTTATAGCCCTAACAAGAAAACCTTTTCTATCTGCAGTAGTGAAGAATTTGTGGGTGTCATCCCACCACAGTTTTTACCTTCTAACAAGGGTTTTTGTGTTACCAAAATACTTGTGTCATGTGATTGTGTTATGGATTTCATGTTGTTTACTTACTTATGTTAAGTGGAAAAATGATTCATGCAATTAGATTCAAGTTATATTGGTCAGTTATCACTATTTATAGTTTTAGATCTGAAAGGTTTTACAAGTAAATTTTTTGAAGGCACTGATTCACCCCTCCCCTCTCACTACCTATCTCTCCTAATTCCAAAAATTGATATCAGAGCATAGTTCTCTTATTGAACAGTTTAACCACTAAAGGGGAAAGATCTAAGTCATGCAGAGATACAAGCTTGACAAGACTATTGAGAATCATAAGATACAAATGCAAATGTTTGTGGAAAAGTATAAACAAGCCAAGGAAGGACTGAAGAAATTACTAGATGAAAGGAAGAACCTAGCTAGACTACAAAATGAGATCGATTATCATGAAGAACCTATTGATGACATATTCAATCATATTGGATCTAGTTCTGGAAGCATCTCCAATGGATCTGAAAGCATAATCACTTATCTATCTAAAAAGAATCAATATTTAACTGATCAAGTGAAAGCACTACAAATCGGTCATGAATCTCAGATGGTGAGAATGGTAGAAACAATGAACAAAGCAAAACAAGCCAAGAAAGAAAGAAACTTGGCAATCGATGATCGAAGACAGATGAGTGAACAACTTCAAACTAAAGAAAGTGAGATACAAAGACTCACTAACTGACGTTTCCAAGTAACTAATCAAGTGATGACTATGAATCAAGAGGTAAACCAAGTGAATGCAGAATTGTCAAGAAAACTAGAAGATGTTGCAAGACTCATAGAAGAAAATGAGAAGCTGAGAAATGAAGTGAAAAATCAATAGCAACAAAATGAAATGAAGAAACTTGCTGAGGATAGCTCCAAAAATATTGATGACTTTTTAACTAATCTAAGAAGATTTGGAAATAAAGCTAGTATAGGCTACACTAGTGAAGGAGAATCATCACAACAAGATGAACAAATCAACATCGAACAAAATCAGAAACCTAAAGTGTTGGCATGTTATCATTGTGGCAAATTGAGACATACATCTAATATGTGCAGAAGCATAGTACAAGGTAAACCTCATGTCACTCCTAAGTTTAATGGATATTTTTATTACTGTGGTAAGTTTGGACATCCTGCTTATTAGTGTAGAGCTAGGCAAAATGATCTTGCTAACAATACCACTATGGAGAAAATATTCTATACTTGTAACAAGCATGGACACACTGCATGAGACTGCAAAGAAAAAATGAAGCAAGTCTGGACACTTAAGGAGAAACCATAATGCAGACCATATCAACCAAAGAGACAAGGTAACTCTTATGCTTGGGATTATAATACATGGAAGAATTGTGTTTTATGTGGTAGATATGGACACATTGCAAAAAAATTTTATAGAAAGAGTCAGATTGGACAATCAAGAAATTGGACAAACTTTGGGATGGCTTGTTTGCACTCCCATAAGGTCGGTCATTTAAGCAAGAATGACAGAGACTAAGCACCAGATGAAAACCATATATTTGAAAGTGGATATACTATTGTTGATATCATGAAGTTAAGGAACACTATATGGAAGAAGGCATCTAATGTGAATGTTGAGTCAAGTAATGTTGTTAGTGAAATCTCATCCACTGGATTGGGTGACATCAGTACCTCCACTTAAAGTGAAATAGGTATGTATGGGATTGATATTTCAAAAGATCACATTTTACATATAGTTCCTTATGCATAATGTTCTTATACCAAATCAGCATTAATAAAGATGCACTATGGTTTAGTTGTCATGAGCTAACAATGTTATATAGTCGGTAAAAGAGAGACCGAGAGTTGGTTACTTGTCGATAATCACTATCTATGTTAACTGAGCATATGTATCAACCAATGAAGAAAACCTATGTTAACCAAGCAGATGAAAGTTTTAGTAGTCACCGAGATGACAATTGTGTCATACCAAAAGTTAGAGGGAGCATTTATTACATAAAAGTTTGAGCGGGAACATCAAAAGTCTATAAATACATGTGAACAAAGTTCATTTCTACAATGTGATTTCAAAGAGCAGAGTTGGAGCTAAAATATTTTCTGAAGGATTCAAGGCTACGCTATATCGAACTAACATCATTCTTCATGATACCAAGTAAGTTCATTTGTGATCAAACACTTCCTATCCTATTTCTTGCCGAAACCCTAGAATTAATTTATGGCATCGACATCATCTGCAAGCAAAACTCAAAGTGTTGAAGAGGAAGTTAATCTAATTGTTAGGGAAAATTTCATCGAACCAAAGTTTAAGCCACATCCTAAGGTCACAACATAGACTATAATGGGAACATTTTCAAGCATACCAGAAAGGGTTTTACTGACAAAAGACATAAGGTCTTATATTCACTACAAAATTGGAGAAGTTGGAGACTTTGAAACTATTGTAGCATATCAACCACTCTATGGCCCTGATGGAAAAATGAAATTAGACTACAAGAAGATTGAGGAATTAGGTTTATCATATTTTACACACTTGCCACAATCATTCAAATTGGATTGGATTAGAATCATTTTGAGTAGATATCATGATGACAAGTTCTGGCTGGATAAACTGATTGAGGTCAACAAGAAAATAATTAGTAGGGTTACTGGGCTCCCAACTGACAAAGCTAAGGCTTTCTAAAGTTCTTCACAACTGAATGTTGAGAAATACACTGGAGCATAATGGGATGGTCGGGCATTGAAGATTTTGACAATCAAGGACCCAACAATAAATTTTTTAGCACATGTGATTGGGTACAAGCTATTTCAATCGAGTAGACTCAATAGCCTACCCTGTAGTGTAGTAGACATGGCACACAAAATTGTAGTGAAATGTCACCAAGTTGATCTTTCTAAGGTTCTTTTTCATCAACTTCAAGAGAATATGAAGACCATAAGGAAAAAGAAATCTAACACATGTAAGTAAGGATCTCTACTTGCATGCATATTCCTCTATTTACAAAAGTATGTGCCTGGCATCGATAAAGTAAATTGGATACCGGATGTACCGATAACAAAATAGATTGGTGAAATGATGAACAAGTTAGGAGATAATTTGAATGTAGAGTTTAATGAATACTTCACTGAATTTCAATCTAAAATGCATAAGAGAAGCAAAATTCCAAGGGAATTAGTTCAAAAATTTGAAGATGACATATGTTTTGTGGTCAACACTGATTACACCTTGATAAAAGTAGTTGAGCCTAGGATAAAATGGTTGGCACCAATGGGATATGAAATAGACCAGGATTTCACACTAAAATCTATTAATGCACTGGTTGCAGTACCAAAGGATCCCATAGCCACTAGGTTCAAAGTATATGAAGAAGCAAAATCTAGAATATCTACAAATATTAAGATCGGTAAAATAACTAGAAAGGTAAAGAAGATGAAGAAAGATCTCACTGCTAAATATGGAGATAAGTTTGAAACATCTAAAGGGATACTGGTTCAATAGGCAACTGAAGGTCAGCTACAGTTAGCTAAAAAACCATATGATAGTGAGGAGACTGAGTCCGACAAAGAAGTAGATCCTACACAAGTTCCTCCACCTGAAATTCCTACAAAGAAGCAGTCACCTATACATGAAGGTATGAAGACATGTTTGTCAACTGCAACACCACCTATCGAGAAGGAAGAAGTAGTAAAAGTAACAAAAAGAAGGGTAGCTACACTGACAAAGAAATACACTAAGAGAAAGAACAAGGCTATAGCTGAGGTACCAAAGAAAAGGAGGAAATACATAAGAAATAAGATCTAGAGGATATAGAGACAAAGGATGATGTAAATCAATTCAAAGTGGTTAGTAATAAGGCCAAAACAATAGATGAAGTCATTGAGGATATAATTGAACATGGAGACCTCGCTGATCCCTTGCTAGACAGATTTGACAAAATGTCAAAAGAAGATAAAACTAAAATTATAGAGGCTGTCATCCAAATGATGATAAAATTTAAGAAAGTTCCAATGGAGTTTTCCTATGCATTACCAAAGAAATTGGATGATACAATTACTAAGAAATGGGCTATTGCATTAGACACCAATAAGAGAAAGAGAGAACACTTTCTAGTTCAGGCAGCCACACACTTAAGCTTTGGACAAGTTAGTGAATACTTGATCAAATATCAAGCAAAATTTATGATCAAGAATAGGGCCTTAATGATCATGGATGACAATGTAGTAGGTATGGACATCACTACTGATTCTATATGGACATCAATTCTGAAAGCCGAAGAAAAAGATGAGCAACAAGCATTTTTGAACCTGTCTAAGAAGAGACAAAATTGTAAAGGTAAAGGTATTTACATTGATGAAAGACCAGCAAAGAAATCAAAGAGTATTGGTATTTTAGTTACTGAGGCAATTGATATAACTGAGGACAAGGAATAAATAAAAGTTTCACAAGATGCACCGGATAAAGTTGAAATCCAACTGAAGAAGAAAACCAATGATGATGTACTCATTATAGATATCACACATGGTGATCTTGATGACCAAGATGATGAAGATGTAAATATTGCACCAAATAAAGATGAAGCACTAGACACTGAAAGTCTATTTACATCACTACCGGGTGAACTTCCTGTACTTGCTGAAGTAGCTAAAATTCTTTCCCAAGTACAACTTGATGGCTTAGATCCTGCACAAAACAAAGATACCAGAGGAGATCAAAACACAGAGAAACTTCTAGAGACAGATGAGCCTACACATATAGAGGCACCTTCCACCGAACCAAAGGAAATAGATGAAACAAAGGACACACAAGAACCAAAGGCAATAGAGGTGATCCCACTGAACACCACAACTGAGACTCCTACTACAACAATTGAGACCACCACTACCTTGGAGCAGAAGAAGGAAGCACAAGTGCTAACAGGGAAGGACACTCCAAAGATTGGAGATAGATCTATTGCTATCATTGAGAATAAATCACCCCTAGCATAGAAGAAAAAGAAGAAAGGAAAAGGGTCGATCACCCTAGATGAAGTGATTATTATACCTGAGTGTGACCCGAGGACCCTAAGCCCTGAGGACTTGAGTAAATATGGGGAGTTATGTTCAAGGAAGGTAGAACAAGAGAAGATAAAGCAAGAGCACAAATGAAAAGAAGTATTAAATGATGTATAGGATATCCTCCAATAGGTAGTACCTAAGATACATATTGATGAGGATATGTCTATTATAGATCAACTTGCTACACTTGCTGAGAAGATCAATGCTCAGGACACCGATGTAGATAAATAAATTGAAGAAAGGGTAGAATCCAAAATATAGCACAAATTAGCAAAGAAAATCAGCCAAGAAGTAGTATTACTTAAGGTCAAATTATCTGAGGTTATTACTAAAACAAAATCCATCACCCAGACAATTTGTCAATATTTATTGAATCTTTGTACTACAGACACCTTCACTGTTGAAGTTAGTGAAAAGATCAAAGATTTGGAAGCCAAAATATAGTTGAGAACAAATGCAGCTATCACCAAGCCACATCCTTTCCTAAAGCATACTCACTAAGTTTAGGAACTCCAATAGTTGATAGCATATTTGATGAACCAAGAAGCACACCTAATAGATCAAGTTACTGAGTTGCAACCCGAATTCATTCCATACCTAAATTTTTTTGAAGCACATATTGTCAAAGTCAAGCTATTAGTTGCAACACCAAAAATTTATGTGTTAGAAAACATCTTTGACATGCATGCACAAGTTGGTCTTGAGCACATTGCTCTCACCAACCTGAAAGAGGAATGGGAAAACCTCTTGGACTCACTGAAGAAAACCCATCACTCAATCTTTGACAAACTGTAAGTATACTACCTCAATTTTATATTTGGCATTACTATAAAAAAGGGGGGGAAAAATGTATCAGATGCTATTATGCCAAATATTATGTACATGGATGCTATGCATACCATATTATCAGGAGAATGCACTGAGGGGGAGTACTTAGTACTTAGAAAATTTTTTATGTGTATGTATATGGCAGAGATATAAGGAGATATATGTCACATAGAAATTTTTTGTCTTTATACATTCAAAGTTTTGATACTAATGCCAAAGGGGGATATTGTTATCTCTATTGAGCCTTCTAAGGTTGTCATTAGTACCAAAGGTGTGTAAAGATATCAGTCGGTTACTTACGATGAGCTAATTGGTAACATAAAGCAGAACATACTAGTCGGTAAAGTCTATACACCGAGCAACAGATAGTTTACCTAGTACCAACAGACACCGACAGACAATAAACACTGAGCATCACAGTATACACTGATTATTTTACACAGTGTTTATCGAGGATCACAAGAAATGGCATAGTAATCAGAAATGGCACATTCTTCTATGCAAATGGTTACAATAGTTTGTAAAATGTTTTACCAAGATCAAGGAACATTTAATGTAATGATATTCATTAAATACAATGTATATCTTTTGTAATAGATGATCTAGGTTATTATTATACACCGTAGATCTTAGGGTTATGATTACAGTGTGTAACCTAATTATGTTAAAGTAGAAAAATAGAACACTATATATTTATGTGTTCACATCATCTTTGGAGAGAGATATATGAATCATGGAGCACTTGAAGCATTTTTCCTATCTTCAAGTCTATCAGTTAACAGAACAGAACCGAGTACAGTATAATTCAGTTTGAGCAGAATTGGTAGAGGCTACCGAGCAGTTCAAAGCAGATATTCATCACAAGTAAGGTGATATTTTATCATAGCTTATAGATTTGTAACAAACAATTGAGTGTCAAATAGAAGATAAATACCTATTACTTTCTTACAATTGTAATAGAGTTTTTGGATAAAATCTCTTAACATAGTAGACTTAACAGTCTTATGTAAATCTCTTAACCAAGTGCACACTTCATTAGTGTTGCTAAAATCCTATAACTAGGTAGATCTATCTGATCTAACATGTCACTCCTAACAGGGTGAGATCACTAGAAGTGATCACAACTTGTAGCCCTAACAGTCAAACCTTTTCTATCTGTAGTAGTGAAGAATTTATGGGTGTCATCCCCACCATAGTTTTTACCTTCTAACAAGGGTTTCTGCATTACCAAAATACTTATTTCATGTGATTGTGTTATGGATTTCATGTTGTTTACTTACTTATCTTAAGTGGAAAAATGATTCATGCAATTAGATTCAAGTTATATTGGTCGGTTATCACTATTTATAGTTTTAGATCTGAAAGGTTTTACAAGTAAAGTTTTTGAAGGCACTGATTCACCCCTCTACTCTCAGTACCTATCTCTCCTAATTCCAACTTAAATGGTCTACACCATTAGCTCTGATTGGGTAGGTAAACACTAGTGACAACCCTATTTTGACCACTAAGTCACTAGAATGTTCACGACCATGCCAGACCAAAGTGTCCCCAAGGTTCCCTAAGCATGATTGGGTAGAGATCTTTCAAGGCTCATATCTCAAACCCCATGAGAGGTATTGATGAATCATGAGATGCTACAACACTATGTTTCTGAGGCCTACAATAACCTCTCTATGTTCTAGGAGATTTAAATTTGTTTGAATTTGGCACGCCGATCTCACTTGATGCCAAAACTATTGGCATATTGATCAGTGCTCCCCTTGGGATTTATGACATGGCTTAACCACATCCTATGTCTTCTATAAGTCTAGTGGTTGTATCAGGCATTAACAGGTTGATCTTTTGGTGCAACGACAACTACTACTTGTAACAAGTGGTATCAGAGCTTGGTCACAGGTTCGAATCCCCTCAGGTAATGCTGAGGGGGAGATTGTTGGCATATTGTTCAACACTCCTCTCAAGATTTGTGACATGTCTTAACCATCTCATGTGTGTTCTATAAGTCTAGTGGTTGTATCAAGCATTAACAGGTCAATCTTTTGATGCAACAACAACTACTACTTATAACAAAAAAATTTAGTGAGGGTCAATTGAAAGTTGCACCATTGGGTTTCCTCCAAACTATTCATCCTAACAACAAATGGTCTATTCCATTACCTCTAGGTGGGTGGGTAAACACTTGCGACAACCCCATTTTTACCACTCATTCACTAGAACATTTGCAACCATGCTAGAAAAAAGTATCCCCAAGGTGGACTAATTACAATTGGGAAGCAATATTTCGAGGCTCGTATCTCAACCATTGAGTCACTAGAAAATTCATGACCATGCCATTAGGTCTAATTAGGTGGGTAAATGCTAGTGACAACCCTATTTCAACCACTGAGTCACTAGAACATTCACAACCATGCCAGACCAAACTATCCCTAAGGTTCCCTAAGTATGATTGGGCAGAGATATTTCAAGGCTCATATCTTAGACCCATTGAGAGGTATCAATGAATCTTGAGATGCTACAACACTATGTTTCTGAGGCCTACAATAACCTCTCTCTATTCTGGGAGATTTAAATTTGTTTGAATTTGGCCATCGATCTCGCTTGATACCAAAACTTGTAGTGAGAGTCAATTAAAAGTTGCACCACTGGGTTTCCTCCAAACTATTCATCTTGACACTGAATGGTCTATGCCATTAGCTCTAGGTGGGTAGGTAAACACTAGTGACAACCCCATTTTTACCACTTAGTCACTAGAACATTCGTGACCATGCCAGACAAAAGTGTCCCCAAGGTGCACTAAGTACAATTAGGCAGCGATCTTTCAAGGCTCGTATCTCAGACCCCATGAGAGGTACCTAGGATCCATGAGATTCAATTGGACCATGTTTCTAAGGCCTATAATAACCTCTCTCTCCATTCTAGGAGATTAAAATTTGTTTGAATTTGGCATGCTAGTCTCACTTGATGCCAAAACTTGTAGTGAGGGTCAATTAAAAGTTGCACCACTGGGTTTCTTCCAAAATGTTCATCCCAACACCAAATGGTCTACCCCATTAGCTCCATGTGTGTGGGTAAACACTTGTGACAACCCCATTTTTACCATTCATTCACTAGAATATTCGTGACCATGCCAAACAAAAGTATCCCCAAGGTGGACTAATTACGATTGGGAAGAAATCTTTCGAGGCTCGTATCTTGGACCCTATGAGAGGTATCATAGATCCATTAGATTCTACAAGACCATGTTTTTGAGGCCTAAAATAACCTCTCTCCATTTTGGGAGACTAAAATTCATTTGATTTTGGCATGCCAGTCTCGCTTGATGCCAAAACTTGTAGTGAGGGTCAGTTAAACGTTGCACCACTAGGTTTCTTCTAAACTATTCATCTTGGCACCAAATGGACTATGCCATTAGCTCTAATTGGGTGGGTAAACTCTACTAAAAACCCCATTTCAACCACTGAGTCACCAGAACATTCACAAACATGCCAGACCATAGTGTCCCCAAGGTGCACTAAGCATGATTGGGCAATGATCTTTCAAGGCTTGTATCTTAGACCCTGTGAGAGGTATGAAAAAACCATGAGATGATATAGGACCATGTTTTTGAGGCCTATAATAACCTCTCTTTTTTTTTGGAGATTCAAATTTGTTTGAATTTGGCATGCCGATCTCGCTTGATGCCAAAGCTTGCAATGAGGGTCAGTTGAAAGTTGCACCACTCAGTTTCTTCCAAACCGTTTGTCCTGGCACTGAATCGATTACACCATTAGCTTTCATTGGGTGGGAAAATGCTAGTGACAACCCCATTTTGACCATTGAGTCACTAGAATGTTTGCGACCATGCCAGACTAAAGTGTCCCCAAGGTGCACTAAGCACAATTCAATAGTGCTCTTTCGAGGCTTATATCTCAGACCTCGTAAGAGGTATCAAAAAACTGTGAGATGCTAAAAGACTATATTTTTGAGGCCTATAATAACCTCTCTCCATTCTAGGAGATTCAAATTTTTTTGAACTTGGCATGCCAATCTCGCTTGATGCCAAAACTTGCAGTGAGGATTGGTTGAAAGTTGCACCACTAGGTTTCTTCCCAACCATTCATCCGAACACCAAATGGTCTATGTCATTAGGTCCAATTAGGTAGGTAAACACTAATGACAACCCCATTTCAACCACTGAGTCACTAGAATGTTCACGACCATGCCAGACCAAACTATCCCCAAGGTTGCCTAATTATGATTGGGCAGAGATATTTCAAGGCTCATATCTCTAACCCCTTGAGAGGTATCGATGAACTGTGAGATGCTACAATGCTATATTTTTCAGGCCTACAATAACATCTCTTTGTTCTGGGAGATTTAAATTTGTTTGAGTTTGGCACGCCGATCTTGCTCGATACCAAAACTTGTAGTGAGGGTCAATTGAAAGTTGCACCATTGAATTTCCTCCAAACTGTTCATCCTGACACCAAATGGTCTACACCATTAGGTCTAGGTGGGCAGGTAAACACTAGTGACAACCCCATTTTTACCACTTAGTCACAAGAACATTCATGACCATGCCAGACAAAAGTGTCCCCAAGGTGCGATAAGTATGATTGGGCAGTGATCTTTCGAGGCTCATATCTCAGACCCTATGAGAGGTATCTAGGATCCGTGAGATTCAATAGGCCCATGTTTCTGAGGCCTACAATAACCTCTCTCTCCATCCAGGGAGATTAAAATTTGTTTGAATTTGGCATGTCAATCTCACTTGATGCCAAAACTTGCAGTGAGGGTCAGTTGAAAGTTGCACCACTGGGTTTCTTCCAAACCATTCATCTTAACACCGAATGGTCTATGCCATTAGATCTCGTTGGGTGGGTAAATGCTAGTGACAAACAAATTTGGAAAACAAATTTAGTAGAACATGTTGGAAAGTTGACTATACTGGTGTATATAACTTAATATAGTGTTGTCATTATGGTAACAAAGTCATATAGTGTTTTGGAGTCAGCGCACATCATTAGAAGATCAAAACTTGGCTAAGTATAGAAGATTGGACAGTTAGCAGAGCACCAATAGTTTAGAGCATCAGTACGCATGCGTATGACCAAGTTATGGTATGTACCCTAGAAGATAAGATGGTAAGAGTGTATTCATGCTTAGTCTAAGAGCGCATGATCAAAAGATTTAGTATGAAAAAGATACAGACAATTGAAGTTACACAGATAGCGAATGCCAAAATAGAACAGAGTATGTAGTCAACTATAGGTAATTTGTTTAGTGATGATAAAATTGTATTGTAAAGGCTATGTGCCCATTGTAATTAGGTTGTAGACATGTAATTAACTTTGTTTTTAAACATTCTTGAACCAATTCATATGGAAGCATTGTATGTAATTGGTTATAGGCCGACTTAGTTAATTATTTTGGTAGCACATATAAATATGAGATCTGCGTCCTTTGAAATAAGTATGGAAGTTGTTATTGAGAAAAGATAAGCAGATCAAAAGTGTGCCAAGAGTTGTTAAGGTGTATTAGAGCTTTACAAGAGGTCAAAGCATCAACACATTAAAGGAACTGATCTCACAAGCAGTGTTAGCAGATATAGTGTGGATCTAAGATTAGAAGGTTGTAGCCTTCATCACTTGAGCAATGAGCTCTAGGATAGTGTGTCCACACCCCTAATAGGGTTATTTTAAAAGAATTCTAACAGGATCTGACCCTTGACAAGGTCACTGTACTAAATACATTGTAAAGGCAACTGCTAATAGGATTAAGGATCTTCTATCAAGGATGATCAGACACTAGTACAAATTATTAGTGGGTGTCAATTTCCACCGAGGTTTTTACCTATTTGGGTTTTCCCATAACCATATTGGTGTTGTGTTTTGTGTTCATCTATATTTTTTATGTTAATATTCATTTCAATACTTAAGCATTCAAGTTAAGTTTAAAGAGTAAAGTAAAAGATTGAGTATAGTGAACACTGATTCACCCCCCCCCCCTTCTTAGTGTTCCCATTCATAACAATTGGTATCAAAGCTCTAGTCCTCAACAAAGAAGTTTAACCACTTGAGGAGATCATGGAAAAGACATAAATGAAACATCTGAAAACAAATCTTGAAGCTACTCTTGAAGACCTAGACAAATCTAAAAAAGAAATTGAAGAGATAAAAGAAAAAGTCAGTGATGCTCAAGCAGTCATCAAAAGACTAAGGAAATATTTAAAATAATTCTCTACCAATGATTTAGGGATCATGGTCAAAAAGATAAATGAAGAGAACACATCTCTAAAAGATTATATTGTAGAATTGGATGACAAAATAACTAACAATTAGGAAGTCTATGATGAATAGATCAAAGAGAACCTACAATTGAATGAAGAATTGAGGCAAGCAAACATGGAAATATTGTAGCTAAGAAATAACAAATAAAGCTTGGAATCTGAATTGAAAGAGGCTAAGAATCACATTGATAAATTACACACAAGCAAGGATCTGATTTAATCTCAGTTTTATGATCGAAAGC
The DNA here is from genome assembly GCA_027943335.1 of Chamaecyparis obtusa. Taxonomy (NCBI): domain Eukaryota; kingdom Viridiplantae; phylum Streptophyta; class Pinopsida; order Cupressales; family Cupressaceae; genus Chamaecyparis; species Chamaecyparis obtusa. The sequence goes on along the minus strand of BSBK01001898.1, from coordinate 249,221 downwards.
TTAAAGGAGATACCAGTGACATTGGATTCAATGAAGCACAAAATCAGATTGATGACATCTGAGAAAGGATGAAAGAACTAGAAGACACCACAGATGCTAAGGAGATTGGAAGTCAGACTAAAGATAATGTTAAACCATCCAAAGATGAGCACAATCCAGTAGACCGAACTTATTATGCATGTAACAAGGATGGACATATAGATAGGAACTGTAAAGAGGCAAGACCTTTCAATGGTTACTATTATTCATGTAATAAATTTATTCATAGAGCTATGAATTGTAAGACAAGTCAGAAGAACAAGACTCAACATAATCAGAGAAATCAGAATCAGCCAAATGTAAGTTCTCATAATGTTACATGTCAGATATGTAACTATAATGGTCACTTAGCTAGATAGTACAAAATGGTAACCCATGTCAATGCATCAAGGAATTTAAGGCCTCCAGTTATTTGTCACTCATGTAACAAGGTTGGACACATCTCAAAGTTTTGTAGATCAAGAACACAAAGTCAGGAAAGCCCTAAAAAGCCAGAAGAATCAATACTAGATACCAAAGGAGAAGTCAATTTTGTTAAAGCTTTAGAAGATGTGAGCTTGATTTGGTTAGAGGCAAAGAAGGATAAGGTTGTTGAGATTGTATTGGATGCATCCACAGTGGATGCACCCTCTAAATCTATATGAATGGCCCTCGGGGTCATAGAGGGAGCTAATTTAGCTCTAGACCCTTGTGTGGCCAGTATACTCACCCTCAGAGTATGCACATTTGGATTTAACCCTTTGGAGACTAGCAGAACCTATGTGCAAGAGTGCACTAGCTTATTGATAGTAGAATGAAAGTTAGAGATTTTTAGTGAAAGTCTAATTTACACAACATGCATTAATGGTAGAATTTTTAACTTAAAGTACATAGAAGCTTGTAGATCACTCATTGCATTCAAGTTCAGAGCTATTGAAGAGCATAGAAGCCCTAGAAATTGGTTGTGAAGGATTTCACATTGATTCACCAGTGAAGTGGTGTGTTTGATCAGTTGTGGAAGCCCTAATCCATCGTGTTGATTCAGAAGTTCTTGGAAACTATTAGGAAAGCAATATAAAAGTGATGACTACTCCTATTATATTTGATGTTGTAGAAAAGAAAAGATATGTATTTAAGAGGCACCCATTCAAATCTACATTGGATGACCTAGAAGGGGAATTCTCCCCCAATCTTACGGGTTTTATACACGTTGAAGACATCCATGCATATGCTACAACATATGAGTTCTATGAGTTCAAATGGATAAAGATTCTACTTAGCAGGATTCATGATGACCTATTTTGGATAGGTGAAGTGTTGGTCAAGATTACAGGAGACCTAATCCATGAGATGATAGGTCTCTCTAAGAAAGGCATCATTCTTCTAGTGGGAAAGGATGTTAGAAAACTAGTAGAATAGTCATGAAAATCAAGAAGTGACAAGCGTAGAATGACCATTGAACCTATAGAGGATAAAGACATCAAATTGATGTCTATGATACTAGGATATAGGTTTCAACACACCAACAAAGTAAACAGTGTGTCAGCAGCCATAATTCGTCCAACAATAAGACTTGTGAGAGAAAATGGAGAGTTTAATCTATGCGAAATCCTATGCACATAACTGATAGAAAACATTAAAGCCATTAAACATGACAAGACTAAAATATTTAGGTTTGGGTCTTTGATCATATACATGTACTTCCACATTCATGGAAAGGTGTCAGATTTATACTTGGACAAGAGTTTCCCTAAAATGCCACAAATATCATTTAAGGTAACTACTGAGACTACACTAAAGGACTACATGAAACTGGAATTGAAGATATTTAGGGCCAAAATGCAAATGAGATACAGGATTCTAGAAAGCATTGTTGAAAAGTACAAAGATAACATTTTCTTTATGGTGGAGACTAATACAACATGTATGGAAGCAGTAGAACCAAGGACAAAGTGGATTCATCCACTTGGATATGAGGTTGAGGACAAAATCCTAGAAACATATGCTCAAGTATTGTTATCAGCACCTAAGGACCCTAATGAGCCAAGATGGGGGACTTATGAAGAGAAAACAAGAGAAGTTGATGCAGTTCTAAACAACACAACAACTAAAAGAAAAGTTGCCAAGGTTACTTCTGAGATATTAAAAATTAATGGAGTAACCCAAGCAGACCTAGACAAAGCAGGACAAGAAAAGATTACTTTGGGAATTATGAGTGCATCTATAGTAGAGGCAGAGTCTAATGATCCAAAATTGAAGAAGGTAAATTTGGAGAAATCTGATGATTGGAAGGGTAAAACAAATGATGCCCCTCCTATACCCACAAAAACAATTGACCTTACTGCTTCTCCAGAGTATAAGGCAATGCCTAAGAGAAAGATGGAAATTAGCACAAGTCATCCATCCTCGCAAGCAACAAGAAGCAGGAAGAATACTCAAGCACCTCCAGAGCTAAGTTTTAGACCTAGTCTTAAGGTGTTGAGTACAAGGATTGTTGATGAAGGAAGATTGGATTAGATAGGAAAGTTTTATGATAGATACAGTGAAATTGAAAAGTCAGAGATTCATGGTATGATCATAAAACATATGATCAAGTTCAAAAAGATAGTCTTGGAGCTTAAACTAGTCATCCCAGACAATGTTTGGAATATCTTGAAATCCTTGAAGAGACATGCCATTGAAGAGGATCTAAGAATAAGGGAAAAGATTCTAGATGAAACCCTCCCTATGTGTTCTTTAGAAGAGAAATCATTGTTGCTAGATTTGGTAAAGCCACATCTATGAACAAAACTAAGAACACTACACTTAATGGACAAGAACTTTGAGTTGACTGCAAAAGAAATAGAGAAAGCCTTTGAGAAGGTTTTCATGAACAGACACATGTACCCACCTACTGTGCCCACAACTCAAGTACCCACAAAGGTAGCCAAGGAGTCAGAGACCATAAATATAGCATTTACAAGTCCTCAGGATTCAACACCCATAGTTGAAACTCTTGTAGAGGTAGAAATGTTTGTGCCCATAACAAAGTCACTAAAGGATAACACTATCATTATTGATGATGTTGATATTGCCATGACGGCTATAGATAAAGATTTGGACAAGTTTGAGGAAGCTTTTGTAAGCACACAAGAAGTTGAAATCCTATGTGGTGACAATTCACCCAAGTTACAATAAGAAGAAGTATTGATTGAGGATATAACAGATGAAAAAGAAGAAAAAGAGATAGAAAAAGAAATAGAGAAAAAGGAAGAAAAGATAGAAGAAAAGAAAGGAGAAGAAGAGGTAAAAGGAAGTGAACCAATAGATAAAACATCTATTGAAATGAAAATCAGAGTAAAACAAGAAGTAATGGATAGAACTCATATCACTCCATTACCTTTTGTATCATTATTGTCAAGTTTGACACCGAACACCACAAGCTTGGATTCTTAGGGAGAAGAAGACCTGATCAAGATCAATGTCTTAGCTATGGAGAAGGCCAAAGAGAAACAAGTGATGAGGAATCCCTTATTTGTTGAGTCAGTAAACATCTTGAACAACTTGCTACCTTTAGACAAGAAAGTGTCTAAGGTTCATTTAGTGGATGATGTGAGCACAATTCTTTCAAATTTTAAAACAAACTTTTCTAGCTTGGAAAAATATTTATCTCTATTTGTAGAAGAGAAGTACATGAAGAAGAGGCTCAGAGAATTAGTCAATAAATTTTTACTTGACCTAAGTTCACTCAAGATTGGTCAAGCAACCTTAAAAGATTTTGCAGCAAAGGGCAGGAAGATTATTGTCGACTGCATGAAGCAGGACAAATTAACAGTTGATCTATACAAGAAGATCCAAGAGGTAGAGGCTATGATAGAGAATGTGAGGAAATATATGGAAGATCCCTCTACTGATGTAAATATGTGTAATAATGTATATCAAGGGAAGATTGACAAAATTGAAAACACTGAGAAAGAGATGTGTGAGATATGGGCAAGGCAAACATAGCTCAGGAATGCTCTTGTGCCCTCTCTGGATATACTTAATCAAAACATCAAGGAGATTCATGCCACCATGGTGACATATGATCAAGGTCCTAGAAAAGACTTGGAGAAGATAGAGAAGCTTCAATATGCATTATGTGTCATCTACAGATTGTTAATGCACTGATTGCATTTTGGAAGCAAGAGATCCATAATTTGCAGATAGCATATCCAGATGTACTTTCTCTATAAGTACTTGTAGAGATTCAATTTTTGTAGCACCTTTGTCATTAATGTGAAAGGGGGAGTATGTATAGAATATGGATTTATAGTAATAAGACTAAGGGAGATATAAGTTAGAGTTTTTGTATAAAGAGGACAGATAGTAACTTTTCCATATTCCTTTGTTGCCATCAATGAAAAAGGGGAAGATTGTTGGAAATTTGACTATACTATTGTATATGACTTAATATAGTGTTTTCATTATGGAAACAAAGTCATATAGTGTTTTGGAGTCAGCGCACATCATCAGAAGATTAGAAATTGGCTAAGTACAGAAGACTAGACAGTTAGTAGAGCACCAGTAGTTCAGAGCATCAAAGCACGTGTGTATGACTGAGTTATGGTATGCACCCTAGAAGATAAGATGGTAAGAGTATATTCATGCTTATTCTAAGAGTGTGTGATCAAAAGATTCAGTATGACAAAGATACAGACAATTGAAGTTACACAGATAGTGAATGCTTGAATAGAACAGAGTATGCAGTCGATTGTTGGTAATTTGTTTAGCAATGATAAAATTGTTTTGTAAAGGATATTCCCCCATTTTAATTAGGTTGTAGACATGTAATTAACTTTTTTTGTAAACAAACTTGAGCCAATTCATTTGGAAGTGTTGTATGTAATCGGTTATAGGCTAACTTAGTTAATTATTTTGGTAGTGCATATAAATATGAGATGTGTCCTTTGAAATAAGTATGAAAGTTGTTATTGAGAGAAGATAAGAAGAGGAGAAGTGTGTGAAGAATTTTTAAGGTATATTAGAGCTTTGCTAGAGGTCAAAGAATCAATGCATTAAAGGAACTAATCTGACAAATAGTGTCACAACTCTAGTTCATCCAACATATATAGTGTGTATCTGAGATTAGAAGGTTGTAGCCTTAATTACCTGAGTAGTGAGCTCTAGGACAGTGTGTCCAAACCCCTAATAAGGTTATTGTAAAAGACTCCTAACAGAGTCTAACCCTTGACAAGTTCACTGTACTAAATACATTGTAAGGACAACTCCTAACAGGGTTAAGGATCTTCTAACAAGGATTATAAGCCACTAGTACATATTATTAGTGGGTGTCAATTCCCACCAGATTTTTTACCTATTTGGGTTTCCCCATAACCATATTGGTGTTATGTGTCGTGTTCATCTATCTTGTTTATGTTAATGTTCATTTCAGTACTTAATCATTCAAGTTAAGTTTAAAGAGTAAAGTAAAAGATTGAGTATAGTGAACACTTATTCAACCCCCCCTATCAATGTTCCCATTCCTAACAGAACGTTCACCAACATGCCAGACCAAAGTGTTCCCAAGGTCCACTAAGCACCATTGCATATTTTGGTGAGCGTTCTAGTGTTTTAAGAGGAAAAATAAGCCTTTAAATGGATCCTTTGAATGGTGTGTCAAGAGGCGAGCATTTTGATATTTTGTATTGATTGATAATCCTTTATAAAGGATCATGCATTGTAAGCCATTAAATGGCATTGGGAAGGGCTAAATGTACCTAGGGGTCACTAGGGGTGATTAAGTTAATCCTAGGTTAGTTGGATTGATCTAAAGACCTATAAGGCCTATAATGGATGTAAAATGGCCAATAGAGTCAATCAAATGATGTAAAAGAACTTGAAGTGCTAAAATATGGAATTTTCCTATATTGGCAAAATAAACCTATAAGGCTCATATGGGGTTATAGGTTAGTTTGTATTAAAAAGGTTGTTTTAAACCTTTTTAAAAGTTATAAGAAGAGGTATTAGATTCAAGTTATCAAGTTGACAGCATTAGTTGTAAACTTGACAAGATCTTTAAATAATACTTTGGTTATGATAGTTGGTTTCAGACTGTTAGCAAGAAGTTAGACAATTAGATAGAGGTTGTAGTCATATTTTGAAGGACTTTTGAGTCCTTGTAGGGGATCTACATGAGTGAATGGGGTATGTCAAGTTTGGAGTGTAAGGAAGCAAAAATGTAGTGTTTTACAATCAATAAACAAAGATTTTCTCTAAATGTTGTTAACTATCTTGTGGAATAGTCAATGCAATAATAAATTAATGTGCTTGACTTGAATGTGATTTGGGTTGGGTAGTGAAGTAAATACATTGCTTTGATTATTTTTTACATCTTCCTTCATTACTTTCAGTCTTTTTATTGTTCTTAAATCAAAGCAAGTGACTATTGTTCTGTGACTAGTTGAAGGGTATAGCCAATGTGTAGGGATTGTAGTCTCCTTAATGGATTGACTCTCCCACCCACTATGACCAATGTAATTGGTGGGAGAAGTCACTTATGATTTATATCCTTGTATTATAATTATTTTATGTAGGGATATGTGAAGTGATGATTGAGAGAACACATTGATTGAAGGAGAATACCCTTGAGAAGAGTTGTTCTTATGATGGAATATGGATATTAGGATCCATAATAATGTGTAAGGCCAACTGGATTGTCTTGGAGATAGTTACAAAGGTCCTTTTGAGTAGACCCTAGGTATATGACCCTAGAAACAAGGGTTTGGTGGCTATTGAATTTGGTGAGTGGTGAACCCTTATCAACTTGAAAACCTTATGTTTTGAAACCTTAAGAAAGACTATTTCACAATTTGGGGTGTAGGGAGTAAGTGCATATATAAGTTGCTTTGTTATTTGGAGGAAATTAGGCCTAGTTTATGGGTGCTAGGGTAGTGGATATGTCATTTGGTCCATAGGATTCTACCCTAAGTCTTGGGGAGGATTTAAGGAATCTAAAAGGGTATCTAGATCAACCATTAGTTTCTTGAGTAGTTTGGATAATTTTAGAGAAAAAGGCTGATTTATGATTGGTGAAGGTGACAAGCCTACAAGGGCTATTGGAGTGGATTGGTGGAAGATGAGTTGACCAGAATTGGTAGATTGGTGGAACATAGTAGATAGATCATATTAAGATTTTATATGGTGTTAAATTCAATGTGGAAGACCTATTTCAAGTTTTGACAAGATGGAGGCTCTATGTGCACTGAGAGGCCTAGAATGGCATTGGTGCCAAGAGAAGTTGGGATGAGAGGTTAGAGGAAGTGAACTTGTTCAAAATGTATGATGTGTTGGTTCTCTAATGTCAAAGCACTCTATTTGACCTTTTATTTGAGACTAACTCCTTGAGTAGATTCCAAGATGCTTGTACAATCCTCAAGTTGAGTTGGGTTCCTTTAGGGGATAGTAGAGGGCTCTGCGTCAGATTTTCTTGGTTGAGACCATCAAATACACATGAACACAATGTAGAACATAAATTTTTAATTCACTTAAATTATGAATTACACATGTGAACACATGTAGAAAATAAAGCGTACACATAAATTTTCGTAAGTCATGAAGCATACATGTAGCACATAGATTATAAAGCATACACATGAATTCAATTAAGTCATGCACATAGAAAATACACATGAATTTAGGTTATGAAGAATGAGCTTGAATATACATGAATATACTTAAGGCATATATTGTACTCATGAGTACATACACACAAGTATATTTACATACTAACAATGAATAAATGAACACACAATTAACAAATTGGATCGAATATCAAGTTTCATATATATCAAAATGAACAATAATTATGTACATATTTACAAAATCAACATATCTAGATACAATGTGGCATACTCCATCTCAAAATGTATCATATGACATTTGAAAATAAGAAGTTCAACTACAAATGTTTCTAGGACATCCTATTCTACTGGTGGATCATCAAAATGTAGCCTATTTGAAGTACTCCTTGGCTCTAATGGATCCTGCATTCAAACACAAAAGTGAAACCCCAAGTTAGATTACTTAATTTAAATGGTTTCTACAAATAAAAATTCAAAATTCAAAATCACAGTCAACAATAATAAATAAAATTTAAACTAAAATTGAACTCTCATGTACCTTGCCTCTCTGTCTCCTCACGTAGATGGGAGACCTAATACATGTCCTTGGTAGCAAAGGAACAATGCCACCAATGTCCACTCCCACCTGTATATGTTTGTGAGCATGATATTTATCTGAGTTATACTATTTAATGTTAAATCCTTGGTAGCAAACATATGTTTACAAAATAACTAAATTAACATTAAAACTTACCTGTGTTGAACTTTCTTCAAGAAATGTTGGCTAAATCATCAATGATACAAACCCTTGGTGTTCTACCTCCCTTAGACTAGGGGTGACCTACAAAATTCAAATAGATACTTCATACAATCATGAATTGAACATATTATATATACTTGATAGTGAAATATGTTAGCTCTTTTTCATGTAGAATTGCCAATATAGATATTAAGTTTGACTCTCAGGTTCCCAATTCTGGATTCTTACAGGGAAAAGGCTAATTGATAAGGACAAAGTCCTTCTTCTACTTCGGGCTCCATAGACCCAGGCAGGTGTACCTATATTCAGACTCACTGCTTCACAATGAAATCCTTGCAGTGGATTAGGGGTTCTCACAATGATTTGCTAATGTCTTTTGCTGCAACTGATGCAGAGCTTAGAAAGCCAATCCATGATATTAACAAAAGAAAAAAATCATTGCAGAAAAATGGCAAATGTGACAAGGGTATTCACCCTTCTTCTCTTCGAGCTTAAAACTTAGGCAGGTTAACCTATCTGATTCATTTCTTCAAAGAATCACTAAAAGTACTTGCACTATTCAATGCAAATTATAGACATTTTTGCTCTTAAACATGAAAGGGAAAAATGATTTGAATTTAAGATTTGGATGCAAGTGTGATGTAAAACTAGTGCCTTATCCTAGGGTGCGGAGTCAAATTGAGAAAACATCCACAAAACTTCATCAACTCAAAAAACACCTGAAATCAATACCCTGCCTTACAGACTACCATTTTCACTATAAGCACATGATCATCAAATCTATGCATTATTGAAATTCTCAGAGATTATCCAACCAGATTTACTCCTTCCTTGAAAGAAACTTAGGGACAAACTCACAGTCTACCTTGTAAATGACAAATTGAACATTGCCTTACAAATCCAATTCATAAGAACTTACAAAACATACAGAGACATCAGAATACTTGCAATGAGATTCTAGCTATATTTCATTGATAAAACCTATTTCAGTACACTCAAATTCACACTACATCTAGACTAAAATAGTAAGTTCATAACAAAGCTTGCATTAATGGAACTTGCATTGGATTTCTCCCTGGGAGAACCAAAATTTAGAACCTTCTACAAAGAATCAAAATCAGAATAAGAAGGAGAAGGGGAACATTCCAGAAGGAAACAAGAGAGGACACTTGTCGATTTCTTCATTTGATGAATCATCCCTCTGAACTAAATGAACCATCTACTCTTTTCTCCTGAGAACACCTATTTTCATCTCCTCAAACAAGCTCATGAGTCATCGAATACAACAAATCAGATATTTCCAAAATATCTTCCTGGCCCCTTGTAACTTAAACTGAAAATAATGTGAACAGATGGCCACTTGTGCCAAATCTAATTCCAGAATTGGAATCCTCATGTCGAGACCTTTCTAGCGGTATATAATAGTCCATAGTTGGGCGAAAAATAAAGCCCCCAGCCATTAAAATAATCTCCAGCTCTGCAACTTTGATATTTGAATTTTTGAATATTTTCAATAGTTTCAACTTTATCATTTTTTAAATTCTTTTCAAATCTATCATTTTATATCATTTTAATATTCTGCACTTTTACCTCACAAGGGACCAGGACTTGACACTTGTCACCACCTTATTGCATGCTCAGACTTGACCTCAGGTTGACCATCCCATTAAGAGAACTGGCGACCACATGAATTCTCTAAATCTTGAAATGATCCAACTAATTGCAATTAGACTCTGAGATCTGGCGAAATAACTATTCTCTAGTTCTCTGAATTCTTCTTTGACCATGGTTAATATTTGGAGAATGGGCGACTGAGCCCATTCTCCAATTCTCTGAATTGCTTGGACTTAACTGGGAGGACTTAGAGAACTCGTGACTAGGTACTCTCCTATTCTCTGAATGTTTTCACTTAACTGTCACAGACTTGGAGAGCCGGCGACCAAAGCATTCTCCAATTCTCCAAATGTTAGATACTAACCGCCATGGATCTAGAGAACTAGTGACCAAGGTAATCTCCAATTCTCTGAATGTTATCTCCTAACTACCAAGGATTGGGAGAATGGGCGACCAAGCATTCTCTAGTTCTCCAGATTTTCCTTCTAACTGCCAGTCTATTCTGAGAATGGGTGAATGACTGCCATGTGTCCATTTGGGGTCCATGCTGTCACCATCATTCTTCTACAAAAATTACTTGCCATTGGTCGCGGGCACAAAAATCAAGGCACCATTGTGAAGGGTCATGTGAGCATAGCCTCCAACTCTTCTTCTTATTTCATCATGTGAGTGGACTTGCATATATTCATTACAATTTCCCCATTCCGGATGAATGTGGGATTAAATTGCTAAGAGTTTTTAAACTTTCTTTGCACTTTGTCTCAAAATAATGGGGCCCACCGCCACACAAAATCCTCCAACCAAGGAGCCCAGAAAGAGCCTCTTGTTTCTTTTTTTACAATGCATTTGAGTGCTATTGTATATAAACACAAAAATAATCCTTCACCAAGCCAATGTGGGATAATTGGTCTTGAAGTTTTAATGGACAGTTTTGATAGTGCCGCACTTAGATGACTTTATCTTGCGAACTAGAACAAATTTTGAAAATCACTCCAGTGAGAATCTAGAGAACTAGGTTTGCAACAACATATCCAAAAACGAGTGCAATCCAACAGTTCAATAAAAATTTATCACCCCCGCAATATGACTATTTTTTCTTTTCTGCAAATCCGTGTTTTCAAAATCCATTGTATGGGCTATTTCTTATATCATTGTGTAGGATTCTCATGTGAAAAATGTGCCTCCATTGTTTGCTATGTAAGTCCCCAATACACCTTAGCCTTTCACAAATATTGAGCACACTCTCCATTTTATTGTGGGCTACTCACACAAAGCTCCTCTCATGTTGGCATCTACAACAAACCATGTGCACCCAAATGGCATTCATGCTGGCACCATGATATATGAGTTTTCCTTACATTGTTAATGTTGGCCTCTTCTCCATGAAAGGGTGAAATTTTTTCTAATGCCTCCCAATAGTATCGACAGAAGTAACATTCATGTTCTCCCTACTCTGCCACTGCATCAGATGACCAAGTTTGAAAAGCTCTTATCACTCCTGCAACTATCATGGAGAATTAACTCCTGAATATTTGCCTCCAACAAAAATTCTCTAATATTCTTATACATTGAAGACTTAGAACGCTGAAACAAAGCTCATGCACCATTTTTCACTCATGTTTAAACACTTGTCAACAAACTTCAAGCATTTGTGTCGGGCAATAACATTAAGGAAAAATAGAAGCATTTTCAAGACATATGGATACCATCATTCCTTCCAACCATATTGAAAGAGATATCAGGACATGGGTCGGCATCAAAACATGTAGATAACCTTAAATTCATTTACCCTTTCAACCTTTACAAAGTTATCAAGTAACATCAACTGGCCTCAGAACTGGCTTTTAAAACTGACCCATTGAAACTTTCGGTAACTGGAATCTCAGGCATTGGTTCTCCCTCATACAAGGAACATGACTCCATAACCAACTCACCAAAAATATCAAACAACCGATTATAATTAATCACCAAAGTCAGCCTGTTAGATATATTCAGATTTAAAACAGTCAAAATCATAGAAATTAGGTTTGGAATTGGTCTGGGAAAATGGTCAAATGGATTGGCAGAGACTTCAAAATCCACAGACAAGTAGTCTTCTAGGTCTACATTATGAAACAACTTTCAATTATGTTAGACCTCACACAGGGCACAAACTACAAGACCTCAAAGTAGGCTACTTAGAACTCTGAACAAAGCACACAGAGAATTCTAACAAATTGCAAACGAAATGGCACTGGCAAACAGGTCAAACGGGTGCATGGGAGGATAAAAATTTGCAAGATGACTCATTCCCATGCCTATAATATTACGCAGCAACTGGTACATCATGACCAATCACAGGGAAAAAGATATTCAAATGCAAACTGGGCTACTGTACTTTGTTTGACACAGGCAAAATTGTGCAAATTGACACTTGCTTAACATGGGACTTCACTAAATGATTCGGGATGGCCAAAAAACAAAGTAGAATACATTCACATACTGAAAGGAGTGTATTAAACACTTGGAACACCTCATAGGCTTTGAAATGATAGTCGGGTACATATGCATGAAAAGCATTTAGGAGCTTCAAGCCATAAAATTTTAACATGGTACTCAAAATCCATGTTGCATTTTTAGTCCCAACAAAATACACACAAATAACTTTAGAAATATACGTACCATGGGGCTATCACTATGAATTGAGATGCCTGTGACTCTATCATGGTGAAAGGGTCTCACGACATCATCAAACACCACTCTCTATCATATAAACCATGTAAATTAAAAATTAGTATGCACAACTGATAAGTATACATGTATGTATAAACAAACTAAATTACTTAATTACCTTCCCCTTGTCAATGCCTGATGCCTGAACCCCCTCACATTGCCCCCCAGTAGAAACTGGTGACACATGCCTTAGTATGTAATAAGATGATCGTAAAAATTAGAAAACACATGTACATATACTATTATAATAATTTAAGGAAACCAATAAGTACATTAAAACATATGTACCATGGCAGTGTCAAGGCCAAATGATATGGATGAAAGCATGGACCACTCCACCTATACCATCTCCTCCATTGTCATCAACTGAACATAAATGTAACACATAAGAAAACATAAGTGGGAAATTATTATAAGAAAATTCTACTAGAAATTTGAACATTTAAAATTAAATACAATGTAAGAATTGAACTATTTACCCTTACTGTAAAAGTAGGATTCCATGGCTTTGTATGCTCTTGATGCACATCTTCATGATGTTCTTCAGTACCTATAGTGTGTTGTGTAGTATCGTCCACCTTGAAGAAGTAGTTATATGCATCACTATCATTCAGGGGACCTAAGCATAGATTCTTGCACATAATGCAAGTGTGGGGCACACAAACATGTGAGTTCGTGGAGGATGTGGAAGGGCCAATAGCATCAGGAAGAGGAGGCAACAATATCATGCTCTATGTAACTAGTAGATAACTCAAGGTGTGAATGGCTCCAATAGTATGTGAGCTAGCCTCAGTAATAATATTAGGATGTTGCACTGTAGGAGGTGGTGAAATCAAGGGAGGGGAGATATATGTGCGGGATTTCACTTGGTTAGCCCATGGCCTATCCTAAGGAGCGCCTAAGCCTACACCTTGGTTCGGTCTCATACTCCACTAATTTACCTTGTGACTGAGTAAAATTTTATCATACAATTTTTTAATGAAATAAAATGAGACATCCAAATTGTTGTGATGTAGTCTATTGAAAACCATCCACTAGTGGTCCCAAAAGTTGTCACGTATTACATCATTTGTGTACCATTTAATTGAAAACTTGGGTTTTTTAGGGTCCACTTTTAAACTAGTTTTGGGATCCATAAAAAAATTACATATATCATGTTTTGTTATGTTTAGGTTCATAACTTGATCATAGTCAAGCTCATCATCAAACTGGGCATGCATGGAATCATGCCAAAGAAGTGTAACATTATTTTTGTCTGTAAGTTTCTCCATGTTTTCAATAATGGAGTTCAATATGGAAAATATGGGGTGCAATGTGGGGATATTAGCATATGTGGTCTGATATCCTCTAAGTTGATTTATATTGTCTCCTATGAGATCCTCTCAACAGTGAGGGTTTGAGACTGGTTCATCTTCTGAAAGTGGAGGATTGTTTAGAGGTGGTTCTAGATTGTTTGGAGGATCATTGGGAGGGTTTTGTGATTGATTTGAGTCCATATTTGATTACAATTAGAACATAAATACATAATTACAATCAATTTTAAAAAAACAATAAAAGAACTCATTTAGACCCTAATTTTTATATAAAAAACTACAAATTTCAAATAAAAAATAAAAAAAACAATAAAATTTAAAAATTAAACTTACCTATTGATGTTGAGAAAATTAGATATGATATATGATCGGATATCCAAAACCCTTAGAGTTACGTTCAACATTTTCACAATGAAAATGTTGAACGCAGTCGCGGGCTATGTATATATAATTTACTGGTAAAAACTGGATATCTGATAAAATTGGATATCTGATAATATTAGATATTCGATAATATTGGATATCTGATTAGGCTTTTTCTTTGGATTTTGACTTGGCCAGGTGTACTGCCACCCAGGCCTACTAAAAGGTCAACAAAATTTTTAGTGTGCTTTTGGACGAGTGAAAAGATTATTTTTTCACATCGCCACTTTTTGGCATACCATGATCCTGCACATACCCATGTAACAAAGTTGGCCATATTACAGCAAGATGCCCTGATAGGACTGACAAGGATGAGAAAAGGGAAAGAAAGTACAAAGATAAGAGAAATGATAGAGATCACTGAAGGTACAAAGATTACAAAGACAAAGATATGAAACCCTGCTATATTGCTGAAGAGGAAACTGACAGTGATACTAATGAATATGATGAATGTGATATTGAAGTTGCTTATGTTGCCATGAAAGAAGATTCTGATGAAGATGAGAAAAATTTACTTATTTCATATGTGAGTAAAGGAGATAAATGCTTTATTGATAGTGATTGCTCACATCACATGACTAGTGATAAAAGTAAATTTGAAACCCTAGATCATTACAAAGGTAGAAGTGTTAAGTTTGGTAATGATGTACCATGTCCTGTGAAAGGTAAAGGATCAATTAAGCTCACTAAGAAGATCACATGTGAAAATTCTTATTGGGTTGAAGGTCTTAACTATAATTTATTGAGTGTTTCATACTGGTTATGGGGTGGAATTTAATCACACAAAGGCTAAAATATTTGATGCCATTGGTGAACTAATTGGAAGTGGAGAAAAGACTAGAGGTAACTTGTTCTATCTAGACCTATCTGAAGAAACATGTTGGTTTGCAAAATTTGATGATGTATGGTTATGGTAGAAGAGGCTGTGTCATGTGAATTTTGACAATTTGGTAACTATTAGCAAAAAGAAGAAAGTTAGAGGTTTGCCAAGATTGAAGAAACCTGATAATGTGATGTGTAAACAATGTTAATTGGAAAAAATGACAAAGTCTAGTTTTAAGAGTAAGACATATACTTTTGAAAATATTTTGGAATTGGTTCATACTGACCTTTGTGGACCTATGGGTGTACAAAGTTATTGTGGTGATAGGTATTTAATTCTATTTGTTGATGACTACACTAAGATGATGACTGTAATGTTTTTGAAAGAAAATTATGATGCATTTCAGTTGTTTAAGTGATATTTGGAAAAAGTTGAAAAATAAATAAGGTAGAAGCATAAAATGTTTGAGATCTGACCGAGTTGGAGATTTTATATTAAATGAGTTCAATCAGTTCTGCAATGATTGATGAATCAAGAGACATATGTCTGCACCGAGAACACCTCCACAGAATGGCATAGAAGAGAGAAGAAATAAGTCAATTATGGATTGTGCAAGAACACTGATGATTGAGAAAAATGTTGCACAAAAATACTGGAGAGAAGCTGTAAGTACAATTGTTTATACATTAAATTGAGTACAAATAAACAGAGGTAAAAATGCTACACCTTTTGAGTTATGGTATGGATATGCACCTAATGTGAAGTATTTTAAATCTTTTGGGATTAAATTCTATATACTGAAAGACAATAAGAATGGAAAATTTGATACAAAAAGTGATGAAGGCATATTCTTAGGTTATTCTACTAAGAGAAAAGCTTATAAGTGTTTGAATTCTAACACTAACAAATTTGTGGAAAGTGGAAATGTTAGAGTTGATGAATATATAGAAAAGAATGAATTGGAGGGCAAACAAGAACCTAAAGATTACAAATCTTTTATTTATATGGAAGAAGGAGAGGCAAGTAATACACGTGAACTATATGTAGAGTCATGTGTATGCAATGCCAAGCATCAGAAGGATGTTGCCGAGAAATTAGAAGAAGCTAATAATTTGCATGATGAACCTGAAAATCAAGATCAAGGAGAAAAGAATCAAAACCTATATTGACACAGTATGTAAGAAGACATCATAAGCCTGAGAAAATTATTGGAGATAAAGAGTTTGGAATCTTGACAAGAAGTAAGTTGAAAGACCCTACATGTTTACTATGTGAGTTTGAGCCTAAGATAGTAAAAGATGCTTTAGAGAATGATGATTTTATACAAGCCATGAATGAAGAGATTGATTAAATAGAAAAGAATGATACCTGGACTCTGGTGCCAAGACCAAAAGATAAGAATGTCATTGGAACAAAATGGGTATTCAGAAACAAGCTAAATAAACATGGACAGGTCACAAGAAACAAGTCAAGATTGGTATGCAAGGGGTATGCACATGAAGAAGGAATAGACTATGGGGAAATATTTTCTCCTCTAGCAAGAGTAGGAGTAAGGACTCTACATGCATATGTTGCATAATAAGGTTTCAAAGTATATCAGATGGATGTCAAATCTGCATTTTTGAATGAGATATTAGAAGAAGAGGTATACATTGAACAACCTAAATGATTTGTTGACTCAAGCAAGAAAAATATGGTTTTCAAGCTAAACAAGGTGCTATATGTATTGAAACAAGTCCCCAAATCATGGTATGGGAGATTGCACAATTACTTGATAAATATTAGATTTGCAAGAAAAAATGACAACAACAATCTGTATATGAAAATTGAAGAAGGTAAAGGGATTTGGTTAGCTAAAATATTTGTTAATGATATCATATTTGGAGGACAAGATGCCCTATGTCAGAAATTTTCAAATGAGATGAAAACTGAGTTTGAAATGTCTATGTTTGGTGAGATTAAATTCTCTATTGGTTTACAAGTTTAGCAGATGGAGAAAGGTATCTTTATTACTCAATCTAAATATGTTAAGGAGATACTAAAAAACTTTGGTATGGAGGATTCTAGACTAGTAAGTACTCCTATGGCTACTGAAATAAATTACCTAAAACTAATGACACTGGTAAAGTAAATCAAACATTATATATATATCTATGTTTTGAAAGCTACAATATGTTGTTCACAACAAATTGAAAATTTCCCTAGAAGTTGGGATTGTGGAAATATTTAATGCCAATCCTAAAGAAAATCATATGATGGAAGTGAAGAGAATACAAAGATATCTGAAAAGGATAGAGGATTATGAATTATACTACAAGAAGAATGAAAAGTTTGAACTGAGAGTGTACACTAATGTAGATTGGGTAGGAAATGTTGATGACATTAAAAGTACAAGTGGTGGAGCATTCTTTCTAGGAAAGAGATTAGTCTCCTAGACAAGCAAGAAACAGAACTGCATTTTCCAATCTACAACAGAAGTTGAGTATGTTGCAGCTATAGTAAATTGTTCAAATTTAGTGTGGATCAAGAAATTGTTAAAAGGAATGAAAGAGGAAATCAGTAAGCTAGTTTTTATTTTCTGTGATAACACAAGTACTATTAATGTATAAAAGAATCTAGTAATGTACACAAAGACTAAGCATATTTCTATCAAGTATCATTACTTGAGAGAGCTAGTACAAGACAAAGAAGTGAGAATGGAATATGCAAATACAAAGGAACAATTAGAAGACATAATCACAAAAGCTTTACCTAAGGATCCTCATGAATATCTTAGACGTAAACTAGGGGTGATTCCCCTAACTAAGGCTTCCTAGTTAGCTAGGAGCACTGCATGAAATGTGCTAAACATAATATTTCACAAATTGATGCAAAAAAGGTAACACTTTAGGAGTTTCTTAGAGTTGTGAGAAGTGAAGGGGTGGTCCCACAAAACTGTGTCCTACTTTTTGGCCAACTTTGACACAGAGATCAACATTCTGAGAAAAAACTTCACTTTCAAACACCTATTGCTGCAAAACTACTAGGAATTTGAAGATGATGTAAACTAGAGTCTTTTAGAATTTTCTTTCTAGTTTCTAAATATATTTTTTTTAAAAATATTAAAATGCATTTTCCCTTCTCCTTCAAAAAGTGGATTGTGTGAAAAACTGTGTTTTTAAGGAGTTATTGTCACTTGGATCAACATAACTTTTTTCTAAAATATGATAATGATGTAATTATTTTGAGATTATATTTTTAACTTGAATATCTAAAGGATGCAATTGGTTTGATTCATTTTGGGTCAATATTTCATAGTTTATTAAGTTCTAAAGTGACAATAACTTTAATTTAGACATAAGGTCACTTAGATCGCTCTAACTTGATCTGTGTATATCAAAATTTATTTTTTATTTTTTTAATAGAAAGGTAACACAAATACTCTTTTCCTACATATTTTTTATAATTTGTTTTTTGTAATTTACTATTTTTCCCAAAGTCTTTAAGAGGCAGGTTGCTGAATGACCAAACAACCTATGTTTAGTTAAAGTAATATTTAAAAGTGATAATGAGCTCAATATGTATTAAAATTATATTTATTATAAATCTTGTTCTAAATAGCATCATACTAAATAGATAGTTTTTTCAAATGGATTCATTTGATTTGCCAAAACATAAAGTCAAAGTGATTTTTGGTCAAAATTTTAATAGGTGTGAAGGAGACTCCATTGCAGGTATGAATGAGGAGTATAGATGTTATATCAATGTTTTTTTAATATAAGAGGCTTTGAGCTAACCATTTGTAATTAATTCCTTCAAATAGAACCTCTCAAGGCTTAAATCATCATATTTTATTAAAAATGTGCTATTTCAACAAAAATCAGCATGTCTAAAAAAGTGGGACACAGTTTTGTGGGACCACCCGAAGCAGAGATGATAATCAGTCATAAGAAATATGACAAAGGGAGAAATACAACATACTTAACTGACATGAGGACATCTACATGTGGAAGATGGAACCGATAGATACAACTTTGACATTGTTGTCAAAGAGGGAGAGATTCAGAGGAAAATAAAGAGAAGATCCATGAAACCAAAGAGAGAGGTATATAAAATATTTAGAGGGAGTAATTGTGTATGAGGTCAGGCAAGGCAAAGGAAGTTGTGAATCAAAATGAAGCTAAGGATATTATAAAAATATGATGCACAAATTTTTTAGATTGTTTGGAAAATCACATGTTATTCATGTGGTGTTGCCATCAATGACAAAGAGGGAGATTGTTAGAAACTACAATTGAAATAATTGTTATGTTGTCATTGATGTCAAACTTTAACTGGTAAGACAATTTCTATCTAGGAGAGTACCATATCTATTGTTTGATGAAGAGGATTTGGAAAGGAGATAACAAGAGAACCTAGGGAAAGGTTGAGTTATTTGATACTTCAATGGGTGCTTGAATAGTTGGCACATTGATAAGATAATCTATTGTTTATCTAAGTAAGAAGAAAGACTAAAGAGGTAGGCTTAACTGAAAAAAAGTAAAGAAATTTAGTTTAAGTCGAGTGATGTTAGTGTCGATCGAGCGCTAGTATATGCTGAGTAAATCTAGTGCTAGTATATGCCGAGTAAATCTAGTGTTGACCGAACATCAGTAAATACCACGTGACAAGAAATTACCGAGAAAAGACAATGTTTGTCAAGGAAGACAATTTGTAGAGATGACTCAGATACATAGTGATGACCAAGGAGAAGAACACAATATTGACCGAGTGTCAGTAATTTACATTAGGAGAAAGAATTAAGATTCCCAGCTAACATATTTGAATTCTTGGGATATGTAAAATGTGTTGACATTATTAATGAATTGTATGGAGAATTTAATGCACGATAAATGATTTTCTTATGGATTCAAAGAGAAGTTTGGAGTTGTATATAGAAGGAAGGATGAAGAACATAATGATGGAAGGATTCGATGAATTTGACCTAAACCTAAGATCTATAGAGGAGATTAAGAGGCCCAAAAGATGGATCTACCTAATTGAAGAGGTATAAAGGAAAACCTAATTATGAGGTTATGGAGTATGAAGAAGAGGTTGATGTTGACTGATAATTCTAAGAAAAATGTTGAAGGTGAAATTGGGAAGGAGCTGAACGGAGTTATGTTTTCTTGAAGAAAATTCCAAGAAAATCAGAGATGGAGATGGAAATGGAGGTCATTCAGTAAATCAATATATATGTGTGATGTGGATCTATATTTGCAAAGTGAGTTGTATGTTTTTCAGATCAGAAACTACTGTTACTTTCTAACTATTGTATCAATCTAAATCCTTTAATCAAGGTTGACCTAATAGTCATTGTATAAATATTTTAATCAAGGTGACATTCTAATGGGATGTTCTTAAGTCCTTTCACTAGGCCACTCCTAACAGGATGATTAAATTCTTTAACAAGGTCACACCTAACAGTGTGTTTGTAAACCTTTAACAAGGTTGGATTTTCACAAAGCTCACTTTAGAAGAGTAAAATAACAGTAGCATGTTACAAAGTGGTTTTTCCCAAATTGGGTTTCCATAATAAATCCTGGTGTTATACTTTTGTGAATGTTTTGATGTAAATGTTGTTATATTCTGCAAGTTAATTAATTTTGGACAGTGGAATGCATGTTATATAGTTCTGAGATATGCTATAAAGACTGAGTTGAATAGCTAATTAGATTTGAGATTGTTGAAGTGCTGAAAAGTTCAATTGGTACATTTGGACCTAAGGATAACTGATCCCCCCCCCTCTCAATTATTCTAAATAATTCTAACATAATATAGCAGAAATGGAAGCCCTCATAGAAGGGTTTTTCATTTGCAAGAACTTAGAGCTTAAAAAACTTGAAATTGAGGGTGACTCAAAATATCATTAATGCAATAAGGACAAAACAAACCATATGTTGGAAATTAAATTTTAGACTATGAATAGATTTTGAGTTGTTGGATTATTTTAAATAATTTAAGATCAATCATATTTTTAGGGAAGGTGTAATTCCCCTCCCCTAGTTTACTTTTCAATTTTTATTGCCAAACTCTTTTAGGCCACTTTTATGTGTGTGTTGGTTATTTCAGTGATTTTTAGGTTATTGATGTATGGATTTATATTGGATTTGATATATGAGTCATTGGATTGTGTGTGATATCATGTATTTTTAGTTACATTTATGGTTATTTTCATGATGGTTTTCTATATGTTATGATGTCATTTATGATTATTGTTAACTGAAAATACTAACACTTTAATTGTATGTGTATGGATCATATGTATGTTTTACATTTTTGTTTGATGTTTCTTATATGGTATGGGATGGAATCATCATCGCCTTATCTCAATGGTAAGAGAGGGGAGATAATAGATAGGTCCAAATCTCAATCCCAAGCCAATAATTGTCTTGAAATAGTGGACAAGTTGTTGGCACCTACAAAATTTCCATGGTCATATTCATTTTCCTCTGGTCTCTGCAATTGTTTTCTCTGGTTTCTGGCTCAAACCCTAGGTTAAAATTATTTTTTTCTAGCTATTAAGTGAAAAAAAACCCTTAGTTGGTCTCAGCTTGTTATATTCCTGTGTTACTTTTTTGGGCCACTTAAGTTTTTTAAAACCCATGTGCTTTAAATTTTTCCTAAGTCTAATGCCCGATGGGTTTAATTTCTCTTAAGTCCTTAGCACTTAATTTTTCCTAAGTTTCTGGTGCCTTGTTTTCTTATGTCTAGCCTTTAATATTTCCCTGGGCCCAGTCTTTTGTCATAGTTCAATCAGACGGTTGGTGTATCTTCTCATAGAGTCTCTCTCCTCTATGAGATCTTACGACAACCATTGATCTCTCTTTACAGTATAGCATTTCAAGCTGAGGGGGTCCACTACTAGGTAAGCATAGGTGGTGGTTCCTCATTGGTCAAGGTGTTGATTATTTGGCAAGTGTCAGTGGGACCTGGTTGCCAGCATGTCTTGAAGGGTCCTGACATCCACAAAAGATCTACGATTGTCGTAAGTTCTCATGAGTTTTCTCAGAGCTATGAGATCTTACACCAGCTGTTGATCTTACTTTATTCTCAGGTGACTGACGAAGGTGGGTCCTCTGATAGAAAATGCTGACGTGCACAATTTTCATTGGTGAAATGGATATGTGTCAGTGGGCCTAAAATATTCATGAGGATCGGTAGATTCAAGATCTACGATGGGCGCATGATCTCAAGGAATCTCTTGAGGCTTTGAGATTATACATCGGTCATCTGATCTTCCAAGTGATATAATGTTTCTCAGTGGGGTCATTTTCCATGTGGTGCTGATTTGGTGGTTTCTGATTGGTTGAGTTGAATAATGATGTGGAGTCATTAATGGGGCTAAAGGTCAGAGATTTAAGATCTACGGTTGGCGCATGATCTCAAGGAATATTCTTCCCCTTTGAGATCATGCACCCACCATCTAATTAGATGGCTTGTTTCTGGTGGGTCCTGTGTTAGTGATGACTGGGTAGTGGTGGTGAATAATATGTTGACAAGTGGCTGTAGGCAGGCCCATGGTGAGTCATACTTTATGGACTTGGTGACTTGGCGGTTAAGAAATAGCAATTCCTCTTAAAGCTTGGCCGCTTTGATAAATCTTCCTTTGTTTGTGTATTCTTGCAATAAAATGGTGATGCTCCAAATGTTTTAGCGAACTGGTGAATAAAGCAGTCGCTGAATCTCTAAATAATCTGGCAGGGCCTAAATTTTCTAGCGATTGGGAGATTGCCTTCAGTCGCTAGCTCTCCAAATAGTGACTAGGGTTAAGTTTTTTTCTTTCTTGCCAAGTCACTGAGTAAAGGATG
Organism: Chamaecyparis obtusa; assembly: GCA_027943335.1. Taxonomy (NCBI): domain Eukaryota; kingdom Viridiplantae; phylum Streptophyta; class Pinopsida; order Cupressales; family Cupressaceae; genus Chamaecyparis; species Chamaecyparis obtusa. The sequence continues at coordinate 226,149 of BSBK01001898.1, read as the reverse complement.
AGTTAAGGATTTCATTTTGAGAATGAGAAAAGCCTTGTCATGTAATTGCCAAATGTAACCAAGTTTCCTGTTGAGTTAAGATGTGAGACCTAGAAAAAATGAAGATCTGATGGTCAGGATATAAAGTTAATCTAGATTTGAATATTGACCGTCGATATGCTCCCAACACCATGAAAATAACCATTTCTTCCAGGATTTGAATTTTTAATGGGTTTCCAGTGACAGAAGGACTGAAAATTAAATGTTTAGGCAGCTGGATTGGGTAAAATTGATTTTGTTAATTGTCACGGCATGGTCCTGAGGGTTTGATGATTGATTATAGAGGTCTGTACCATGGAAAAATAGGTAAGAGTTTCTCGAGGCATGTTGGAGGTGTGTGATTAGATCAATAATGCATGGTGAATTCATGGTCTTCAGTACATTTTCAGAGATTTGTCATAAATGGAGATCATTCTTGGGTCTGATCACTTGGTTTTCTCCCCTATAATAATTTCTTGATTGATCTTGGTTGGTTTGGTGGGTGAAATGCTAACCCTTACCTTAGTCACCCGTAGCTTGTTGCATCCTAACTTGTTTAGGATTCCAAGGTGACTAGTGGTATATATTCTAATATTTTGATTTTTGAAGGGTTCCAGTCTTTGGTAATCTAAGGGATTCTATTCTCTGGTTCCACTAGCTTGATGTAAAATACTGAAAATACAAGCTTTGTAGAGAAGATTTCTCATCTCGATTCTTTGAGTGAAGAGTTTTCCCCTGTATGTATTGATACACATTTCATGACATACAATACAATTTCTGCCTTGGTTCTATTATTATCTCTAAGATTTGTGTTTATTCTTGTGTGTTTCTATTTGTAAGGCATATAGAGCATACTAGTTGTCAAGTAATTACTCTAATTATTGCATGAGTTTCTTTCAAGGAAGGGATTAAATTCTCATGTGCAATTTCAGGGAGTGAACACATTTATTGAGATTTTGATGATAGCAAACTAAGATTGAGAAGATAGTCTATAAGGCATTCTATCTAAATTGTATGTAGTTTGCAAGTCATACTACTGCATTTCTTTGAAATCCCTCTATTGATTTTGTTAGACTCTTCTGCCCAAAGGATCAGGCACTGGTCTGATTTTTGTCTATGCAATCACCTTTCTATCATCAAGCACAAAATTTATCATTAGCAGTATATTTTTCATTTCATGTTCATGTACTAAATAGATAGGACTGTCCCTAAAGGCATATAGTTCATAGTTGTTGATTCCTTGAAGAGTGAATCAGAGGTTAACCTTCCTTGAGTTGTACTCACAAAAAGAAGAAGGATTCACTTCCTTATTCCATTGTCAATGCTGTTACATGTATAGTTTCTATTGTCAAGCTCTGTATCAAGAGATTCTTAGCTGCCTACAGAGTGATCTTTTGTTGAAGTGATCTAAAGCCTAGATAGCATGAAAATGAAGGCCTAATCCACCAATCACAAGCTTACTTGAAATATAATAACCTTTTTATAGGAAACACCCACCTGAGTCCTATGGAGCTCAAAGCAGAAGGAGGATCTTATCCAATCCTCATCAATTGGGCTTTTCTTGCAAACTTGGAGACCTTTTAAACTGAGAATCTAGCCAATCCTTTTGCCAAGTTTGATCCCACAAGAAAAATCCCTAATAGATTGGCGACTCTACTGGGGAACTTATAAAAAATATTTTATTAAGATATAGGGTTTAATTGAGCTAGGGCTCCTATCCTATACAAACCAGCTAGTTACCATTTATATTTGTATTTTTTCCCAAATAGTTGGGTGGCAACTCTCACAATCTCTGCACCAGTGTGAATTAAGGGATTGATCATAATGAGTAAGGGAAGTACTAGAGCTTGGAAAAAGGATCATCTAGAAGAAAATTTGGAAAGTGGACTCCCAAATACATCTAGGCGAATGAGAAAGGACAAGAATACTAATGACGTGTCTTTCACATGGAAGCAAAAAATAAATACAAGGACAAAGGATCCTATTCAAGTAAATCAAGAGGGAAATACTTTTGAATATGAGGAAGCAGTTGATTTAGGTTTGAATCAATATGAAGACTACTATTCACCCTTTGAAATGGATGGAAGAAGTGCACAACCTCATAGAAGAAGTATCCCTGGAAATGACAAAATATTTAGAAATTAGGGTAAGAATAGGTGAGGTTCTATCCCTTTTTCTTCACAGGACCATAAAATACTAGAGCATCACCAAGAGGAGGTTCCTGCCCAAGAATCCTCATCTGAAACAACCCTTCCTATTTCTGAGGAAATTTTTTATGAAGTCTTTGAATTGGAAAGAAAGGTCCAGGAGCAGATTCAGATAAGGAAGAGAAGAGATAAGGAAAAAGAGGAAAAGATCAGACATGCTATGATTAGAGCAGAGCAATTGAAGAAATAATTGTTAGATCTTGAAGCCATGAATTAGGTTCCTGTGATAGAACAAGAAGAAGATCAACCTTTTGTCCAACAAATTTATGACATAAGAAATCTTAGGGACAAAGGTAAACAAAAGGTTGTAGGGGTTTCAATAAATGAACCAAATCCTACAGAGAAGTCCCTGGATCAAGCATCAAGATTAGAAGCTGACCTAGAGAAGGCCAAAAGGAAACAAGAATTGTTGGCAAAGGAGTTAGAAAAGGTAGAGCTTGAAGCCACTATAGCTTAAATGAAAAGAAAGATTGACTTCCATAAGCAATCTTTTGGACCTGTCAGTACACCTTCCACTTCTACAACATAAGACACAAATTTATTGAGCACCGCCCAAACTTCAGGTATGCCTAAAACTTCCACTATTCCAAATATTCAAACATCTACTTTTCAGGGTGTTGGCCCTTCTCAAGTAGGTCCCATTCATGAGAGACATAAGAAATTGGTTTTTAGGGGGATTCCTGATTACCCAAATCCCATCCCTGATGAAATCAGAAAGAAGCTTCCAAAATTCACTGGAAGCAATGCAGTTACTTATGAAGAACATTTGAAAATTTTCATTGATGTAATGGATGACTACAACATTGAGCCTGATGATGTGATCATGAAACTTTTTGTTCAATCTTTGACTGAAAATGCTATAGATTGGTTTAGAAATTTGCCTCATGCTAGCATATGTTCTTGGGACTAGTTCAAACATTTCTTCAAAGAACAATATGGTGATAAAACCAATGAAGGCTTCATTCTTAACGAGTTTAACAACATCAAGAAAAATTCAAATGAGGGTGTTGTTGAGTTCAATGTCAGATTTTAGAAGGTCATGCATAAATTGCTACAAGTTATTAGGTTAGATGACAAGATTTGTTTGGTCACCTACTTGAATGACTTTGATTCAAAAATGGGATATGTTTTGAGAGATAATAACCCTAGAAATATGGCAAAAGCTTACAAGTTGGCTATTAATATAGAAAGCAATAGAAGAATATCAAGGAAGTTGGGAAGGAGGGAGGACTATCAACCTTCAGTCTCAAATAGAAAGGAACCAGGTAAATCTGATACAAAACCAAAGGATGATGATAGTTTGAAGAAAATCTTGAAACAATAAAGGATTTAAAACCTAGTGAAGCAAGGAATAGTAGAGTGTAGGGAAATGATAGGCCATCCTTCAATAACTTTAACAAGTTACCAAGAATGCAGATCTATCCCTATAATACTCAGTGGAAAGATGGGAAGCCAGTGCTCCCTGAAAGAAAGGATAAATCAAATGATAAGACCTTGGACCCCTTGCATAGGAATATAGTAAATATGAATGATGATGTTCCTTGGTGTATTGTTTTCCAATCACCTCATGACCCTTATTAGTGTGCAATTGCTCAAAGTGTTTCTGCAGATGAAGATCAAGACAACAATAATGAGGAGTCTTATGATGATCAAGGATGTGGTATGAATTCTTCATACATATATGATGAATTAGACTCTACAAAAGAAGATGAAGATCAAGATGTTGGTAGACCCCAAATCAGAAATGAGATTTATCATCAACAAGTTTTTTTTGATGAGGAAGATGGTCACATGGATGAAATCCAGTGCAACACTTTAAGAAATGATGAATCAATAGTGTCGAGAAGACCTTCTAATGAAGAGATTGCACAAATCATAGTAGATATGGTCACTAAGGCCAAAGGCAATTAAAACTTAAGAAATAGGGTGGTAGGTAGTCTAAGTGGTAGGCCTGCTGGAATTTTCATCAAGAAAATAGAAAAGGATGAAAAACAAGTCCAAGATAAGCAAAAGGCTACTGAAGTTGTCAACAAGACCAAAGTGAAGAAAAATGTCACTTTCACAAAGCCAATTGTTTCTTACAAAGTAAAAAATAAGCCTCTTGTAGATACTATATCTTCTCTGCAAAAGGAGGTGAAGATCCAGACCCAAGATAGTCCTAATTTGATCTCACATGAAGAAAATAAGGAGCTCACTACCATTGGGAAAGATCTTGCAGATTCAAAGTATGTTCCCATTAACATGAGCAAATTGTTGACACAGATCATTGTAGAGGTCCCCTTATTAGAAATGATGAGGATAGAGGAGCATAAAGTCAAGGCTTTGAGTTGGGTGAAGGGAGCTTTTCCTTTTGATGCCCAAGATTCCACCAAAGCTAGCGGAATGGCTACTGCAACAAATGATTCAACTGAGAACCAATGTGGGGAGATCATCTCTAAGATCCCTCAGATTTATTTGGACACCAATGCTGCAAATTTTGTGATAGGAACTGTTGACCCTTTCTTTTTGTCCCTACTAGTAAATGGAAAGTTGTTAAGAAACTGCATGATTAATTCAGGAGCCTCTAATACTATTATGCCTATAGAAATAATGAGATCCTTGGGTCTGAAAGTGGATACACCACATGGAAGATGTCAGGCTATGGATTCAAGAGAGGTCCCTATTATTGGTACTATAAAAGAACTTCCTTATAGGTTGACAACTTTCCCTGACAAGTTGTTAACAATGAGTGTTTTGGTGGTTGATATCCCACCTCATTATGGAATGTTACTGTCAAGGAAGTGGAGTGCCTCAATGGGAGGTCGTATCCAATGTGACTTGTCTTTTGCAACTTTTAATATTGATGGTGACAATGTGAAAGTATCCAGAGAAAGCAAAACCCCACATATGATTGAAATAAGTGATGATCACTAGAATTGTTGTGTGGATGTTGACATGGAGAATTTTAGATTAGAAGAGACTATCCCACCAGTGGAGGAGATAGATCCATTGGTTGCATAACTAAAGAAACAACAAGATGGACTATGGTAGATGTATTTTGATGGAGCATGCTCAAAAGAAGGCTCAGGAGCTAGAGTTCTATTCATATCTCCATCAGGTACCACTTTTAAGTATTCATTCTCATTGACTTTTCAATGCACAAATAATAATGTTGAATATGAAGCATTGTCTTTGGGATTGAATATTGCTGCCAAACATGGAATAAAATGTTTAAAGGTTTTTGGTGACTCTGAGCTTGTGGTTGCACAAGTAAGGTCCAAATATGCAGTGAAGAATGATAGATTGAACATGTATAAGCATGTTATTTGGGATCAGATTGAAATGTTTGATGCTTTCAATATATGTTGGGTAGAAAGATACAATAACATAATGGCAGATTTTTTGGCCAATGTTTCTCTAAAAAGGGATGATTCAACTTTGTTTGGAGTGTCAATACTTGAAATAAAAAGTAGACCAGTTGTTGCAGACAACATTTACAATTGGGAGGTCTTTGAAGATGATCGTGACATTTTGAAATTTATTCAATGTCTTGACCTATATGAAGATCAAGCTATAGACTGCAACACATTGGCTGAGGAAATTGAAGGTAAGGATATGGTCATGGGAAATGAGGTGATCTTGTTGGGTTCAAATAATATCCCTAGGGGTTTAACTGAGTTAAAAGCATTGTATAGTAGCCAAAATGACCATATGTCAAAAATAAGTAATGCTAATGTAGAAGATCTGGAGGAAGTGAATTTAGGATCACATAATGCACCTCAAATGACTTATATTGGAAAAGGATTAGCCCCTCAACTAAGAGATAATTTGATAAAGTTATTGAGAAGGTACAAGCATGTGTTTTCATGGTCCTATGATGATCTAAAAGCCCACAAAGAGGACCTTTTCCAACATGAAATCCCATTAAAGCAAGATGTCAAGCCTTTTAGATAGAAGCAAAGGCCCATTAACCCAATCTTGGCTCCTAAGATGCAGTAGGAGCTAGTCAAGTTGAGTGATGTAGGGATAATTCAACCTATAATGCATTCAACTTGGGTATCTAATTTGGTTCCAGTCAGAAAGAAGAATGGTGACATTAGATTGTGTGTAGATTTTAGAAATTTGAATGTTGCATCATTGAAGGACAACTATTCACTGCCTAATATGGAGGCAATGTTGCATAAAGTCATTGGTTGTGAGCTATTGTCTATGATGGATGGTTTCTCTGGATATAACCAGGTGTTGGTGAAAGAATCTAAACAATTCAAAACTGCATTCACAACACCTTGGGGAACTTATGTATATGTCAGAATGCCATTTGGTCTCAGAAATGCTAGAGAAACTTTTTAAAGAGCCATGGATGTTGCTTTCAAAGAGTATATAGACTTGTTCATGGTTGTGTACCAGGATGACCTGACTGCTTTTTCCAAAAAGGCTCATGACCATTGTTCACATCTAGAAAAGATTTTTGTCAAAGCTCTGGAGTATGGTGTGTCTCTGAACCCTAAAAAATGTAACTTTGTAGTCAAAGAGGGAAAGCTGCTAGGACACATTGTATCAAAAGATGGAATAAGAATTGATCCAAAGAGAGTTGAAGCTATCAGGAAGGTGTCAACACCTAAAAATCTCAAAGGGGTGCAATCCTTTTTAGGGAAGATCAATTTTGTTAGGAGATTCATTGCAAATTTTGCTGAAATTGTCAAGCCCATAGTGAAATTGCTAAAAAAGGATGTGAAATTTCAATGAACTATAGAAGCTCAAGGTGCATTTGATAAAATTAAAGAAGTAGTGCAATAGGCACCTATATTAAGATCTCCTAATTATACCAAGCCCTTTTCATTGTTCTCTTTTGCATCATTTCACACTATTGTTGTTGTACTATTACAGAAGGATGATGAAGGTTTTGAACATCCAATTGCATTTTTTAGCAAATCCTTGCAGGCTGCTGAGTTGAATTATGAGATGATGGAGAAGTAGGCATATGCATTGGTAAAAGCAGTCAAGTCTTTTAGGCCTTATCTGGTTTGCGCAAAGGTTATTGCGTATGTTCCTCATGCAGTAGTTAAGGATGTCCTTACTCAGTTTGAAGTTACTAGAAGGAGATGCAAGTGGATTACTAGAATTCAAGAATTCAATTTAGAAATTCACATTGCTAAGCTTGTAAGAGGACAAGGCCTGGCAAAATTGATGACTGAAGAAAATATGGACCTAGTCCAGGTTAACAATGAAGGAGTTTCTGACAAAACAATAACAAGTATTGAATTGCAACCAGAATATGCTGATGTTGTATATTTCATAAAGAATGCTAGATGCCTAGAGTATATGACAGATAACCAAAAGAGGTCCTTGAAATTGTATGCTTAGAAATATACATTGATACAAGGGGACTTGTATTGGAAAAATAGAGATGGTATCTTACTGTTCTGCCTTGACAGATATCAGGTAGAAAAGGTTTTAAATGAGATGCATGCTGGTGTTTGTGGAGGTCATTATTCAGCAAGGACTACTATCCATAAGATTTTGAGGGAAAGTTATTTTTGGCCTAAATTGTTTAAAGATTCATTCTAGTTTGTTAAGAAGTGTGAAGCTTGTCAGAAATTTTCTTCAAAATTAAAGTATTCAAGAGCACTATCATTAAACCCATTGACTGCTGAGGCACCATTCGCCATGTGGGGAATTGATTTCATAGGAGAATTTGCTAAGAAATCTAGTGGAGGACATAGTTATATACTTGTTGCAACTAATTATTTCACAAAATGGATAGAAGTTATTCCTCCAAAGAGGGCAACAAGTAAAGTGGTGATTGATTTCCTACTTGACAATATTTTGACCAGATTTGGTGTCCCCATGAAATTGATCACAGCTAATGCAATGTGTTTCAGATCAGATGAGTTTAAGGAGTTTTGCAAGGATAATGGAATCATGACATCTTATTCATCTCCATATCATCCTCAAGAAAATGGACAGGCTGAGTCTAGTAACAAAAGCATTCTCACAATCTTGAAGAAAACACTTGAGAAAAATAAGAGAGCTTGGCATTCCAGGTTGAGGTTGGCCTTATGGGCAGATAGGATTACAGTGAAGAAAGCTAGTGGGAAGTCTCCTTTTGAGCTTGTATATGGTTTTTAGTCAGGGTTACCCATAAACAATCTAATTCCAATTTATAAATTTATACAAGATGAGGAATTGGATGTCTCAGAGCCAATGTAGGACAAAATTATGTAGTTGATTAAGTTAGATGAAATGAGAAAAGAAAGTCAAAAGAGCAATATCAAGTTGCAATAGAAGATGAAGTACCTATTTCATAAGAGAATAACTACTAGAAAGTTTAAAATAGATGATTTAGTACTTCAAATGGACTGTGAGAGTAGAAGATAAGGGGAAACATAAGAAATTTGAATCATTGTGGCTTGGTCCTTCTGTGATTCATGAAAGTTTTGGGAAAGACTCCTACTTGCTGAAGAACATGGATGGTGAAGTTTCTGAATTGCTAGTGCATGGGAAATTCTTGAAACCCTTTTTTAGTTAAGTTTTTGATTCTCATGCATATGTAAATATTTTGTAAATCTTGTGCAGGTTTGTTTCCCTTCAGGTTGTGTGTTTTTTGTCTAGTTCTAGGTTAGTGCGGTTTTTGGTCTACGTCCCAAAGATCTATGGTTCTTGTTCAAACTTGTGTTTCAACATCCTAAGATAGAGCCACTATTGGCACCTACAAAATTTCCATGGTCATATTCATTTTCCTCTAGTCTCTGCAATTGTTTTCTTTGGTTTTTGGCTCAAACCCTAGGTCAAAATTCTTTTTTTTCTAGCTATTAAGTGAAAAAAAACCCTAAGTTAGTCTCAGCTTGTTATATTCCTGCATTACTTTTTCAGGCCACTTAAGTTTTTTAAAACCCATGTGCTTTAAATTTTTCCTAAGTCTAATGCCCAGTGGGTTTAATTTCTCTTAAGTCCTTAGCGCTTAATTTTTCCTAAGTTTCTAGTGCCTTGTTTTCTTATGTCTTGGCTTTAATATTTCCCTGGGCCCAATCTTTTGTCATAGTTCAATTAGATGGTTGGTTAATCTTCTCAAAGAGTCTCTCTCCTCTATGAGATCTTACGACAACCATTGATCTCTCTTTACAGTGCAACATTTCAAGCTGAGCGGGCCCATTGCCAGGTAAGCATAGGTGGCAGTTCCTCATTGGTCAATGTGTTGATGATTTAGCAAGTGTTAGTGGGACCTAGTTGTCGGTGTGTCCTGAAGGGTCCTGACATCCACAAAAGATCTATTATTTGTGTAAGTTATCATGAGCTTTGTCAACGCTATGAGATCTTACACCAGCCATCGATCTTACTTTATTCTTAGGTGACTGACGAAGGTGGGTCCTCTGATTGAAAATGCTGACGTGCATAATTTTCAATGGCAGAATGGATATGTGTCAGTGGGCCTGAAATATTCACAAGGATCAATAGATTCAAGATCTATGATGGGCGCATGATCCCAAGGAATCTCTTGAGGCTTTGAGATTATATGTCAATCATCCGATCTTCCAAGCGATATAATGTTTCTCAGTGGGGCCATTTGCCATGTGGTGCTGATTTGGTGATTTTTGATTGGTTGAGCTAGGTAATGATGTGGAGTCATCAATGGGGCTAGAGGTCAGAGATTTAAGATCTATGGTCGGTGCATGATCTCAAGGAATATTCTTCCCCGTTGAGATCATGCACCCACCGTCTAATTAGATGTTGAGGGCCTTGTTTGCAGTGGGTCCTGTGTTAGTGATGACTAAGCAGTGGCAGTGAATAATATGTTGACAAGTGGCTTTAGGCAGGCCCATGGTGAGTCATACTTTATGGACTCAGTGATTTGGCGGTTAAGAAATAGCAGTTCCTCTAAAAGCTTGGTAGCTCTGATAAATCTTCCTTTGTTCACGTATTCTCACAATAAAATGTCGATGCTCTAAATGTTTTAGCGAACTGGTGAATAAATTAGTCACTAAATCTCTAAATAATCTAGTGGTGCCCTAAGTTTTTTGGCAATTGGGAGATTGCCTTTAGTCGCTAGTTCTCTGAATAGTGACTAGGGTTAAGTGTTCCACTTGCTCACCGAATCACTGAGTAAAGGATGAGTGAAGGATTTCATTTTGAGAATCACCGAAGCCTTGTCATGTAATCACCAAATGTAACTAGGTTTCTTGTTGAGTTAAGATGTGAGACCTGGAAAAAATGAAGATCTGACGGTCAGGATATAAAGTTAATCCAGATTTGAATATTGACCATCGATATGTTGCTGGCACCATGAAAATAGCCGCTTCTTCCAGGATTTGAATTTTTAAAGGGTTTCCAGTGGTAGAAGGATTGAAAATTAAATGTTTAGTCGGCTGGATTTGGTAAAATTGATTTTGTTAATTGTCACGGCGTGGTCTGGAGGGTTTGATGATTGATTGTAGAAGTCTATACCATGGAAAAATAGGTAAGATTTTCTCGAGGCATGTTGCAGGTGTCTGATCAAATCGATAAGGCATGATGAATTCATGGTCTTCGGTACATTTTCAGGGATTCATCATAAATGGAGATCATTCTTGGGTCTGATCGCTTGGTTTTCTCCCCTATAATAATTTCCTGATTGATCTTGGTTGGTTTGGTGGGTGAAACCCTAACTATTGCCTTAGTCATCTATAGCTTGTTGCATCCTAACTTGTTTAGGATTCCAAGGTGACTAGTGGTATATATTCTGATATTTTGATTTTTGAAGGGTTCCAGTCTTTGGTAATCTAAGGGATTCTATACTTTGTTTCCACTATCTTGATGTAAAATACTGAAAATACAAGCTTTGTAGAGCAGATTTCTCATCCTAAGTCTTTGAGTGAAGAGTTTTCCCCTGTATGTATTCATACACATTTCATGAAATACAATATAATTTTTGCCTTGGTTCTATTATTCTCTCTAAGCTTTGTGTTTCTTCTTGTGTGTTTCTATTTGTAAGGCATTTAGAGCATACTAGTTGTTAGGAAATTACTCTAATTGTTGCATGAGTTTCTTTCAAGGAAGGGATTAAATTCTCATGTGCAATTTCAGGGAATGAACACATTTGTTGAGATTTTGATGATAGCAAACTAAGATTGAGAAGATAGTCTATAAGGCATTCTATCTAAATTGTATGTAGTTTGCAAGTCATACTACTGCATTTCTTTGAAATCCCTCTATTGATTTTGTTAGACTCTTCTGCCCAAAGGATCAAGCACTGGTTTGATTTTTGTCTATGCAATCACCTTTTCTGTCACCAAGCACAAAATTTATCATTAGCAATATATTTTTCATTTCATGTTCATGTACTGAATAGATAGGACTGTCCCTGAAGGCATATCGTTCATAGTTGTTGATTCCTTGAAGAGTGAATTAGAGGTTAACCTTCCTTGAGTTGTACTCACAAAAAGAAGAAGGATTCACTTCCTTATTCCATTGTCAATGTTGTTACATGTATAGTTTCTATTGTCAAGCTTTGATTGGCTAGATTCTCAGCTGCCTACAAAGTGATCTTTTGTTGAAGTTATCTGAAGCCTAGATAGCATGACAATGAAGACCTAATCCACCAATCACATGCTTACTTGAAATATAGTAACCTTTTTATAGGCAACACCACCTCGGTCCTGTGGAGCTCAAAGCAGAAGGAGGATCTTATCCAATCCTCATCAATTAGGCTTTTCTTGCAAACTCTTAGACCCTTTTAACTGAGAATCTAGCCAATCCTTTTGCCAAGTTTGATCCCACAAGAAAAATCCCTAACACAAGTATCTGATTTACTACCCTTCAAATTTGTCAAGGTGACACGAATTCGCGAACCCTCCTTTGTGCTTGATTATTGTATTTCAATATTATAGTTAGTTTCTTTAGGTATGTATGTCTATAGGTTTGGTATGGTTTTTGTGTTAAAATAGATAAAGAATTTAATTAAATTTAATTAAATGATTAAATAATTAAATCTTATTAAAAATATAGAAATATTACTATGAGGGTATTTAATTAATGAGAATTAATTAAATACATTTATTAATTAAAAAGTTTGATTTTGTGAATAGAGGATTTTATTAATTATTAAATCCAAAAAAAAGAAATTAAAAGCATAATTATTGAATTGATATTTAATAACAATTGAACATAATTATTAATATGTTATAAATATTAATTATTAATAAATTATTATAAAATGCAATTTGAGTTGCACATTCAGTTTAATAAAATTGAGTTATAAATTTAAGTTAGAAGTTGAGTTAAGGCTTATTAAGTGAAAAGTGCATCTAATTATTATTATAATTCATTAATCATGCAAAAAAGATTTATAAAAACAATTTTAGGAAGTTGAGTTCTAGTTGCTGATTGGGAATTGCATGTTTGAGTTGTTTGTTGTGTTTTCTATATTAGAAATCCTTTTAGCCATTATTGCACACATGGATTTGCAAGAGACCAAGTTTTAGAGAAACTTGTTTGGATTGTTTAAGGAATTGGTTCAAAGCTTAGGAGTATTTTGGGATACCCAAAATGTAGTGTTTATGAAATACTAAAATAGGAAAGAACTCAAAAAAAAAAGATAAACACTTAGATTAGACCTTAAAAGAGGGAAATAAATCAAAAAAGAAATGAGTATGCAAAACCTCACAACCCAAGTATCACATCTCCTTTGTTGATTGGATTTGGTACAAATGAATGGATGTGTGCTCAATAATAGTGCTTAAGCTTCAAAATGATCTTTAATGAATGAGTGATAATTTTAGCATTATGAGAGTGTGATGTAAGATTTTTGGTTCGCAAACTAGCATTATAACTTTGTTTATGATGGTGGATGATTTGTGAAGGTAGAATAGTTCAATTTATAGGAAAATAGAGGATGAAATGGATGGTCAAGATGCAAACCTGATGAACTACAACTAATTAAATATCTAGATGAACTTAATAAATAGTGATTAGAGATCACCGAGCTACTTAAATGATATTTAAGATGATTAAATCAGTCAATATGTTGTCATTCATGTCAACTAGTTTTGATAGTACTTATCATGATAGTTACAAAAATCTAAACATCTGTTGAAGGAAGAAAAGATGAAGAACAAAGATATCTACATAAGGAAAATATGGATATGACAGAGAAGGATAAGGTAAACATTGGGTAACTTATTGATGAGTCTATGACTTTATATTGTTGACTTGAGCATGTTACATTAATCTATTATGAAGAAGAGAATTAAAATTGAACTAGTCAATGTGGTCAGTAACTGAATATTTATGTATACACTGAGCTAGTGCAGTGTATACCGAGTGACAGTATAACTGAGCTATTTATCACTGATGTATTTCTATATTAACTAAGTATGGATGAAAACATGAAATGCTAAGAACAACTGACTAAGTTTGATGAGCTAGAAATGGTTATGATTTTGAAGCTAAGGATGAAGTTAGATATGAGATCCATGGCTAAAAAAATTCAAAGATGATCTAAAGGATGAGATTGAAACTTGTTATGAACACATCTGTCGAGGAAGGTTTAAGCAGCAAAATGAACAAAGGAGATTAAGAGGCAACATCTAATGGTTGATATGAAAATAGTTTACTTGTCTATATAAGAGATATGATTTTCATTATTGAAATGTGTCGGACAAAAGGAGACTATAGAGATTTCACGTGAGGATTGTATTCATGCATGCCTGATCAAATTGGTTATTGAAGAACCGAGCTGTAGAGATTACCGAGCACCAAAGAACTATTTACGGACTGAAAGTAAGATGAGAACTATTGAGGAAAGTGAATTAATTAGTGATCCAAGGATTTTTAAGGGCTTAGCATAGATCTAAATATTTTCAATTGAGTTGTATTTGAATCAGATCAATACTTTTTTAGTTTAACCATTGATTCAAAAAATCTCTTAACCGAGTGGACTTAACAGTCTTATGTAATACCCTATGACATTCAATGAATGTAAAGTGTTATCTTGTTGAACCCATAGTGAATGCTCATCAAAAGTTAACTATTAGTGATAAATTCTCTAACCAGGTCACACCTAATAGTGTGTATTGTAACCTTTAATAGGGTTGGCTCTTCACCGAGATCACTTTAGAAGAGTGAATTATTTTGGGTTACCGGTCCTTGGTGGTTTTTCCCCTAGCATAGTTTCTGCATTAAATCATTGTGTTATGTGATATTTTTTATGATTGTTTTGCTATCATACATTACATATTGCATAGTTCATTTAGTCGGTAATCACAGTTGGATAATTACAAGTAATCAGTAAAGTAGATAGATAGATTGATATTTTATGTTACCGAGCTGCATAATTTGTTAGAATTGTTTGTTAAGGTACATCTTTGCATTTGAGACTATAGGATAATTGATTTAACTGATTCACCCCCCCTCTCAGTTATTCTAACAATTGGTATCAAAGCGTATTGGTTTCTTGGAAGAAATTTTTAAGGACTTGAGCAGAAAGATCACAAGATGTATAAGAGGGAAGTGCCAAAGCAGAACAAAGAAAACTTTACCACATGGAAAAGCCGAATAAGACTTCACATATCTGAAGATACTGTGGTAAGTAAGATACTGAGAACCTTTTTTCCTATCTATGCAATCAAAATATCTTCTATTCATGAAATGAGGTCTGCACCTAATAGCACTCTCACTCTTGATAGTCTAATTGGAAAGTTAACAACTTTTGAGTTGAATAATTTTGACAATAGTGTTATATTGATTGTTGAGTCTAATTCTAAGTCATCTCTTAAGATTGGTAAGTATAGCAGTAAGCATAATATAAGGAATGAAAGTGATAGTAACACTGAAGATGAGCTTGATGAGCTTGAAGCACTTATGAACCGGAGACTACAAAAAGGTATAGGAAGATATAATGGAAAGTTACCTTTGGATTGTTTTAATTGTAAAGAGGTTCTCCATATTGCTACTAGATGTCCTAATAGGAAAGAGGAAGATAAAGACCGATCTGGTGATGAAAATTTTGGCAAAAGGAATAACAGAGGAAACTGACAGTATAAAAAAGACAATCGAGATTATAGAGATAAAGGCAAAAAGGCATGTTACCTTTTTGGAGATAATGAAGATGACACTGAAACTAACACTCATGATGATGTTGAAGTAGTATTTGTTGCAATGAAAGATAATTCAGAAGTGGAGGAAAGGTATGTAGAAGCAACACTTATTTTTAAAGTTAGTAAGAATGATATTTGGATCATTGATAGTAGTTGTACACATCACATGACTGGCAGGATGAATATAAGTTTGAATATCTTGAGCATTATAATGGACAATCAGTGAAAATGGGAAATGACACACCTTGCATGGTAAAAGGAAAAGGATCTATTTTGTTGAATGATAAAATTAGATGTGATAATGCATACTAGGTAAAAGGACTTAACTACAATTTGTTGAGTGTAGCAAAATTGAATAACTCAGGTCACCGAGTTGCATTTAAAAGAAATAAAGTGAAAATTTATTATGAAAATGGAAAGCTTGTTGGTAGTGGAGGACAATCAAAAGGTAATTTATTTTATCTTGACAATGTTGAAACTTCTTGTTTACTAGTGAAAAATGAAGATGCATGGTTATAGTATAAGAGGTTATGTCATGTAAACTTTGATAACACGATTAAGATCAGTAGAAAGAGAAAAGTTAGAAGATTTCCTAAACTAAACAAACCCGATCATGCTATGTGCCATCAATGTCAAAAAGGAAAGATGACCAAATCTAGTTTTAAAAGTGAGGACTATTCATCTAAAAGAATTTTGGAGTTGGTACACACAGACTTATGTGGTCCTATGAGAACTCAAAGCTGCTATAGTGATAGATATTTCATTTTATTTTTTGATGACTATACAATACTAATGGCAGTAATGTTCTTGAAAGAAAAATATGAGGCATTCAAATTGTTTAAATGGTATAAGCCTAACGTTGAAAAAGAAATCGGGAAAGTACTAAAATGCTTAAGGTCTAATAGAGGAGGTGAGTTTTTTCTGATGAATTCACTAACTTCTATAATGAGCATGGAATCAAAAAGAAGGTTTTTGCATGTAGGACACCACAGTAGAATGGAATTGCTAAAAGGAGGAACTGATCTATTGTTGATTGTGGTAGAACTTTGATGATTGAGAAAAATGTTATACAAATATACTGGAGAGAGGTAGTTAGCACTGCAGTATACACCCTAAATTGAGTTCAACTCAAGAAAGACACAAACAAGAAACCTTATGAGTTATGGTTTGGATACACACCGAGTGTAAGTTATTTCAGTTCTGTTTGGTAATAAGTGTTATACTCTGAAAGATGATAGCAATAGTAAATTTGACTCCAAAGGTGATGAAGGATTATTCTTAGGATATTCTACTAAGAGTAAAGATTACAAATGTTTGAATAAGGCTACTAATAAGATGATAGAAAGTTCTAATGTGAGAGTTGATGAGTTTATTAAAAATAATGATGAAGAAAGCATGAAGGAAGCGAAAGACTATGGTAGGTTTACTTATGTTGAAGATCTAGATTATCTACCAAAGCCACAGGCTGAGTCTACCAAGCATCAGGAAAATGTTGCCGAGTAGGGAAATGAACCTGAACTGAATGATGAATAGATGAGAGAACAAGTTCTAGTAAAATTTGTTAGAAGACACTATCGAAAGAATCAAATAATTGGAGATAAGCAAGCTGGCATGATGACCCAAAGTAAGTTAAGACAAAACACATGCTTATTTTGTGAGTTTGAACCTAAGAATGTTAGGGATGCACTTGAAAATGAGGAATGGATTAATGCTATGAATGAGGAAATTGAACACACTAAAAGGAATAAGACATGGACTTTGGTACCTAGATAGAAAGATAAAAATGTTATTGGTACTAAGTGGATTTTTAGGAATAAGTTGAATGAAAATGGAGAAGTTATTAGGAATAAGGGAATACTTGTTAGCTTATCTTAGAAGTATTGGCTTTGTAAGAACTAGTGAAAACAATAATTTGTACATGAAAGGAGATTCTAATGATAATATTTTGATTACTAAAATATTTGTTGATGATATAATATTTGGTGGACAAGATATGATTTGCAAATCTTTTACTGATGAAATGAGAAAGGAATTTGAGGTGTCAATATTTGGAGAGATTAATTTATTTCTAGGTTTGCAGTTAATACAATAGAATGATGAGATTTTCATCACACAATCAAAATACATTAAAGAAGTGTTGAAAATTTTTGGCATGAAGGATGCAAAACCAGTAGGAACACTGATGGTAATTGGATGTAAATTGATAAAGGATGATGAATCTACAGAGGTAAATCAAACACTATACTGATCTATGATTAGAAAACTGATGTATGTAGTACATAGTAGGCTTGATATTGCTCAAGTAGTTGGGATTGTGGCAAGATTTTTTGCCAATCCTAAAGATTCACATATGGTTGCAGTTAAAAGAATTTTGAGATACTTCAAGAAGACTAAAGAATATGGACTATGGTATTCTAATGAATGCAAATTTGAACTTGGAGTTTACACCTATGCAGATTGGGTTGGGAACGTAGATGATCGGAAGAGCACAACCAGTGGAGCATTCTTTTCAGGAGATAGGATTGTGACTCGGATAAGCAAGAAACAAGCATGCATCTCTCAATCTATTGCTGAAGTGAAGTATGTTATTGCTGCTATAATTTTTTCTAATATTGCTTGGATTAAATAAGTGTTGGAAGGAATGAATGAGGTAATCACTGAACCAGTACTTATATATTGTGACAGCACTAGTGCTATAAATATTTCCAAGAACCCTGTGATGCATTAAAAAATAAAGCATATATCTATTAAGTATCACTAATTAAGGGAACAAGTTCAAGAGAAGCATGTGAAACTGGAATTTGTAATATCTAAAGAACAACTTGCTGATATCTTTACAAAACCCTTATCAAAGGACACATTTGAATATTTGAGGACTAGAATTGGGGTCGGTCCCCTGTCTATCGGTCACTAAGGTGATCAGTACATTGCATCAACCTATACTTATCACAAGATCATTCATGTTGATGCACATAGCTCACACTTTAGTTTTTCTAAGATTGTGAAGATTGTAGAAGCTAGAATAGAAATTTGTTTATTAGTACACTGAAGGTACCTGATATGAATTGAACAATAGATAATTACTTGGCTCTTCATAGATGTTTGTCTTTGGTATTATTGTCAAAGGGAAAGGAAATAAATATGAAAACTCAGTTAGTGAGAACACATCAAAGGAAAGAAGATTAGAAAAAGAGAGAGACTTGAATATCTATTGTTGAGAATAAGAACCTTAGAATTGGAAAGATCAAATCCATAGGGAGAGTCTAGATGTAATGTTGTTTTGTATTTTAGTGATTAAACATATTAAATATCAACCTAGGGAGAGCTTACCAATCTACAACATTTACTTACATAGTTGTAGAATACATGTTTGGTATGTGTATGACATATTTCATATTGCTTGTGTTTCCATCAATACCAAATGGAGAGATTGATGAACTACAACTGATTAAATATCTAGATGAACTAAAGAAATAGTGATTAGAGATCACTGAGCTACTGAAATAATATGTAAGATGATTAAATCAATTACTATGTTGTCATTGATGTCAACTAGTTTTCACAGTACTTATCATGATAGTGACAAGCATTTGAATATCTGTTGAAGGAAGAAAAGATGAAGAACATAGATATCTACATAAGGAAAAGATGGATATGACAAAGAAGGATAAGGTAAACATTGGGTAACTTATTGATGAGTCTGTGACTTTATATTGTTGACTTGAGCATGTTACATTAATCTGTTATGAAGAAGAGATTTGAAATTGAACAAGTCAATGTGGTTGGTAATTGAAGATTTCTGTATACACCAAGCCAATGTAGTGTATACCAAGTGACATTATAATTGAGCTAGTTATCACCAATGCATTTCTATATTAACTGAGTATGGATGAAAATATTAAATGCTAAGAATGGATGACTGAGTTTGATGAGCTAGAAATTATTATGATTTCAAGGCTAAGGATGAAGTTAGTTATGAGATCCACGACTGACAAAATTCAATGATGATCTAAATGATGAGATTGAAACGTGTTATGGACACATCTTCCAAGGAAGGCTTAAGAGGTAAAATCTAATGGTTGATATAAAAATAATTTACTTGTCTATATAAGAGATATGAGTTCATTATTGAAACATGTTGAATAAAAGGAGACTGCAGAGATGCACGTGAAGACTATATTCATGCATTCCTGATCAAACTGGTTATTGAAGAACCGAGCTGTAGAGATTACCAAGCATTAGAGAAATATTTACTGACTGAAAATAAGTTGAGAAATATTGAAGAAAGTGAATTGATTAGTGATCAGAGGATTTTTAAAGGCTTGGCATAGATCTAAATATTTGCAATTGAGTTTTATTTGAATTAGATCAGTACTATTTTAGTTTAACCATTGATTCATAAAATCTCTTAACCAAGTGGACTTAACAATCTTATGTAATACCCTATGACATTCAATGAATGTAAAGTGTTATCTTTTTGGCCCCATAGTGAATGTTGGTCAAAATTTAATTGTTAGTGATAAATCCTCTAACTAGGTCACAGCTAACCATGTGTATTGTAACCTTTAACAAGGTTGGCTCTTCACTGAGCTCACTTTAGAAGAGTGAATTATTTTGGGTTATCGGTCCCATGTGGTTTTTCCCTTAGTAGGGTATCCGCTTTAAATCATTGTGTTATGTGATATTTTTTATGATTATTTTCCTATCATATTTTACATACTAGATAGTTGATTTAGTCGGTAATCACAGTTGGATAATTATTGGTAATTAGTAAAGTCGACAGACAAATTGATATTTTATGTTATCAAGCTACATAATTTGTTGGAATTATTTGTTAAGGTACATCTTTGTATTTGGCACTATTTGATAACTGATCTAACTAATTCACCCCCCTCTTAGTTATTCTAACAATTGGTATTAGCACGTATTGGTTTCTTGGAAGAAATTTTTAAGGACTTGAGTAGAAAGATCACAATTAGATGTATAAGAGGGAAGTGTCGAAGCTAAACAAAGATAAATTTACCACATGGAAAAGTCAGATGAGACTTCACATATTTGGAATCAAAGATTGTGCATTACATTTACCTAACCATGGCTACACACAATGACGGTTAGACTTTTAACTCTTGATCAATTGAAAGATCGACATGAACACAATATTACTATGATAGAGATTGTTGCTTCTCTATCTAATGTTGAGTTTGAGGATGTCAAGGATTGCACTACAGCAAAGAAAATGTTGGATAAACTTTCTCTAGTTTATGGTGGTCCTATGAATGTCATAAGAGCCAGAACTGAAATCTAAAGAGGCCAATTTGATGACATGAAGATGAAAGAAGGAGAGAACATCACAAAATAATCAAATCAAATTAAAGAGATAGTCAATACTATCCGAGGAGTAGGAGGTATTATATCTGAAGATACTATGGTAAGTAAGATACTAAAAACCTTGTTGCCTCTCTATGCAATCAAAATATCTTCTATTCATGAAATCAGGTATGCACCTAATAGCACTCTCACTCTTGATAGTCTGATTGGAAAGTTAACAACTTTTGAGCTGAATAATTTTGACAATAGTGTTATACCAAATGTTGAGTCTTCTTTTATGTCATCTCTTAAGATTGGTAAGTCTAGCAGTAAGAATAATATAAGGAATGAAAGTGACAGTAACATTGAAGATGAGCTTGATGAGCTTGAAGAACTTATGGCTTGGAGATTGTGGAAAGGTAAATAAATATATAAGGGAAAGTTACCTTTAGCTTGTTTTAATTGTAAAGAGGTTGGCCATATTGCTGCTAGATTTCCTAATCGGAAAGAGGAAGATAATGATTGATCTAGTGTTGGAAAGTTTGGTAGAAGGAATAACAGAGGAAACCAATAGTACAATAGATACAAACAAGATTATAGAGATAAAGGACAAAAGGCATGTTACCTTGTTGGAGATAATGAAGATGACACCGACACCGCCACTGATGATGATGTTGAAGTAGTATTTGTTACAATGAAAGATGATTCAGAAGAGGAGGAAAGGTATGTAGAAACAACACTTATTTCTAAAGTTAGTAAGAATGATACTTGGATCATTGATAGTAGCTATACACATCACATGACTAGTGATGAAGATAAGTTTGAATATCTTGAGCATTATAATGGAGGATCAGTGAAAATGGGAGATGACACACCTTGCATGGTAAAAGGAAAAGGATCTATTTTTTTGTATGATAGAATTAGATGTGATAATGAATACTGGGTTAAAGGACTTAACTACAATTTGTTGAGTGTAGCAGAACTGAATAACTTAGGTCACCAAGTTGCATTTGAAAGCAAGAAGGTGAAAATCTATGATGAAAATGGAAAGCTTGTTGGTACTGGAGGACAATCAAAAGGTAATTTATTTTATCTTGGCAATGCTAAAACTTCTTGTTTACTGGTGAAAAATGAAGATGCATGGTTATAGCATAAGAGATTATGTCATGTAAACTTTGTTAACATGATTAAGATTAGTAGAAAGAGAAAAGTTAAAGGATTTCCTAAACTAAAAAAACCTAATCATGTTATGTGCCATCAATGTCAGAAAGGAAATATAACCAAATCTAGTTTTAAAAGTAAGGACTATTCATCTAAAGGAATTTTGGAGTTGGTACACACCGACTTATATCATCTTAGGAGAACTCAAAGCTACTATGGTGATAGATATTTTATTTTATTTTTTGATGACTATACTAGACTGATGACAGTAATGTTCTTAAAAGAAAAATCTAAGGCATTCAAATTTTTTAAATGGTATAAGGATAAAGTTGAAAAAGAAACCAGGAAAGTACTAAAATGCTTAAGGTTTGATAGAGGAGGTGAGTTTGTTTCTAATGAATTCACTAACTTTTGTAATGACCATGGAATCAAAAGGTAGGTTTCTTCACCTAGGAAACCACATTAGAATAGAATTGTTGAAAGGAGGAACAGATCTATTGTTGATTGTGCTAGAACTTTGATACTTGAGAAAAATGTTGTACAAATGTACTGGAGAGAGGCAGTTAGCACTACAGTATACACCCTAAATTGAGTTCAACTGGAGAAAGACACAAACAAGACACCTTACGAGTTATGGTTTGGATACACACCGAGTGTAAGTTATTTCAAAATTTTTGGTAGTAAGTGTTATATTCTAAAAGATGATAGGAATGGTAAATTTGACTCCAAAGGTGATGAAGGATTATTATTAGGATATTCTACTAAGGGTACAAAGCTTACAAATGTTTGAATAAGGTTACTAATAAGATAATAGAAAGTGCTAATGTGAAAGTTGATGATTTTGTTGAAAAGAATGATGAAGAAAGCATGAAAGAACCAAAAGACTATGGTAGGTTTACATATGTTAAAGATCTAGATTGTCTACCAAAGCCATAGGATGAGTCTACCAAGCATTAGGAAAATTTTATCAAGGATCAGCAAATGCAAATTGAGAATTAGGTAGAAGTTACTGAGTAGGGAAATGAACCTAAATTGAATGATGAATAGAGGAGAGAACAAGTGCTAGAAAAATTTGTTAGAAGACGCCATCTAGAGAATCAAATCATTAGATAAGAAAGCTGACATAATGACCCAAAGTAAGTTAAAACAAAACACATGCTTAGTTTGTGAGTTTGAACCTAAGAATGTTAGGGATGCACTTGAAAATGAGGAATAGATTAATGCTATGAATGAGGAAATTGAACAAATTAAAAGGAATAAGGCATGGACTTTGGTACCTAAACTGAAAGATAAAAATGTTATTCCTATTAAGTGGATTTTCAAGAATAAGTTGAATGAAAATGGAGAAGTTACTAGGCATAAGGCAAGACTTGTTTGCAAGGGATATGCACAAGAAGAAGGTATTGATTATGGTGAAACCTTTGCACCTATTTCTAGACATGAAGGAGTTTATATATTACTTGCATATGTTGCACATAAGGGATTTAAAATATATAAAATGGATGTGAAATCAGCTTTTCTGAATGGAATTCTTAAGGGGGAGGTCTACATAGAACAACCAGAAGGGTTTGTTGATCAAAATCTTAAAGACATGGTATGTAGATCACACAAAGCTTTGTATGGACCAAAGCAAGCACTGGGGGTATGGTGTGAAAGACTACATGCTTATTTTATCAATATTGGCTTTGTAAGAACTAGTGAAAATAGTAATTTGTATATGAAAGGAGATTCTGATGATAATATTTTGATTGCTAAAATATTTGTTGATGATATAATCTTTGGTTGACAAGATCTAATATGCAAATCTTTGCTGATGAAATGAGAAAAGAATTTGAGATGTCAATGTTTGGAGAGATTAAATTCTTTCTAGGTTTGTAGATTATACAACAGAATGATGGGAGTTTCATCACATAATTAAAATACATTAAAGAAGTGTTGAAAATTTTTGGCATTGAAGATGCAAAACTAGTAGGAACCCCATTGGTAACTAGATGTAAATTGACAAAGGATGATGAATCTACAAAGGTAAATCAAACATTGTACTGATCTATGATTGGAAAACTGATGTATGTAGTACAATATAGGGCTGATATTGCACAAGTAGTTGGGATTGTGGCAATATTTTCTTTGAATCCTAAAGATTCACATATGGTTGCAGTTAAAAGAATTTTGAGATACTTGAAGAAGACTGAAGAATATGGACTATAATATTCTAAGGAAGGAAAATTTGAACTCAAAGTTTACACCGATGCAGATTGAGCTGGGAACATAGATGACCGGAAGAGCACAACTGATGGAGCATTCTTTTTGGGAGATAGGCTTGTGACTTGGATAAGCAAGAAACCCGCATGCATCTCTCAGTCTACTGCTGAAGCGGAGTATGTTGCTACTGCTGCAAATTATTCTAATATTGCTTGGATTAAATAAGTGTTGGAAGGAATGAATGAGGTAATCACTGAACCGGTGATTATATATAGTGACAATACTAGTGCTATAAATATTTCCAAGAATCATGTGATACATTCAAAATAAAGCATATATCTATTAAGTATCACTACTTAAGGGAACAAGTTCAAGAGAAGTAGGTGAAATTAGAATTTGTAACATTAAAAGAACAACTTGTTGATATCTTTACAAAACCCTTACTGAAGGACATATTTGAATATTTGAGGACTAGAATTGGGGTCGGTCCCCTATCTATTGGTCACTGAGGTGATTAGTAGGTTGCATCAACCTATACTTATCAGAAGATTATTCATGTTGATGCACATAGCCCACATTTTAGTTTTTCTAAGGTTGTGAAAGATTGTAGAAGATGGAACAAAAAAAAAATTATTAGTACACTGAAGGTACCTGATATGAACCAAACAATAGAGAATTACTTGGCTCTTTAGAGTTGTTTGTCTTTGGCAATGTTGTCAAAGGGAGAGGAAATGAATATGAAAAATTAGCTAGTGAGAACACATCACTGGGAAAGAAGATCAGAAAAGAGAGATACTTGAATATCTAGTGCTGAGAACAAGAATTTGAGAACTGAAAAGATCAAATCCATAGGGAGAGTCTACATGTAATGCTGTTTTGTTTTGTAGTGATTAAACATATTAAATATCGAGCTAGGGAGATCTTATTGAGCTACAACATTTACTTACATAGTTTTAGAATACATGTTTGGTAAGTGTATGACATATTTTCATATTGCTTGTGTTGCCATCAATGCCAAAGGGAGAGATTGATGAACTACAACTGATTGAATATCTAGATGAATTGAAGAAATAGTGATTAAAGATCACCGAGCTACTGAAATGATATGTAAGATGATTAAATTAGTCAATATGTTGTCATTGATGTCAACTAGTTTTGATAGTAATTATCATGATAGTTACAAGCATCTGAACATCTGTTGAAGGAAGAAAAGATGAAGAACAAAGATATCTACATAAGGAAAAGATGGATATGACACAGAAGGATAAGGTAAACATTGGGTAACTTATTGATGAGTCTATGACTTTATATTGTCGACTTGAACATGTTACATTAATCTATTATGAAGAAGAGATTTGAAATTGAACAATTCAACATGGTCAGTAATTGAAGATTTATATATACACCGAGCCAGTGAGGTGTATACCGAGTGACAGTATAACCAATCTAGTTATCACTGACACATTTCTATATTAACCGAGTATGGATGAAAACATTAAATGCTAAGAACAACTGACTGATTTTGATGAGCTAGAAACTGTTATGATTTCAAGACTAAGGATGAAGTTAGTTATGAGATCCACAACTGAAAAAATTCAAAGATGATGAGATTGAAATGTGTTATGGACACATCTGCCAAGGAAGGTTTAAGCGGCAAAATGAATGAAGGAGATTAACAGGTAAAATCTAATGGTTGATATGAAAACAATTTACTTGTCCATATAAGAGATATGAGTTTCATAATTGAAACATGCTAGACAATACAACTATGATTACATACATATACATAATTGGTGATTATTAAATCATTGATTAATAATCATATATAGAAGAGATTAATTATCATCAACATGATCATAGCAGATAATCAAATTAGAATAATGTAAATGATAGAGATCAAATGTTCAAGGCCAATAGACCACTCATACATTTGATTTCGTCAGTAAGAATAATCTGATCGAAGCTACAAAACTGTGACAGTCCTTCTTAGATAGGGAGGAGAAATTATATCTGTGATGTAAAAACAATAGATCCATTTATTGTGAGAAAGATATCAGCTCATCATGATATTAGAAGTTAAGGTATATTCATGGATATCAAGTCTCATGATATCCACTATAAACTATTGTTAGATAAAGATACCACCTCATGCATGATATCAAGAGTTATGACATATCTACAGATATAAGAGAAAGAGTGGAGGGTTATATTAGCTAATCATGGGTCATTAGCTGATTAAGAGGGATTAGTATGTGTAAATGAACTGGGTTGGGTTGGAACTAAGAGTTAGGTGGTTGGGATAGGTTAGGTTAGTGGTTAAAGTTAGGACCCACCTGCTCAAATTGATTAAATAGGAATTATTTAATCAAAATGGATATTTGGGGAATTAATTTAAATAAAGTTACGCATTTATTCAAATTAATGGAGGAATAGGGATTTAATTAATTATCAGGCTATGGGTTGACATTTAGATAATTAATAGGACTATAGTTAATTAATTAGATTAATTAACTAGGGGGATGACATAAACTAAATAAATATTATATATTTAATCAATCAATGCCTTAGAAGAGAACCACATAAGATTACCTAATTATGTAATCAAATTTACGTGTCTACAAGGGAAATTCCATTTTCTATTTTTCGTTGAAGAAAATTTATTTAAATTTTTTTCCCAAAATAAAATTGAATCCCAAACTTAATAGTATATGGGACTACAAATTTAGAGATAAGGGATTGAGGATTTTAAGCATACAAATATGGAGATTTAGAGCTGAGGCTAATGCACAAATCCTAGCATTGAAAATTTTACACCAAAAATTGACTATTGGAGATAGATTGAAACATTTAAAGATTCAACCAAATGAATGTCCATGTTTTCAACAAATTGAGAATATAAAACATACTTTTTGGGGCTTCTTTTGGGGTAAAATGAAATAGAGGGCATTATTTGATCAAGTTCCTACTATTTTTTTCACACTTTAGGATGGAAAGGAATTGTTTTGTCTATTAGTTTGCATAAAAATATAATTGTTGATTCTATGAGATAGACTATTTTGCTACATATTTGGAAAAGTAGATGCTTAGCTATGTTTTCTAACCACGTTATGCATCAGGAAGTTGAAATTCTACAATTTTACCGTGACATTATGTTACAGTTGGCTTTTTTGTGTTTTTAGTTGAAGGTGAATGATACCAATAGAAAAATATTGGATGAATTCAAATACCAACTTCTACATTTGCATGACAGAAAGGTCAAATGTTCTAAGCATCTTCATAAGTTTTTGAAATTCCAAATATAACCGTTGTTCTTAGTAATGATGTATATGTCCTATGCTTCTTAGTAAGACAACTAGAATTTCTATATTTTCTTATTATATCCTTTTTTTTTTTTGCATCTTATGAAATTGAACAAAAATATAGACACAATTAAAATATTATTAAAAATAAAATTAAAAGATTACACTAATAGTCTAGAAAAAGTTACTAAATATTCACTTTTTATCCTTCTACAATAACCGTAGAATATATCAATAAAACTTTATAAAATCCATTTTACTGATCAAAAGAAGTAGAGCACCACAATTTGGATTGTTTTGGTTTTGTGGGGACACATTTTTGTTTCTCTTTTTGTACATTTGGCCTTCTTTGAAACAATTCATTCAATTTGTACTGAATAGTGTGCGAGGTAATCACGCCCAGTGTAGCACGATAATTTGGTCAAACAATAGACTGTAATGTGAACAATAATAGACTAGTCGCATGCATATTGCGCTAAAAGCAAACTGCGACGTGAACACTCATGAGACAGTAAAGTCCAAATGTGTGATACTGCATATTGCAGATAAGAGAGTGTGGGAGTCATTTCATCTTTTTGCAATCAATAGTGCACATTTCTATTGAGTCTAATGATGGTAATGAAATGTTATCATTTTTTACACAGAATATCTATATTTGTTTTGGTTGGCCGATGACTGTAGTTCATTGTATTTCAATGTGATACTGGAATGCCATGTGCATTCGGTGGCCAAAAGAGTTTGTGTGACTTTTTAATGTACTTTTTTTTCTGGGTACATCTGCACTCACTAAGAAATTTAATGTTAACAAATTAAAATAGTCACTCGATATGAAATAATATTGATTGGAGCCTGGACTAGAGGTTAACACAGCCCCTCAGTACGAAAAAATATTGATTGCAGCCTTGAAAGGAGGTAAATACTACAAGCCACGTCTATTCAACACACAGAATGCACGGTTCATCTTTGTTCTTTATTAATTAAAAATTTGAGAAAAAAAAAATACAACTTTTAGACCAAGTGTAAATATTTTAACAATTGATTCATATCATGGAATAGTGACAGAGCCGAGAAGGTAATTATTCACATGGAGACATTACGCTGACCTATGTGGTAGGTTGAGTTAATGTATCATGGTTAGATTTTGGTTATACAAGCAATTAGGTATGCCAAGATGAAGACATGTGGATGGTCAATTCTATTTTAAATATTAAATAATTTAATAATAGATTTGTACTGAAGAATTTTTTTATTCAATTTCAAAGCTACCATAAAAAATCTATTTTATCATATATATTTTATAAATATAATAGTTTTCCCTTTCAAATTCTAAAATACCTATCTTAAACACTTTGTAAATGCCCAAATTTTATGAAACTCTACATCACATTCCAAATATATATTAAAAACTAAATAAATATATATATTTTTAATTAAATATTTGGTCGAGATCAATTTAGTCAAATGAGATGTATTTGAAATAATAATGTATAAGGATGAAGTTGGGGTGGGAGCGAGTCCAACTTGCCACATCAATAAAAAAGTAGTAACAAAATAATAATTTCAACAGTATAAAATCAGAATTATATTTTCTTTACAATATGTCATCATTGGAAATGAAAGGTAATTTTAAATAGGAAACATATAATTTTAAATTTACGGTGTTCATTTTACTATCATGTTTAATTCTAAATAAATTATATGTTGTCATTCTTACTTACTTTTTCTTTCGTCTAAGCTTTACATGGCACAAAGAACAATCCTAAAAGAAACATCAACATAAATTAATTGTAACAAATATGTTTGTGTGATGATTAAAATTTCTATTTATGCTCAAAATGACACTAAGATTTGTTGGATCATCTTGCATTCCCTTCCATAATTTAAATTTAGGGAAAGCATTAGATACATCATGGTGTCTTTAATGTAAACACAAGATACAAAATCAATATTCTTAGCCAAAATTTAATCACGCACTACTATTATCAAATCCTAGGATTCTAAATATCTTTCTCCATAAAAGTAATGAAAACCATGACCATCTCTTTTTATGAAATACAATACTTCATATTATACCCGATCTTCTCACACATGGCATTATTCCCCTTTACTAACATACAAATGAACTAATTAAATTGATCAATTAATTCATAATAAAATGCAACAATGTCACGACCCGTTTTTGCAACGTCCTTTTTATGCAGATCATTAAGTCGATTTATGCCGACTTGATGAATCAACATGCCTTGGTATTTATGGAAATTGGTAAATGTTATATATATATATATATATATATATATATATATATATATATATATATATATATATATATATATATATATATATATATATATATATATATATATATATATATATATCATGTGAGTTACTGATGATAATTTCTATTGTCAAGTGTTTGAGTGTTTGCAGGTTGGAGGATAGGGGTGTGGTCGAGGAGAGAGGACTAGCTCCCCGCCTAGTGTTAGATTCGGATGGAGTAGTGCCACGCACTCACCACTTTAGAATTATCTAATAGTTTTTGCTATGAGTGGTTAATGTTCAATGATTTAAAATGAATATCTACATTGTTTTTATTTATGTTGTCTAAATAGGAATGTGAATTAGATTAGGCTATTTTATAATTGTTAGAAATTTGAATTAACAAAATTATGTTGATTATGTGAACTTTTATTTTATCCCTTTTCTTTTACATTCATTTTTAAGGGAAGTAAAACCAAGAAACGGTTATTGGCCAGTGTGGATTTAATGCCGAGAAAACTCTACATTATGCACACCTTTTTTCTGACATGCACGGGGGAAAAAGTAGCCGAAAAAAAATAAAAAATTGAACTGGGATTTGATTAGGGAATTTTTGCAGCAATATTCAAAAAAACAAAATCTTGCATCTTTGCATATCGCTGGACTGGGACAGATTTGACAACATCATCAGGCGGGCTGCATCTTTGTTTTCGAAACTAAGGTGTGAATCTTGTTATTTAACATCTTACATGTTAGTTCAGTTGAATTTAAGAAAAGATTTTGTTCGTTTGGTCATGTTCTTAGACTATACATGACGCATTTGGATATTTTGTTTTCATTTTCATAGAAGTAAGTGATATATTTTCAAAGAACATCATTTAAAACAAATTTATTGTCAAAATACTGTACGATACTGCTTTTATGGTCTTAAGACTTATCTTGATCGGTTATGTACAATTTTTTTTATTCAGTACTATGAATGCAGTATTTTGATCCTACCTTTAGCCTGTTTTTAAAAACCTTTGATCTTTTTGGCGTTTTGAACAGTCATTTATTATTGCTGCGATAGGATGTCTTTTAGCTAATCCAGCCACTAATAGTAATGGGGGAAACAAAAGCCGACATCATAGCCTGGGTTCTTTCTTTATTTCTCGTCTTGGACCGGAGTCTCATGTGACCCTGGGCGAGCCAAAGTTGTGGCCCTGAATCTCTCCAACATTGCCCGTGGATGGCTTTAAGCTTCCACCTTTAATTAGTTTTCTCTCCGTTTTCAACTTTCCCTTTATTTATTTTGGGTTCTTCCTCGCATTTTCTCTGTTTTATAATTATAGAAATAGGATAGAGAACTGAATCCGTTCTAATTGCGGCATATGTTTCTTACACATATTCGGTCTCTGCAAGGTTAATCAGACCATCAACTAGCCCAATCTTTTCTTACGATAGGGAATGTTTAGGTTTGGACGTTTAGCAATGTTTTTCTAGACTCTCATTTGTAGACCTTTCTAAGGATGGATATGGTCTATGTTTGGATGTTTAGCAATGCTTTTCTTGTTTCTTCAGGAACTTTCAATGCACATCCTGCTTCCAATGTGTGTCTTTGTCCTTTTTCAGAAGGGTACCGCCTGATAGTTGTGGTTCACAACGGTCCCAACTGGTTTTGGGCCAGTTTGGGAGAATATCTCTGTTTTAAGCCGTGTCCAATCTTGTTTGAATTATTTTGATTCACTGTTGACAGTTAATGAGTTCATAGAACTAATCTTAACACTTGAAGTTTATGGTTAAATGGAGAGATAAGGTCCAACTGTCATTACATCTTTGGTGATAACTATGTTAATTGAAATCCATTGACCGAGCATGCTATGTTTTAACTTGAGAATTTATTAAGTTGCAAAGTAGGTGAAATAAACATATCTGCGGGTCGTTTTACATTGGATTCATGTTATTAGTCTTTTGACATCTGTGAACATTACATTATAGTTTAGTACCGTGCTGTGAATTTGAAGGTTCCTCGACACTCCAACTGAGGGAAGAGTGTACTGCTACCTCTGGACAATGATGCCCTAGCCGGATACAATACATGTATTTAGGCGACAGTTTTGAAGGAAATCTGAAAGGGGAAAACCCTGTTTTAATAGAATAGAATCTGTGTCCAGAAGGAAGTGTTTATTCACAAACAGTGAACCGCTATTAATAGTAAAGAATACCACAGTTTATTCAAATACCACAGTTGCAATAAAAAGTAGAATAACAGATTCAATGACCTGTTGTTAAACTAAGGTGGAGAAATATTATTCTGTGAAGAGTTAAACATTAGAGATTGGTACTGAATGGTAAAAGAATGCTCATTAGAACTGTAAAGACTGTTAGCAGCGTATCTTTTCTCTTCCTGGAACAACTCTAGAAAATTCTGTAAACAGATTCATTATAGAAAGTTTTTTTCTAGATAATCTATTCAAAACAATTGTTATTCAACTTTTAACCGTATTAAAATTATTCATTATTTGAAAGTAGTTCTATTTTTTTTTTTCGAAACACCATCTCAGGTTCAAATACTTGTGTGAAATGAAACTTCTTGCAGAAATGTTTATTGATTATGATTCTGAGATGCTGTTATTTTATTTTCCTGTTTCATGTAGAATCCTGAATGTATCAATTGATGGAAGTTGTGCCAAATGTAGATTACAAGGGAGGGTGAATTCTTTTATTTACGTGCCAATTCAAATCTGGCTTAATACTTTGGCCAAAGTGAATGCATTTGTTCGTTTTGACATGCATGGTTATGTTTACCCCTTGCTACATCCGTTGTATAGAACCTACTATAAGCATATGTGCTTGTAGGTTAAGTTACGCGACTGTGCTAAGACCATCTGAATTTGCCAGTAGCGAGAAGCTAGGCCTCTTGTGCAGGGACGAGGCGTTCTTCATGTTAGGAAGAACCCCGGGGAAGCTCATCACTTCCGGAGCTGACCACTCCACTGTTGGGTGGTAAAAGTGCCTAGACCCCACCTCTATTCTTAAGGAAGCATAAGGGACTCAGTCTGAGGCTCAGGAGACAGAACCCGATTAGTTGATACTTCTAGTGCTTATTTTTCTTCTTCTCTCTCTATATTACATGTTGTACTTTATCTCATGATCAACAAGTTGGTCGACACTTCTGTTTGTGATAAACTTTGATGTATCAATGTAATTTGTAAGTTTTGATTCCTAAGTCCGACAAGTTGGTCGACATGTAATTGTATGTTATTATGACTCATTGTACAATCGACAAGTTGGTCGCTTGTATGTTCCTCTTGATGTAACATGTGATAAATGTATTGGATTGTTGACCTTGTCTTTTGACTCTCGACTTGTTATGCTTTAATGCTTATGTGGCATACTTGTATGTAATCTCAGTCTTTACATATGGTATCAGAGCCAGGTTCTACTCTGCGGCCTTATGGGTCTTATGCTAATGCTATGCATTGTGCGATGATGCAGGATTTTGATTTGTCATCATGATGACTAGGAATGCTAGTAAGGGAGGATCCAGTAATGACATTGGGGAATCTAATGAACGCCTTGATTAGATATTTGCCTTGTTAACTCAGCAAGGTACACTTTTGCAGTAGCAAAAGGATAGAATGGATCACCTGGAGAGTAGTATTCAGGGTAGGGGTCCTGCAGATTCTGGTGAGGAAGTAATATAGAAACATGAGGAGGATTTGAGGGCAGGATCCCAAAGGAAACATGAAGAGGACAGGAGAATAGAAGCGCAGCGTAAAGCTAAGGCTGATGCAGCAGCCACTATTCAAACTGAGACTAGAGAGCAGATCTCAGCAGAGCTAAGCAAGGACCTCAAAAAGGTCACTCCTCCCACTTTCAATGGGAAAGCCTTAGGAGATGAGGCTAAGGTTGGGATAGCTACGATGGAAAGATACTTTCAGGTTCAAAATTTTATAGGATAGACACGAGCCATGTGGGCAACCTTCTAGTTAAGAGGGGAGGCTATGACTTGGTGGGAGAACGTAATGTCAGAGAAGAATCTTGAACCTGGTCAGGTCACTTGGGAAGAATTTCTACAGTTGTTTAGAACTCGTTGGTTACCGAAGCTTTTGTTTTACAAAAAGATTTTAGAAATCCAACATCTAATATAGGGAGTCATGACAGTTACAGCCTATCATGAGAGATTTTGTCATCTCGTGAAATATGTTCCACAGTACCGGAATGATGAGGAATTTCATACTTGGAAATTCATTATGGGGCTACGATCAGAAATTGCTACAGAGGTACTGATGCACAAGCCTGAAAATATGGATCCAACACTTAGAAAGGCTCTCAGATAGGAAGAAAAATTGAAGAGCTTGTCAGCGGTTAGAGTGTCTCAAAAATCTAGTACATCAGGAGGTTTCAAAAGAAAATAGGATAACCGTTAGAAGGGAAATGACAAACACCAGATCAGGAACATGAAGAGTCGAGGCTAGGGAAATTTTGGAAACAAGAACAATAATAGGAATAACTAGAATAACAATAACAGGAATGAGAATAGGAACAGTAGGTCAGAGGGGTGAAGAGGACCATGGGGTGGTTGTTATGTTTGTGGCAGAGACCACTTTGCCAGTCACTATTCCCAGAGGTCAAGTCAAAGAGAGGGTAAAGCTTCTCAAGCTCAGCATCACATCCACACTGCAGTGGATAATAGGCTGGCAGAATTTCAAGCTTCTCCTATTCAGCTGACAGGTAAACTTTTTGGTCATAATGTATCTATACTTGTAGACACTGGTGCAACTGAATGTTTTATAGATCCTAGAGTAGCTTCCAGATTACCCATTAGAGCTGGTTATATGGCTAATCCATGGATTATAGAATATGGAAACCAGGCAGAGCAAAGGGTAGAACAGTGTTTGGTTTGCAGCGAATTGGAGTTACCCAGCTTCATAAGGCAAGTGAATTTCTATTTAGCACCTCTTGGCTCATATGACATAATCCTAGGGATTAATTGGCTAACTAAACATAAAGACATAGTAAATTGCCGGGACAAGTCCTTTACATGTTTGGATGATTCAGGGAAGCCTGTAGAGATCAGAGGTGTTAAAAGGCCTCTTGAACTCAGACAAATTTTAGCTATGCAACTGAAGAGAGCCAAATGGAAGGGGTGTAAACTTTATGTTGTCTATGTGAAGGATTTGGAGGAAACACCTCCTAACTTAGATGATTATCCAATCCTTCAGGAATTCAGAAATAAGTTCTCAGAAGACTTGCTAGAACTTCCACCTAAAAGGAAGTTTGACCTCTCTATTGATCTAAAGCCTGGGACTGAACCACAGTCTAAAGATCCTTACATGATGACTACTATAGAGATGTATGAACTAAAGGTTCAGATTCAGGATCTCCTTGATAAAGGATTTATACATCCTAGTGTTTCACCTTGGGGTGCACTGGTGATTTTTGTTAAAAAGAAGGATGGTACTTAGTGTTTATGCATTGATTACAAGATGTTAAACAAAGTGACCATCAAGAATAGATACCCTCTTCCTCGAATAGATGAACTATTCGATTAGATGAAAGGAGCAACGGTGTTCTGAAAGATTGATATACAATCTGGGTACCATCAACTCAGAATCAAAGATGGGGACATCCATAAAACAACTTTTAGAACAAGATATGGGCACTATGAGTTTGTAGTTCTACCTTTTGGGTTAACAAATGCCCCAACAACATTCATGAACTTGATGAACAGTGTGTTTAGAGATTGTTTGGATAAGTTCGTGGAGATTTTCATTGATGACATCCTAATATACTCCAAAACCATTGAGGAGCATGAGGAGCATTTGCGAATAGTTTTGTAGTGACTAAGGGAACGTAAGCTCTATGGTAAACTATCCAAATGTTCATTCTATCAAAAGAGAATTCATTACTTGGGCCATATCATATCCAGAGAAGGGATTGCGGTTGATCCAACCAAGATCAAAGCAATACTTGAGTGGCCTGCTCTTGCTAATGTTCATGAAGTACGGAGTTTTATGGGGTTGGCCGGTTATTACCAGAAGTTTGAAGAAGGATTTTCTAGGATAGCAACAACTATTACATCCCTCCAGAGAAAAGGGAAACGGTTTGAGTGGATAGAGACTTGTGAGAAAGAATTTTAGTTGTTAAAACAAAAGCTCGTGTCCTTTCCGATATTGATCATTCCTGATCCAAATGGTCAATTTACAATTATCATAGATGTGTTAGGTGAAGGCATAGGAGGAGTGTTGATGCAGGATGGCAGAGTTGCAACTTACGAGTCACAGAAACTGAAAACCCATGAGGTAAATTATGCCCCACATGACCTCGAACTTGTAGGGATTGTGCATGCCTTATAGATGTGGAGACATTATCTACTCGGGAAACCCTTTGAGTTGTGGACCGATCACATGGGATTACAATATATCTTCACCCAGCCAAATTTGAATGTGAGGCAGAGGCATTGGCTTGAGTTCTTGAGTGAGTATGACTTTGGTATAGAATATATGAAAGGAAAGGAGAACATAGTGGCAGATGCACTCAGTAGGAGAAGGCATTTATCCGCCATATCCACTACTAGGACACAGTTGAGAGAGCATGTGCTAGAGAAGTTACCTGGTGATGACCATTATGAGATGGTTTGATCTGCCTTACAAATAGATCCTTCTGATTATATGTTCAGTGGCTATTCTTTTGACAGTGATGGTATCCTGCGATACCAAACCAGGATGTATATCCCCGACTGTGTAGGGTTGAGGAAGATTGTTTTGGAGGAGATGCACTATGTTCCTTATGCCAGTCATCTAGGGGTGACCAAGATGCTTAATGATGTGAGACCATTGTACTTCTGGCCTGGGCTGAAGCGTGATATTTTAGCTTTTGTGGCCCAATGTTTAGAATGCTAGCAAGTCAAGGCTGAGCATATTCATTCGGGAGGATTGTTGTACCCTCATGATATACTCGAGTACAAGTGGTAGGTCATAAGCATGGATTTTATTCAAGGTCTTCCCATGACTAAACAAAGGCATGATGTTATCTTGGTGGTAGTTGAAAAACTCACCAATGTAGCACACTTTATACCTAGTAGCTTGCGAGATGGTTCCCTAGCTCTTGCTAGGAAATATGTTCACAAGATCTTTCGATTACATGGGGTTCCAGAGACTATTATTTCATATAAGGACACTCGTATGACATCAAGGTCCTGGACAACCTTGAATGCATCACTAGGCACACAACTGAATTTTGGTACTTCATACCACCCCCAAACAGATGGTCAGACAGAGAGGGTGAACCAGGTCGTGGAGGATCTATTGAGGATGTACTGCATGGACCAACAGTACAAGTGGGAAGAATATCTCTCATTGGTGGAGTTTGCTTATAACAACTCCTTTCATGCTTCTTTAGGCATGGCCCCATTTGAGGCATTATACAGACGCAAATGCCACACACCCATTACTTGGGACAGGGTAGAGGATCAAGTGGTTATTGGTCCTGATATGGTCCGCGAGATGGAGGAGCAAATGACATTGATTCACTCGCATCTGAAGGAAGCAGTTGATAGGTATAAGAGTTATACGGATAAGAACCGCACCTTTAGACAATTCCAAGTTGGAGATAAAGTGTTCTTGCGTGTACACCCATAAAAGAGTTCTATCTCTTTTGGCAGGGTGTCAAAATTAGCCCCGCGCTATGTTGGTCTGTTTGATGTGGTAGAAGTCATCAATCCGGTGGCTTATCGACTTGCTCTACCACCCGCTCTAGCCCGAATTCATAGTGTTTTTCATGTTTCATTATCGAAACCTTATCATCCTGATGCCTCTCATATCTTGGATTGGCGTGCTTTACAGGTGCAGGATCCGAGAGTGGTCTTAGTGGAGCCTACTCAGGTTGTTGACTAGCGTACCATCAGGGTACGCAATGCTGATGAGCTCCAGTATAAGGTCCAATGGGACCAATTTTCAGCTTATAGTGCTACATGGGAGGATGCGGACCACATGCATCGTTCCTTCCCTCATCTTTTCAGTTAGATGTTGTTTGTGTTTGTAGATTGGAAGACTTTTGATGTGATCTTTTACTCATGCTACAATGAGTTTTTGGTGTGATGATTATGTCTTGATGTCTTGGATATTGTTATACTTCAATTGTTGTTTGGACTATCATGCTGGAGACACTTATATACACTGTTTTGCTCTATGTTATGAGATATTGCTTATGATACTTTTGATTTGGTTTCAAAATTATTGATGAGATAATCATACCACGTTATGCTTACATTGCAAATGATTATGAATATGTTTGTGTTGTTCATGCTAACATGACATCTGGATGATGTCTCTACCAAGTGGGGATGGATGTCATGACCGGTTGTTGTGACCTCCTTTTTATGCGGATCATTAAGTCAATTTATGCTGACTTGATGAATCGACATGCCTTGGTATTTATGGAAATTGATAAATGTTTAATTTAATGAGATGGAAATTGGCAATATGTTGCAACTTTAAAATGATTATTTAATTTTTGATATATATATATATATATATATATATATATATATATATATATATATATATATATATATATATATATATATATATATCATGTGAGTTAATGATGATAATTTCTATTTTCGAGTGTTTGAGTGTTTGCAGGCCGGAGGACAGGGGTGTGGTCAAGGAGAGAGGTCTAGCTCCCCGCCTAGTGTCAGATTCGGATACAGTAGTGCCACGCACACGCCACTTTAGAATTATCTAATAGTTTTTGCTATGAGTGGTTAATGTTAAATGATTTAAAATGAATATCTGCATTGTTTTTATTTATGTTGTCTGAATAGGAATGTGAATTAGATTAGGCTATTTTATAATTGTTAAAAATTTGAATTAACAAAATTATGTTAATTATGTGAACTTTTATTTTATCCTTTTTCGTTTACATTCATTTTTAAGGGAAGTAAAACCAAGAAACGGTTATTGGCTAATATGGATTTAATGCCAAGAAAACTCTTCATTATGCACACCTTTTTTCTAACATGCATGGGGGAAAAAGTAGTTGAAAAAAAAAAATTGAACTGGGATTTCATTAGGCAATTTTTGCAGCAATATTCAAAAAGACAAAATCTTGCATCTTTGCATATCACTAGACTGTGACAGATTTGACGACATCATCAGGCAGGCTGCATCTTTGTTTTCAAAACTAAGGTGTGAATCTTGTTATTTAACATCTTACATGTTAGTTCAGTTGAATTTAAGAAAAGATTATGTTTGTTTGGTCATGTTCTCGGATTACACATGATGCATTTGGATCTTTTATTTTCAATTTCATTGAAGTAAGTGATATATTTTCAAAGAATATCATTTAAAACAAATTTATCATCTAAATACTATATGCTACTGCTTTTTTGGTCTTAAGACTTATCTCGATCAGTTGCATACAATTTTTTTTATTCAGTACTATGAATGCAATAGTTTTATCCTACCTTTAGCCTGTTTTTAAAAACCTTTGATCATTTTGGCATTTTGAACAGTCATTTATAGTTGCTTCGATATGATATCTTTTAGCTAATCCAGGCACTAATAGTAATGGGGGAAACAAAAGCTACCATCATAGCCTAGGTTCTTTCTTTATTTCTCTTATCTTGGACCACAGTCTCATGTGACCCTGGGCGAGCCAAAGTTGTGGCCCTGAATCTCTCCAACATTGCCCGTGGATGGCTTTAAGCTTCCACCTTTAATTAGTTTTCTCTCCATTTTCAACTTTCCCTTTATTTATTTTGGGTTCTTCCTCACATTTTCTCTGTTTTATAATTATAGAAATAGGATAGAGAGCTGAATCTATTTTAATTGCGGCATATGTTTCTTACACATTCGGTCTCTGCAAGGTTAATCAAAACATCAACTAGCCCAATCTTTTCTTACGATGAGGAATGTCTAGGTTTGGACGTTTAGCAATGTTTTTCTAGACTCTCATTTGCAGACCTTTCTAAGGATGGATATGGTCTATGTTTGGACGTTTAGCAATGCTTTTCTTGTTTCTTCAGGAACTTTCAATGCATATCCTACTTCCAATGTGTGTCTTTGTCCTTTTCAGAAGGGTCCCGCCTGATAGTTGTGGTTCACAACAATCCCAACTTGTTTTGGGCCGATTTGGGAGAATGTCTCTGTTTTAAGCCGTGTCCAATCTTGTTTGAATTATTTTGATTCACTATTGATAGTTAATGAGTTCATAGAACTAATCTTAACACTTTAAGTTTATGGTTAAACAGAGAGATAAGGTCCAACAGCCATTACATCTTTGGTGATAACTATGTTAATTAATATCCATTGACCGAGCATGCTGTGTTTTAACTTGAGAATTTATTAAGTTGCAAAGTAGGCAAAATAAACATATTTGCGGGTTGTTTTACGTTGCTTTTGTATGGTGAAAATGTGACCACACTTCTATGAATCCTTACATGCAAGAAAACTCAAGAATGAGCCCTCACAAATCGATCCACAGTTCTCTATGCATAGAGTTGCAAAATTTGTAAAATTACTCTCAGCTAGAGCTATAAACTCATGACCTTGCTAGTCAACCACACAATGAGAGATTCCAAATCAAATACGAGGGCAACAATGCCAATATCTCCAATGAAATATAAATGAATGCAATGCAATGTAAAATTAATCTAAGATGAGCATGCAAGTATGCAAATTAGGCTATGAAAATGGAAATGAAAGAGTTACAAACCCTCTAATTAAACTATGTGAGATTAATCTAAAACATGAAATGAAATGATACCATGATGATGCAACTATGATGAAAGTTAGGATGTGATGTAGATGCAAGATGAATGCCAATGATGCTCCAAATCTTCAAAACTTGATGCAAGAATGTCTCCAAAAACTTCAAGATGACTTAGAAAACCTGTACCATAATAATAGCATAAAATTCAAGTGTATGCAAATGAAGAAGAGAGCTCTTCTTTTATAGGAAGTGAAAAGGAATGGACCATTGTGATTAAGAGGCAAAAGACTTAATCAATGATGGAGAAAAAAAGAATCTTGATCCTTGTGCACAAATATCCTCCAATAGGAAAATAAGAGTTGACTTTATGT
This sequence comes from Chamaecyparis obtusa, assembly GCA_027943335.1. Classification (NCBI taxonomy): domain Eukaryota; kingdom Viridiplantae; phylum Streptophyta; class Pinopsida; order Cupressales; family Cupressaceae; genus Chamaecyparis; species Chamaecyparis obtusa. The sequence goes on along the minus strand of BSBK01001898.1, from coordinate 185,578 downwards.
GCATATGAGACAAAAGTGCTTTTTCCTTTTTATAAAATAAGAATAAATACTTTATTTGTGCAACTTAGGATAAGAGGAAAAGAAAGAATTTTTTATTTAAATAAAAGGGGAGGAAATTCCTTTTAATTAAATAAAGGCTTAGGATAAAGTGATTTTATTATTTAATTGAAAGAGATTTTTAATTAATTAAAAGAGAGCATGTTCTCTTAATTAAATAACATTTTTATTTTTTTTCTCTTTTAAATTAAATAAGGCTCAAACCTTAGGAAATATTGAATTGATTGTGATTTGATCAAGGAAATTGATATAATTGATATTGTTGATATTTGAAAATATTGATTCAGGGATTTGATAAATTGAGAAATGGGGGCCCAAAGTCTAGGGGACCATTTTAGGGTGCATACATTTGCCCCTCTTTGACTAATGTGAGATCGATTTGGGATCACATGTGGTCAAAGAATGAAGTTGAAATGTGAGATCGATTTGGGATCACAAAACAACTCAGATGTGAGATTGATTTGGGATCACATCCAGACAAACATAGACAAAGGATTCTAGACATGAGGTCGATTCAGGATCATATCCAAAATAAGAGATAAGAATCTCAAACTTGAGCAAAAGCTCACAGAAAGATAGCCGAATTAAGAAAATCAAGGAATCAAGGATTAAAATCCAATAGGTACTGTCCCCTCAGAATCGAAAGCAAAATCAAATAGAGAGGAACAACAAACTGATAAAGATTTGATCAAATCATAATGAATCACAATCGAGAATAAAGGTAAAATAGATTAACCATTAGGTAGTGAAAACATTCCCTAGTGATGAATTAGAAGAAAAGAAGTGGGGTGAATAAAAGACTAGAAGTTTGAAAGACATGAAAAAGGAAAACATTTCATCAAAGATCGAAAAATTATGCCTCAAAAGGTCAGTAAACTGCATAGAAGAGAATGGAATGTAAATTTGATGATCAAGGTGAATGCGGATTTCGGTTTCGATCCCGAAATGAATAGAAAATGATGTGATATGAAAGACAAGGAGCGAAAGACATGATCAAGAAGAATCAGAAGATGAACATAGTTGACTGACTAGTCCGTCAATGATAAAAAAGAGTGCTCTCTCCATATGCAAAATGCAAAAACTAAACTATGATGAACCTAAGAATGCAAGCTACTATGAAAGTGGTTGAATTGCAAGGTCACAACGCTTATAGACATCTAATTATCATCATCGAGCATTATTGGTAATGTCGTAAGATCATACAATACACACTAGTATGACTATGTGAATATGAATATGATCTTTATCAGATAGATATGTGGGAATCTCACCTAGGCATCAAAGACATGTAGGTCAAGATGACTAATGCAGTGAGATCACCTAAGTTTGTTATGGAAATATTATGCTTGTATCAAGACACATGAAAGTCAAGATAGCTAGAAGCATGCACTCGCAAAACAATCAAGGATAATACCTTGTCAATCCATAGTGTCAAGTAAGATCAGCATAAATGCTCATGATAGTTAGGATCAAAAAAATATACCCACAAGAAGATAAAGAAATAAAACATGTTCTCATGCCCTCAGTCTTCTAGCTATGCATCATCAAAAACTTCTCAGGGAGAGACCACTCATCAAAGAAATCCTCATAGACAGCACACAAAGAAAAATAAAGTCAACATATTTCAACGAGTTGATTGTTTAAGGGCGTGTGTGTTGGTCATAGAGTCAGACTCTGGTTATCACATCTACAAATGAGAAATATCGCATCAAACTTAGACTATTAGGTAAGACATCTGATAAGTGTTAAGAAACACTCGACGCAAGGGTAGTGTTGAAAAACACTGTTTGGGGTGGTTTTGAAAAACACCTATTTGTGAAAATGCCCCAAGAGACAAACGCATGTAAAGGACCTATGCTAACAGTTATGCCCCTAGACAAAGATAAAGACCAATTCTAGACCAAGTCAAATAAGGTCAAGGCATGATGGAAAGTGGCTAAGTGTCGAGGATGCATGCTAACAAATAGGGGTGCAAAGGCCTCAAGTAGCGCCTGTTTCCAGGTTTTCACCACTTGGATTTTATTGCAATTTTTCTCTTTTTTTTCTTTTTTTAATATTTTTTTGCTACCAAGGCACCTATTTTCAGATTTTCACCAAGGCACTTTTTCAATTTTTTTGAATTTTTGCATTTGTTTGATTTTTTTTTTTGTATTTTTTTCAGGATTTTTTATACTTTTTAGGATTTTTTTCAGCAGCATATATGAATTTTTTTTTGGTATTTTTTCAGGATCATAAAATATGTACAAAGGATGCCTCCAGAAAAAATAGGCATCAAACTCTCAAGCAAGATCACATCGTGTAGTCCCAATGTCTAGCAAGGTGAGGGACAAGGTGGATGAGCAAGCTGGTGGAGGAAAGGAGAATGAAAGCGAATGAAGGGAAGAAATCTTCAAGGTCAAACTCCTCAAGAGTACCCAAGCTAGGGAAAAAAATTGTCATGTAAAGCACATTTAGACAAGCAATGAAAAGTCAGCATAGGATAAGCCTCAAAAGCATAATGCAAAAGAAGGAAAGGATGCAGTCCAAAAGAGTAGACATGTCAAGAGGCTTCATAGCATCGTATTTTACTCTTTTTTATTAGATCAAGACCAAAGGGGAAAAGGATAGCGAAAGACTAGAATGAATGGAGGAAAATAAATATGAAGGCTAAACATGAATGGAATGAAAGCAAGATCATCGTAAGATAGCTTACAAGATAACCAAATGTTCATGTATAGGTCAACATTGTCAAGATCAAAGATGGAATGGATGAAATATGTAGAAGAACTATGCATGATGCCTGATTACTAGGTTTTCATCATGGTACTTATCCAAGGTGCCACAAGAGAGTGGTTTTCACCATAGGATGAATTTATTTCTCTTTACTTTTTCTACCAAGGCACCTGTTTTCAGGTTTTCACCAAGGCGCATTTTCAATTTTTTCATTTTTTTCTTTCTTTTTTTAAAAATTTTTTTCTATTTTTTTAAAAATTTATTTTTTGGAAGAAGACAAGATTTTTAGATAATGCTCCTTGAAAGGATAAAATCATGATATGCCAAGGATTCAAAATGATATGCTCAAAGATGCTAATAGGGAAAGGGAGGTGGAATAGGAAAATAAAGGATAAGGTTTTATGTAAAGTGAGTGAGGTTGGAAGATAGGAGGAATAGGAAAATGAGGAAAAATGATAGAAGGTAGAAGGATAATGAATGGAAGGATTGTGAAAAGGTAGATGGAAAGAAAGGTAAGATCAACGTCAATACACACCTTGAAGGGTGGCGTAAATCATATTCTAGTCCAAATGTGAACCATATTCTGGTTCATTATTGCTATCTGACTCCTCGAAGAGAGGATTGGTGTACTTGTTATAATTCTCAAATGTGAATGGAGGAATACAAGAAGGAATATGGCAAATGTGTAGCAGAGGTTGTGGTTCAAGCGCATGGAATGGAAGAATATTTTTGGAAAAAGATGAAGTGGAAGCCTTTGGAAGCTTGAATGTCAACTTCACTTTTTGCTCAACATAAAACTCTTTCAAGAGAGACTTTAGAATCCATATAGCTTTAAGCTTTCTATTTTCTTTTGATGTGTTAGAGAGAATATCTTCAATGATGGATTTTGGAACCCATACTTGTCTTGTATTTTTCTTCTTGGATATCTCTTTTGACTTTATGCCCCCATGTCGATTAGAGGAGACATGGTGATCTTTTTTTGATGGATTCTTGTATTGCTTCTTTTTCTTATATAGAACATTCAAGTTACTTCCAAAGGACTTGGGATTTGTGGAAGAAGGAAAATACGACTGGTTTAGATGGGTGGATGGATGAAAATGATTCAAAGGTATGCATCTATGTTGATCTTGAGGGAAGATGGGAGATGGAGGGACGTAAGGACCCAAAATAGATGATGAATTAGGAGAATTAGGAGGGGAAAGTGAAGGGACATAAGGGCCCAAGATGGAAGGAAGATGTGAAGCCCTTAGTATTGGTGGAGGAGGTCCAAGGATGGATGTGGAAGATGCAAAAGGATAATCAATAAGTTCATCAGCATCTATATGACAACCAAGGACATCAGCATCTTTAGAGTGAGCATTAGATTTTTCAACAGGATCATGCACATCTTGAATAGGAGCACCTTCTTTGACAGGATCATTCAAAGCTTGTGAAGACTTAGGAAGAGTAGAAAGTGAAAGTGAACATGGAGTGGTAGAACAAGAAGATGGAAGACTTTGATTTTGACAAGGATCATTGGGTAGCATAAGCATATCAACTTTCTTTCAATTTTCAATAGGCTTTACATTAGAAGTAACAATACCATTTTTAATAACCTTAATGGAAGTATCATCTTTGGAAAGTGCAAGTGTGGTAAGGTTATTTTGATTATCAATAAGCTCAACGGTGTAAGTAGTAGCTTGGTCTTGCTTAGGAGATGGTGGAATGAATGTAGAAGAGCGTAGAGGATCAAAAGAACCATGAAATGGAGGAGATACATCATGAAGAGAATTGGATGATATGGAGGGTTCCTGATCTTGATCTTTATTTATATTTTTTTCTTTATCATTTTTAGAGTCCTCTTGACATGGAGTCACTTCTACGGATAAGGAAGCATGTTGGAATTGTATGGAAGACTTTGGAGGAGATGTTGAAAGACTAGCTAAAATAGGCATTATAGCATTTAAAGGCTTAGGCTCTTTAGGTTTAGCATTATTGAAAGTATTTGTAGCCAAGTGAAGGTTAGCTTGAGTATCTTTAAGAGGTGGCTCTTGAAAATAACTATAGGGAACTGCATGGAAAGCCTCAAGATCTTTGTTGGATGAAGGATTTATGAAAGATTTGGAAGACTCAGAAACTTTAGGAAGTGTGTGGGTATTGGAGGAAGTAGAGGATGGAAGGGAACCATCACAAGAAAAAGATTCAACATTAATATGATCTTGCTTGAGAGTGCAACCTTTATTTTCAGCATGAGAACTTTTAGAGGAGAGATTCTTTTGACATTTGAAATCAGCGCGGTAGATTTTCTCTTCCTCAATAGGCATATTGTATTGTTCACAAAAATAATCAAAGAATTCTTCAAATTTAGAGTCATATGGATCACCATCACAGTCTACCCAATATGACTCCCTCTTAGAAATTGCAAGTGTACCATGAGGATGATGCTTAGGAATAGAAGTTTCATGGGCATCACTACATTATCCATCATCATAGTCATCATAGCCATCATAGATGGGTGTGTCACTCTTTGTGGAAGAGACATCATAAGGACTATCACGTTGCTCTTTATGGTATGTCTTTTGAAGAGAAGTAAGACTCTTGGAAAAAGTAGAAGAAGAATGAGATCGTGAAGAAGAGGAAATTGAAGACTTAGTGGAAGAAGAAGACTTGGATAATGAAGAATGTGAATAATGTTTAGAAGAGTCATGGTAAGATTTGGAAGATGAGGAAGAATGAGAAAACTTAGATGATGAAGAACGTTTAGAAGGAGGTTGTGATATGATCATGTCTATGATCCTAGCAAAGGCATCTGATTTAATCATCTTTTCCTTTATTTTTGCCATAATTTTATCACCCATAAGATATTTGGAAGGACTATTGGAGGAATAAAGATATTCTTGAAATTGAGCAATGAGTTCAAGATCATCTATTCTCAAGAGAGACTCCTTAGCAAGATAGTTGAAATTTATGGTTCTAGAAGAGGAGGAAACAAGCGTAGAAGAAATGAATAAATGAATAGAAGAAAGTAGACTAGATAATAAGAGGAAAATAATCAAGAAGAAGAAGAAGAATTTCCCATGGGAATAGAAGACTTTAGAAGAACATGGGAAATGGAGAAGAAAGAAGAAGACTAAGATTCATCTTATGCAATTGATACCATACCGTTCATTGAGATGTTGAGCAACATGACAGCACCTAAGATCTAACAACTGGAGGTTGTTTCCTTTGACTAACTTGGTATCTTGTTGTAACTAATATGAAAGAAAGAAACTCTAGGTGATAAGTCAATCTCTCAAAGTGCCAATGCCAACCTAGGATAATTAAGATTCTCTATTGTCCAAAGAGAAAAATGAAAAGATAGAAAATAAAAGGGCTTTACCAACACTGTCAAAGAGGTGGTTTAAATCAAAGGATGAATATCCTTGCACTTTTGAATCAGGAGGTTGGACTAGGCCAAAATTCAATTGAAATTGAGATAGATGAAAAATGATTTAGACAATAAGAGGACCAAAATTTTCCAAGGGTGTAATGAACAATTTTAAAGATAGAATTTTTACTAAGAATGGCTTCCTAACTTGGAAAATTATTTCTAAGAAAACCTTGTGAACCAATTGAAATCACCCTTAGAAGGCAAAAACCATGAATTTGCAATCAAAACAAGTCTCTGACAGCAAGGTAGAAAACCAAGCAAGTTGTGAAAACTTGGTGTTTCAACTCAGGAACTTAGTTTGTTTTAAAAGATCAAGTAAGTACATCAATAGATTTTCATCATTGAACAGGCACATAAGACAGCAACCAAGAAGTTCAAGCAAACAGTCTTCAAACAATGGGCAAGGGACAAAGCAACCTTGCGCATGAACGGAGATAGTGACTTAGTATTCCTACTCCTTAAAGGTTCTACTTGTGTATGTTCTTGAAGATGTTTTAGCAGGCACGTAGAACACAATGACACCTTATCAAGCTGTCTACAAGGATATACATAGCTTTCTAAGGAATCCTTGATATATGCAAGGTACGTGAGGCCCAAATCCATAGATGAGAAAAATCTAAAATCACACAACCGGGGGGAGATGGTAATCCAAATCTCCTCCTTCACTTCTCAAAGGTATAAAGTTCTTTGAGGTTTAGCCAAGAGTGATATCAAACTCAATTCCCAAGAGAGGTGTCTTTCAATTCACCTCTCGTTATTTATACTCCATCGGAACATAGGAGTTAAGGTCATCCCTTGAGGTGGTGTGTCCCCAAGCAGGCCTTCTAGAAATAAAAAGTAAGTAATTCACTATCAAAAGCATTTAAAGCACTAAAGGTGGAACACTTAACTCTTCAAGTAAAAGTGAAGTGAGTCCAAAAGTGGAACATTTAACTCTTCAAGTGAATGTGAAGTGAGTCCAAAAGTGGAACATTTAACCCTTCAAGTGAATGTGAAGTGAGTCCACAAGGTTGAACATTTAACTCCTCACACAAACTCAAAGTGAGTCCAAAAGTGGAACATTTAACTCCTCACACAAACTCAAAGTGAGTCCAAAAGTGAAACATTTAACTCTTCACACAAACTCAAAGTAAGTTCACACTTTAGAAAACTAATGAGATCAAGAAAGCATAAAAAGGGGGAAAATTTGTGGAACACTTAATGCTCTTTTCAAGTAGACCCCTCCCCTATGTATGAATGTTGATATTGCATCCAAAGGGTAGAAATGAGGGGTGATTAGAAATAAGCGAGTCCAACAACCCAATTAAGCTAATAAGATCAATCAAAAGTATTCCAAAGTTGCTTATCAATACTATTCACAAATGAAAAAGGGTTTGAACAATGAAATATTTAACTTTCCAAGCAAACATAGAGTGAGTCCACAAAGTGGTGCATTTAACTCCCCATGTAAACAAGGAATGAATTTATGCCCTCAATCACTCAATGAGATATTTGATATTGAAACAAAAAATTAGTTAAGGTTTAAACACAAGCATTTACTTACATAAACTTGTATGAAAACAAATTTATGTTCATTCATTTCCCATTAAGAGCATCAATTGAAATGTGTTCTATGGAAGCATGTAAACACTCAAGCCAAACATATGAGAGATTCATTTTTAATCCCAAAATCTAAATGTTGTAGAGATGTAACAAAATACCTCAAGTCCAATACAACACGCTTAGTAGATTTTACCTTTTGTTTGTTTATTTTAAGCATTTTTCATGAAAGCAAGTCATGCACCTTTAAATGAACAAGACAAACAAACAAGAAAATAAGATATGTAATATATATCCAACTTATGAAAACCCTAAGGTGGTTAGATTTGAAAATTAATTGTTAGGAGAAATAATAACCAACAAATAATTTAAATGACAACTTACATCATGCATTGAACCATGTTAAAAATAAGTGCATGCTAATCATCAAATACCCTTTTTTTAATTTTGATTTTTGACCTTGTCAACAAGATTGGACTTATATTTCACATGAATCTGGACCTTAAACCTAAAATGTAAAAAAGAGACCTCTGTCAAAAAATAAAGAGCTTTACAAAAAATGCCAAAATTTTGAAAAGATCTTTTCATTTGTGCCCTAGAGAGCCATTTTACCAAAACAGACCAGTTTTTGTAAATCAACCAAATAAGCTATGATATGACCTCTAAATTAAAAACACAGTAAATGGACCCCCTGTAGAATTTCGAGACCTTTCTAGAAATGTAAATTTTTTTTAAAAATACGCTGATTTGCACCAAAAATTAATTTTTTATGAAAAATAAGAAAAAATCATAAAAAATACAAATCACCTTCAAAAAATCTGATTTTTTTTTTGGAGTTTCTCTAATATGTCGCCAACTTGCAAAAAAACTTTCAGACAAAAACACCAAGCCGTTTGGGAGATATGATCAAATCATTGAAAATCTAGGGTTTTCCATCTCCAAACAATTCTGCACAAGGGTTAGCTCCAAAAATAATCAAAACCAGCATGTAAAAGTGGGTTGCCCTATGGTGGGCACAAAAAATGTATGGTGAAAATGTGACCACACTTCTATGAATCCTTACATGCAAGAAAACTCAAGAATGAGCCCTCACAAATTGATCCATAGCTCTCTACGTAGAGTTGTAAGATTTGTAAAAATTTTCTCAGCTAGAGCTATAAACTCATGACCTTGCTAGTCAACCACACAATGAGAGATTCCAAATCAAATAAAAGGGCAACAATGCCAATATCTCCAATGAAATCCAAATGAATGCAATGCAATGCAAAACTAATCTAAGATGAGCATGCAAGTATGCAAATTAGGCTATGATAATGGAAATGAAAGAGTTACAAACCCTCTAATTAAACTATGTGAGATCAATCTAAAACATGAAAGGAAATGATACCATGATGATGCAAGCTAGGATGTGATGTAGATGCAAGATAAATGCTAATGATGCTCCAAATCTTCAAAACTTGATGCAAGAATGTCTCCAAAAGCTTCAAGATGACTTAGAAAACATGTAGCATAACAATAGCATAAAATTCAAGTGTATGCAAATGAAGAAAAGAGCTCTTCTTTTATAGGAAGTGAAAAGGAATGGACCATTGTGATTAAGAGGCAAAAGACTTAATCAACGGTGGAGAAAAAAAGGAGCTTGATCCTTGTGTATAAATATCCTCCAATAGGAAAATAGGAGTTGACTTTATGTCCATATAAAACAAAAAGTGTTTTTTTCCTTTTTATAAAATAAGAATAAATGCTTTATTTGTGCAACTTAGGATAAGAGGAAAAGTGGAGATTTTTTATTTAAATAAAATGGGACAAATTTTTTTTTAATTAAATAAAAGCTTACGATAAAGTGATTCTTTTATTTAATTGAAAAAGATTTTTAATTAATTAAAAGAGAGCATGTTCTCTTAATTAAATAAATTTTTTATTTTTTTCTCTTTTAAATTAAATAAAGCTCAAACCTTAGGAAATATTGAATTGATTATGATTTGATCAAAGAAATTGATATAATTGATATTGTTGATATTTGAAAATATTGATTCAGTGATTTGATAAATTGAGAAATGGGGGCCCAAAGTCTAGGCGACCATTTTAGGGTGCATACAAGATTCATGTTAGAAGTCTTTTCACATATGTGAACATTACATTATAGTTTAGTACCGTGCTATGAATTTGAAGGTTCCTTGACACTCCAACTGAGGGAAGAGTGAACCGCTACTTCTAGACAATGATGCCCTAGCTGGATACAATACATGTATTTAGGCGACGGTTTTGAATGAAATCTAAAAGGAGAAAACCCTATTTTAATAGAATAGAATCTGTGTCCACAAGGAAGTGTCTATTCACAAACTATGAACCACTATTAACAGTAAAGAATACCATAGTTGCAAGAAAAAGTAGAATAATAGATTCAATGACCTGTTGTTAAACTAAGGTGGAGAAATATTATTTTGTGAAGAGTTAAACATTAGAGATTGGTACTGAATGGTAAAAGAATGCTCATTAGAAATGTAAAGACTGTTAGCAGTGTATCTTTTCTCTTCCTAGAACAAATCTAAAAAATTGTGTAAATAGATTCATTATAGAAAGTTTGTTTCCAGATAATCTATTCAAAATAGTTGTTATTCAACTTTTAACCATATTAAAATTATTCATTATTTGAAAGTAGTTATGTTTTGTTTTTTTCGAAACAACATCTTAGGTTCAAATACTTGTGTGAAATGAAACTTCTTGTAGAAATGTTTATTGATTATGATTCTAAGATGCTGTTATTTTATTTTCCTGTTTCATGTGGAATCTGGAATGTATCAATTGATGGAAGTTGTGCCGAATGTAGATTACAAGGGAGGGTGAATTCTTTTATTTACCTGCCAGTTCAAATTTGGGTTAATACATTGGCCAAAGTGAATGCATTTGTTCATTTTGACATGCATTGTTATGTTTACCCCTTGCTACATCCGTTGTATAGAACCTACTATAGGCATATGTGCTTGTAGGTTAAGTTACACGGCTGCACTAAGACCATATGAATCTGTCAGTAGCGAGAAGCTAGGCTTCTCGTGCAGGGACGGGGCGTTCTTCATGTCAAGAAGAACCCTGGGGAAGCTCATCACTTCCAGAGATGACCACTCCACGGTTGGGCGGTAAAAGCGCCTGGACCCCACCTTTGTTCTTAAGGAAGCGTAAGGGACTCAGTCCGAGGCTCAGGAGACAGAACGCGATGAGTTGATACTTCTAGTGCTTATTTTTCTTCTTCTCTTTCTATATTACATGTTGTACTTTATCTTGTGATCAACAAGTTGGTCAACACTTCTGAATGTAATAAACTTTGATGTATCAATGTAATTTGTAAGTTTTGATTCCTGAGTCTGACAAGTTGGTCGGCATGTAACTGTATGTTATTATGATTCATTGTACAATTGACAAGTTGGTCGCTTCTATGTTCCTCTTGATGTAACATGTGATAAATGTATTGGATTGTCGATCTTTTCTTTTGACTCTTGACTTTTTATGCTTTAATGCTTATGTGGCATACTTGTATGTAATCTCAATCTTTATATATGGTATCAGAGCTAGGTTCTACTCTGCGGCCTTATGGGTCTTATGCTAATGCTATGCATTGTGTGATGATGCAGGATTTTGATTTGTCATCATGATGACTAGGAATGCTAGTAAGGGAGGATCTAGTAATGACACTGGGGAATCCAATGAATGCATTGATCAGATATTTGCCTTGTTAACTCATCAAGGTACACTTTTGCAGCAGCAAAAGGATAGAATGGATCACCTGGAGAGTAGTATTCAGGGTAGGGGTCCTACAAATTCTGGTGAGGAATTAGGACAAAAACATGAGAAGTATTTGAGGGAAGAAGCCCAAAGGAAACAAGAAGAGGAGAGGAGAATAGAAGGGTAGCATAAAGCTAAGGCTGATGCAGCAACCACTATTTAGACTGCGACTAGAGAGAAGATCTCAGCAGAGCTAAGCAAGGACCTCAAAAAGGTCACTCATCCCACTTTCAATGGGAAAGCCTTAGGAGATGAGGCTGAGGCTTGGATAGCTATGATGGAAAGGTACTTTCAGGTTTGAAATTTTACAAGATAGACACGAGCCATGTGGGAAACCTTCGAGTTAAGAGGGGAGGCTATGACTTGGTGGGAGAACGTAATGTCAAAGAAGAAGCTTGAACCTGGTTAGGTCACTTGGGAAGAATTTCTACAGTTGTTCAAAACTCATTGATTACCGAAGCTTTATTTTGACAAAAAGATTTTAGAATTCCAACATCTAATATAGGGAGTCATGACAGTTATCGCCTATCACGAGAGATTCTGTCATCTTGTGAAATATGTTCCACAGTACTAGAACAATGAGGAATTCCATACTCAAAAATTCATTATGGGGCTACGACTGGAAATTACTATAGAGGTACTGATGCATGAGCCTAAACAGATGGAGCTAGCACTTAGAAAGGCTCTAAAATAGGAAAAAAAATTGAAGAGCTTGTCAGTGGTTAGAGTGCCTCAAAAATCTGGTATATCAGGAGGTTTCAAAAGAAAATAAGATAACCATCAAAAGGGAAATGAAAAACACCAGATCAAGAACATGAAGAGTCGAGGCCAGGGAAATTTTGGAAACAAGAACAATAATAGGAATAACCAAAATAACAATAACAGGAATGAGAATAGGAACAGTAGGTCAGAGGGGTGACGAGGACCACGGGGTGGTTGCTATGTTTGTGGTGGAGACCACTTTTCCAATCACTGTTCCCAAAGGTTAGCTCAGAGAGAAGGTAAAGCCTCTCAAGTTCAGCATCACATCCACGCTACAGTGGATAACTTGCAGGCAGAATTTTAGGCTTCTATTTAGCTGACAGGTAAAATTTTTGGTCATAATGTATCTATACTTGTAGATATTGGTGCAACTAAATGTTTTATAGATCCTAGAGTAGCTTCCAGATTACCCATTAGAGCTGGTTATATGGCTAATCCATGGATTGTAGAATATGGAAACCAGGCAGAGCAAAGGGTAGAACAGTGTTTGGTTTGTAGTGAATTGGAGTTACCCAGCTTCATAATGCAAGTGAATCTCTATTTAGCACCTCTTGGGTCGTATGACATAATCCTAGGGATTAATTGGCTAACTGAACATAAAGCCATAGTAAATTGCCAAGACAAGTCCTTTACATGTTTGGATGATTCAAGGAAGCTTGTAGAGATCAGAGGTGTTAGAATGCCTCTTGAAATCAGAGAAATTTCAGCTATGCAACTGAAGAGAGCCAAATTGAAGGGGTGTAAACTTTATGTTATCCATGTGAAGGATTTGGAGGAAACACCTCCTAACTTAGATGATTATCCAATCCTTCAGGAATTCAAAAATGTGTTCCCAGAAGACTTGCCAGAACTTCCACATAAAAGGGAGTTTGACTTCTCTATTGATGTAAAGCCTGGGACTAAACCATAGTATAAAGATCCTTATAGGATGACTACTATAGAGATGTATGAACTAAAGGTTTAGATTCAAGATCTCCTTGATAAAGGATTTATACATCGTAGCATTTCACCTTGGGCTGCACCGGTGATTTTTGTTAAAAAGAAGGATGGTACTTTGCATTTATGCATTGACTATAGGATGTTAAACAAAGTGACCATCAAGAATAAATACCCTCTTCCTCGAATAGATGAACTATTCAATCAGATGAAAGGAGCAACGATGTTCTCAAAGATTGATCTATGATCTGGGTACCATCAACTCAGAATCAAAGATGAGGACATCCATAAAACTACTTTTAGAACAAGATATGGGCACTACGAGTTTGTAGTTCTACCTTTTAGGTTAACAAATGCCCCAACAACGTTCATGAACTTGATGAACAGTGTCTTCAGAGGTTTACTGGATAAGTTCGTGGAGATTTTCATTGATGACATCCTAATATACTCCAAAACTGTTGAGGAGCATGAGGAACATTTGCGAATGGTTTTGCAGTGACTAAGGGAATGTAAGCTGTATGGAAAACTATCCAAATGTTCATTCTATCAGAAGAGAATTCATTACTTGGGCCATATCATATCCGGAGAAGGGATTGCGGTTGATCTAGCCAAGATCAAAGCAATACTTGAGTGGCCTGCTCTTGCTAATGTTCATGAAGTACAGAGTTTTATGAGGTTGGCCAGTTATTACCAAAAGTTTGTAGAAGGATTTTCTAGGATAGCAGCACCTATTACATCCCTCTAGAGAAAAGGGAAATGGTTTGAGTGGACAAAGACTTGTGAGAAAGCATTTCAGTTGTTAAAACAAAAGCTTAGGTCCGCTCCGATATTGATCATTCCTGATCCAAATGGTCAATTTATAGTTATCACAAATGTGTCAGGTGAGGGCCTAGGAGGCATGTTGATGAAGGATGGCAGAGTTGTGGCTTACGAGTCACATAAACATGAACAACATGAGGCAAATTATGCCCCGCATGACCTCCAACTTGCAGCGATTGTGCATACCTTATATCTATGTGGAGATGTTATCTACACGGGAAACCCTTTGAGTTGCAGACTGATCACATGGGATTACAATATATCTTCATGCAGCCAAATTTGAACGCAAGGCAGAGGCATTGGCTTAGGTTCTTGAGCGAGTATGACTTTGGTATATAATATATCAAAGGAAAGGAGAATAGAGTGGTAGATGCACTTAGTAGGAGAAGGCATTTATCCGCCATATCCACTACCAGGACATGCTTGAGAGAGCATGTGATAGAGCAGTTACTTGGTGATGACCATTATGAGATGGTCTGATCTACCTTGCAGACAGAGCCTTCTGATTACAACTTCAGTGGCTATTCTTTTGACAGTGATGGTATGCTGTGATACCAAACTAGGATGTATATCCCTAACCGTGCAGGGTTGAGGAAGATTGTTTTGGAGGAGATGCATTGTGTTCCTTATGTCGGTCATCTAGGGGTGACCAAGATGCTTAATGAGGTGAGACCATTGTACTTCTGGCCTGGGCTAAAGCATGATATTATAGCTTTTGTGGCCCAATGTTTAGAATGCTAGCGAGTCAAGGTTGAGCATATTCATTCGGTAGGATTGTTGTACCCTCATGATATACCCAATTACAAGTGGCAGGTCATAAGAATGGATTTTATTCAGGGTCTTCCCATGACTAGATAGAGGCATGATGTTATCTTGGTGGTAGTTGACAAACTCACTAATGTAGCACACTTTATACCTGGTAGCTTGCGAGATGGTTCCCTAGCTCTTGCTAGGAAATATGTTCATGAGATCTTTTGATTACATGGGGTTCCAAAGACTATTATTTTTAGATAGGGATAATCGTATGACATCAAGGTTCTAGACAACCTTGAATGCATCCCTAGGCAGATGACTGAATTTTAGTACTTCATACCACCCCCAGATAGATGGTCAGACAGAGAGGGTGAACCAGGTCGTGCAGGATCTATTGAGGATGTATTGCATGGACCAACAGTACAAGTGGGAATAATATCTCTCATTGGTGGAGTTTTCTTATAACAACTCCTTTCATGCATCTTTAGGCATGGCCCCATTTCAGGCATTGTATGGACGCAAATGTCACACACCCATTAGTTGGGACAGGGTAGAGGATCGAGTGCTTAATGGTCCTAATATGCTCCGCGAGATGGAGGAGCAAATGACATTGATTCGCTCACGTATGAAGGAAGCAGTTGATAGGTAAAAGAGTTATGCGGATAAGAACCGCACCTTCAGACAATTCCAGGTTGGAGATAAAGTGTTCTTGCGTGTATGGCCACAAAAGAGTTCTATCTCTTTTGGCAGGGTGTCAAAATTAGCCCCATGCTATGTTGGTCCGTTCGATGTGCTAGAAGTCATCAATTCGGTGGCTTACCGACTTTCTCTACCACCCGCTCTTGCCTGAATTCATAGTGTTTTTCATGTTTCATTATTGAAACCTTATCATCCTGATGCCTCTCATATCTTGGATTGGCATGCTTTACAGGTGCAGGATCCGGGAGTGGTCTCAGTGGAGCCTACTCGGGTCATTGACCAGCGTACCATCAGGGTATGCAATGCTGATGTGCTCTAGTATAAGGCCCAATGGGACCAATTTTTAGCTAATAGTGCTACATGGGAGGATGCAAATGACATGCGTTGTTCCTTCCCTCATCTTTTCAGTTAGATGTTGTTTGTGTTTGTAGATCATAAGACTTTTGATGTGATCTTTTACTCATGCTACAATGAGTTTTTGGTGTGATGATTATGTCTTGATGTCTTGGATATTGTTATACTTCAATTGTTGTTTGGACTATCATGTTGGAGACACTTATATACACTATTTTGCTCTATGTTATGAGATATTGCTTATGATACTTTTGATTTGGTTTCAAAATTATTGATGAGATAATCATATCATGTTATGCTTACATTGCAAATGATTATGAATATGTTTCTGTTGTTGATTGTAACATGACATTGGGACGATGTCTCTTCCAAGTGGGGAGGGATGTCATGACGGCTTTTTGCGACCTCCTTTTTATGCGGATCATTATGTCGATTTATGTTGACTTGATGAATCAACATGCCTTGGTATTTATGGAAATTGGTAAATGTTTAATTTAATGAGATGGAAATTGGCAATATGTTGCAACTTTAAAATGATTATTTAATTTTGGATATATATATATATATATATATATATATATATATATATATATATATATATATACATACATTGTGAGTTACTGATGATAATTTCTATTGTCGAGTGTTTGAGTGTTTGCAGGTCGGAGGACAGGGGTGTGGTCGAGGAGAGAGGTCTAGCTCCCGCCTAGTGTTAAATTCGAATGCAGTAGTACCACACACACACCACTTTAGAATTATCTAATAGTTTTTTCTATGAGTGGTTAATGTTCAATGATTTAAAATGAATATCTGCATTGTTTTTATTTATGTTGTCTAAATAAGAATGTGAATTAGATTAGGCTATTTTATAATTGTTAGAAATTTGAATTAACAAAATTATGTTAATTATGTGAACTTTTATTTTATCCTTTTTCTTTTACATTCATTTTTATGGGAAGTAAAACCAAGAAACGGTTATTGGCCAGTGTGGATTTGATGCTGAGAAAACTCTTCATTATGCACACCTTTTTTCTGACATGCACGGGGAAAAAGTAGCTGAAAAAAAAAAAATTGAACTGGGATTTGATTAGAGAATTTTTGCAGCAATATTCAAAAAAAAAAAATCTTGCATCTTTGCATATCGTTGGACTGGGACAGATTTGACGACATCATCAGGCGGGCTGCATCTTTGCTTTCGAAACTAAGGTGTGAATCTTGTTATTTAACATCTTACATGTTAGTTCAGTTGAATTTAAGAAAAGATTATGTTCGTTTGGTCATGTTCTTGGACTACACATGACGCATTTGGATCTTTTGTTTTCAATTTCATGGAAGTAAGTGATATATTTTCAAAGAACATCATTTAAAACAAATTTATGTCTAAATACTGTATGCTACTGCTTTTCTGGTCTTAAGACTTATCTTGATCGGTTATGTACAATTTTTTTTATTCAGTACTGTGAATGCACTATTTTGATCCTACCTTTAGCATGTTTTTAAAAACCTTTGATCTTTTTGGTGTTTTGAACAGTCATTTATTTTTGCTGCGATATGATATCTTTTAGCTAATCCAGGCACTAATAGTAATGGGGGAAACAAAAGCCGCCATCGTAGCCTGGGTTCTTTCTTTATTTCTCTTGTCTTGGACTGGAGTCTCATGTGACCCTAGGCGAGCCAAAGTTGTGGTCCTGAATCTCTCCAACATTGCCCATGGATGGCGTTACACTTCCACCTTTAATTAGTTTTCTCTCCGTTTTCAACTTTCCCTTTATTTATTTTGGGTTCTTCCTTGCATTTTCTCTGTTTTATAATTATAGAAATAGGATAGAGAGATGAATCCATTTTAATTGCGGCATATGTTTCTTACACATATTCAGTCTTTGCAAGGTTAATCAGAACATCAACTAGCCCAATCTTTACTTACGATGGGGAATGTCTAGGTTTGGACGTTTAGCAATGTTTTTCTAGACTCTCATTTGTAGGCCTTTCTAAGGATGGATATGGTCTATGTTTGGATGTTTAGCAATGCTTTTCTTGTTTCTTCGGGAACTTTCAATGCATATCCTACTTCCAATGTGTGTCTTTGTCCTTTTTCAGAAGGGTACCGCCTGATAGTTTTTGTTCACAACGGTCCCAACTGGTTTCGGGCCGGTTTGGGAGAATGTCTCTGTTTTAAGCTGTGTCCAATCTTGTTTGAATTATTTTGATTCACTGTTGACAGTTAATGAGTTCATAGAACTAATCTTACCACTTGAAGTTTGTGGTTAAACGGAGAGATAAGGTCCAACTGTCATTACATCTTTGGTGATAACTATGTTAATTGAAATCCATTGACCGAGCATGCTGTGTTTTAGCTTGAGAATTTATTAAGTTGAAAAGTAGGCGAAATAAACATATCTGCGGGTCGTTTTACATTGGATTCATGTTAGAAGTCTTTTCACATCTGTGAACATTACATTATAGTTTAGTACTGTGCTATGAATTTGAAGGTTCCTTGACACTCCAACTGAGGGAAGAGTGAACCGCTACTTCTGGACAATGATATCCTAGCCGGATACAATACATGTATTTAGGCGATGGTTTTGAAGGAAATCTGAAAGGGGAAAACCCTATTTTAATAGAATAGAATCTGTGTCCAAAAGGAAGTGTTTATTCACAAATCATGAACCGCTATTAACAGTAAAGAATACCATAGTTTATTCAAATACCATAGTTGCAAGAAAAAGTAGAATAACAGATTCAATGACCTGTTGTTAAACTAAGGTGAAGAAATATTATTTTGTGAAGAGTTAAACATTAGAGACTGGTACTAAATGGTAAAAGAATGCTCATTAGAATTGTAAAGACTGTTAGCAGCGTATCTTTTCTCTTCCTGGAACAAATCTAGAAAATTCTATAAATAGATTGATTATAGAAAGTTTTTTTCCAGATAATCTGTCTAAAACAGTTGTTATTCAACTTTTAACTGTATTAAAATTATTCATTATTTGAAAGTAGTTCTGTTTTTTTTTCGAAACACCATCTCAGGTTCAAATACTTGTGTGAAATGAAACTTCTTGCAGAAATATTTATTGATTATGATTCCGAGATGCTGTTATTTTATTTTACTGTTTCATGTGGAATCTAGAATGTATCAATTGATGGAAGTTGTGCTGAATGTAGATTACAAGGGAGGCTGAATTCTTTTATTTACTTGCCAGTTCAAATCTAGGTTAATACTTTGGCCAAAGTGAATGCATTTGTTCGTTTTGACATGCATGGTTATGTTTACCCCTTGCTACATCCATTGTATAGAACCTACTGTAGGCATATGTGCTTGTAGGTTAAGTTACACGGCTGCACTAAGACCATCCGAATCTGCCAGTAGCGAGAAGCTAGGCCTCTCGTGCAGGGACGGGGCATTCTTTGTGTCAGGAAGAACCCCGGGGAAGCTCATCACTTTCAGAGCTAACCACTCCATGGTTGGGCGGTAAAAGCGCCCGGACCCTACCTCTATTCTCAAGGAAGCGTAAGGGACTCAGTTCAGGGCTCGGGAGATAGAACCCGATGAGTTGATACTTCTAGTGCTTATTTTTCTTCTTCTCTCTCTATATTACATGTTGTACTTTATCTCGTGATCGACAAGTTGGTCGACACTTCTGAATGTAATAAACTTTGATGTATCAATGTAATTTGTAAGTTTTGATTCCTAAATCCGACAAGTTGGTCAGCATGTAACTGTATGTTATTATGACTCATTGTACAATCGACAAGTTGGTCGCTTCTATGTTCCTCTTGATGTAACATGTGATAAATGTATTGGATTGTTGACCTTGTCTTTCGACTCTTGACTTGTTATGCTTTAATGCTTATGTAGCATACTTGTATGTAATCTCAATCTTTACAAACAATCAAGACAAGAAAAGGATTAGCAAACATTGTTGAAAGAAAAGATATATCTGACTTTGATGTAATGGTGGATGTACTTAAGGATGGTGGATTATGAGGTATGTGACTGCTTTCTCATACAAAATAAGGTCGCAAATCATGTAATCATATTAAAAGGAATAGGATGACATCCAAATCAACGAAATTTGGATAAATTAGATTTGATGTATTAAGATTAGATGTAGAGGAATAAAAGGGAAATGAAGAGCTCAAATAGTTTGGGATTCTTTAAGAGATGTGGTGAATACAAATATCCATTTTTAAGGGATCATAACAAAGGCCCATCTTCCAGCATCATTTTTTTTTTTGAAAATGATGTTCATTTCTAGAAAAATATTAAATTGCCTAAGATATTTAGAAACCCTTTCAAATGGTTCTAGAAATCTCCAGGTCTTTCAATTGCAAGGAGCTTGAAACTTAGAATCAAACTATCTCAAAATTCCATGCGTATTATTTCTCACTAAGTTTTTATCTGCCACCTATTACCTACATTTGGTTCAAATAGACTAATTTTGATTATATTACCACCATTTGACAATTGTTGGAGACACATCCGCTTACTTCCACGAACCTATTCATGGGATTGTTTATGCATTGTAAATTCAGAAATTTCTCCTTTTTGGTAGCACTTTGTTACAAGGGACTCCTGGAGACTTCTATGGTATTCTAGAAGGTGCCAACATCATTTTCTTCCTTTTTAAACTGTTATTCTAGTCAAATTGTGGAGTGGATTTACTCCATGTTGTTTGTAGTGAAATATATTTTAATGGAGAGCGGATTTGAAGCATCATATTCTAATTTTATCTACATAGAGGAAATGAAAACCATAGTTCGGGTTTCAATAGTAGTAATGTACTTAGTTTGGAAAATAAAGGTCTACGTGGACCTAATATTTCACGAGCTCTAATGTAGGCTGGAGAAACTTGAGTAAAACATTAGCCCAAAATCCCACTTGCACCCTCACTTGAAGTTTTGAATCAAGCAAATGAATTGCAGGCTTTTGCTAGATTTCTGAATGTGTCTTCAATGCCAAGATCATGGTTGGTGCATATTTTAGGCATGTATTATGATAAACATATTTTTTAGGAAAGCATTATAGGAATGTTTTTTGGGTAGTGATGATAAGTCTTTAAATTTGACCAAAAAGGATGTTTTGTTTGAAGAAATTTTTTTAAACGAGCAATGATAGTAATTATATTCTAAATTCACGATGTTGAAATAAGTAGTTGTAGTTGCACAAATCTTTCCAACCATGCGGTCTAGCCTTGTGGACCTTCCATCCACACTACCTTCTTCCAATCCACGATCATCAACGAAGGCAGTCTAATTCTCCACAATCCTTGCCCACTCAAATCGGTCTTTCATTTCATAAATGAACATAGTTGTATGGCAATCTCTAGCAAATTTTATATTATATTTTTATTAATATTTGAATCATAATTATATTATATTAATATAGACCTAATTAAACTAACTTTTATAGGTAAAATTGTTGGATATTATTTTCCTCGATAACTTACTAATGTATTCATACTTTATCCATTGTTAAAAACTACATTTGTATCAAATGCACAATTCATTTTCAACATTTGGGAGAACTATGTTGCACTCCAGCGTTGTTAACTTGGCCTTCAACCACTTTATTTTTTTCTAAACTTTCCAAAAAAATATTTTATTAATACAAATTTTGAAAAATAAATTTATATCAAGATGATTGACTTCTATACAATTATTCACAATTTATTACCTTTTTTAATCTTTTGGTTATTTTATATTTTACAATCACAATAAAATCAAAATATATAAATTATTTTATTATCTGTCATATTTTATAATAAAAATTACTAAATAGAAATATTAAATTATTAACATTTAAAATTAATGTATTTTATATAAGATAAATTAAATTAATATTTAAATATGATAAATTGTATAAATTATTAATTATATATGTTTAAAAATTTTAAATATTATTTTTTATTTTAGATTTTAATATTTATATACTATAATATATAATAATATTATATATAAATAATAATTTCTATGTTTAAATATTATAATGTGTTTTTTATTCTTTCAATCATAATTTATATTCACGCTTTTGTTGCAATATTGTGTAAACATTAGTTTTCAATGTTGTGACAATGATAAAAAAAATTATCATCTTCCCAATTAGTGCACACCAAGGGTATAACTATACAGTAACAATTTGACCTTATGGGTGCTCCCCTGTGCTGAAAGTTTCATATTTCGTGATCTTCATATCTATAAAAGATTTGATTTGATTTGATTGCATATTGACTTGAAAATTTGATTTCATCTGTCAAATAGGTATTGAGTGAAACCTCACCTAATATAGTTCATCAGGTTAAAAAAAATTGAACTATAATGATTATGGCAGATAGAATGCACCAAAGTTTTTTTTTAAAAGGTCAATTTTTTTTTTCCAAATTTATATAAACACGATGATTTTTTTAAAATTTTTTGTGGTTTTGGATCAAAAAATGTGCAGATTATCAAGAATAGATATTGAAAATTTTATGAAAACCTATTGTATTTTCTATTTTTTGAAATTTAGTCAACTGTATGTTCTGTCTGGAACCAGCTTAACTGCTTCTATTTATTATTTATTTATTTGAAATATAGGACCCGATTTTTCAAAATCAACAGTCCATAGTGATGGAGAAGAGTTGGTCTACCATTGAAGCATTCATCGCCCTTGATTCTTACTTTTTGTTTAGTTTTACAAAACTTTATTTGAGTAGTGATCAGTCTGGCTCCTTTTTTTAGACCTGTCATCATTTGTAGTAGCCAATACCTACTTGTCGGACTAAGTGTCACGTGTGGCTAGAAATCTCATCAACTAAAAAGTCAAAGAAAACTGAGGTGATCGAAAGTTTGTCATAAAAGCGCAAATGTCAGTCTGAGTACAAAATTATAGCAGGAATGGAGTTGTCTGGCCCTCTCCAACATTTGTTGTTGTTTTTGCCCACTCCATACTCCGTTGCACCTCTTGAAATTGTAAGGATTACCAAAAAAACTCAATCCCACCAACCACAATCACATAAGCGAACATACTAAATCATAACTCGTTAAGAGATCCTCAATCCATCTAAATGCTCTGAAAATTCATAAGTCTTCATATAATGCTCAAGTGTTTCTGTTAAAAGGAAAAGCTGCAGACTGCAGATTGATAACAAAAATAATACTACTTTCTTGATTGCTTGAAGAAGAGAAGAATTCTAGATGAAGGTCGAACATATAGTCGCCATGAAGTTGAGAGGGAGATGGATTCTCAGGCCATGCATATGATTGGATAGACACCAACCGGTAGCGACTATGTAGCCATGAAAAAAGACATCATACTAAAAGCACTTAGTACACTTAGTTTTTCTAGTTTTTTTAAAAAGTGATTCTTTGATATGGTGTCTATTTTAAGAATTAGAAGTTTTTGATCCATCCGAGCAGTTCATTGCATTACCATGGTCATAAGGTAGTACACAATCCACCATCAACACAATGCCAAGATACGCAGAAATATATATGGTTCTGGGAACCACACAAAAGAGATTTTGACATTTCATGGTGTTCAGGTGATTCAAATTCTAAATCCAGAGAAGCAAAGGACTCGTCTTCTTTATGATCATCTTTTCCACAATGTAGAGACTTTGAAGAAGCTACTTGAATGGAAGCAGTCTTGATTTGTTGGTAAGAGAGGCGAATGCCATGAGGGATATTTAAAACAGGAAGAGAGTTGGGAAAATTGAGAGAAGTGAGAGGACCATGAATACAATACTTGCCCACATCAAAAGCTCTTGCTGCTTCTTCTGCAGTTTGATAGGAGCCCAACAAAAGGCATTTTTTGGGTTCTTGGGAGCCTAATCTTGAACACCCATTTGCCCACCCCTATGAGGTATATGTTGCAGCCTGTAATGCCCAAAATTTACTGAGCACTACACAACTTACTAAAAATAGTTTAACATATTCTAAAGTCCATTATAATATAGCAAAACATAAATTGTTTGAATGAACAATTGAACATTTAAGCTATAATTTTTACTACAGAATTAACACAGAAGTTGAAGTTTAATATACCAAAAATATTTCTTTTGATTTTAACCATCATATGTTTTGGCAGGAAAATTAATTTATGAAATAGATTTATAGAATATACAAAATCAATTATCTACTAAACATTTCAACCAGAAGTTTTCAACCAAAACAATTTCTGATAGCATAAATGTAGAAAATAAATTTACCATTTATTCATAATTTTCTTAAGATTTTCATCAAATGCATTTTTACAGAGATTTAACTTATGAGCAAAATTATGGAATTTGTAGAATTACTACATCAAATGTAAACTGAAGATTTTGAAAGAAATTAATTTATGTTGACATAAAGGTAGGAAATTGATTTAAAATATACAACAATTCAACTTTTAGAGATACAATAATTTTTACAATGAAATAACTTGAATTACAACAGTAGTAAATCCTTTTCAAGAGGATAATAAATAATTTTTAATTTTAGCTAAAATTTGAATCTTCACTTGAACTTTAACTTTACACCAAGAAAGCCAAAAAAATTCGCAAACATAAATTTTTTTTTCACATGGCCATGGAGGCTCACCTCCTAGCTTAGGCCATTACATGGCCACCCTCGAGCTAGGGGAAACAAGAATAAGATGAGTTACACACAACAACACAAAGCATAAACATACAAACACAATTTGGTACAAAGACTTTCACAATTTACTCCTTTCCCAAGCTTGCACAAAAGATTCTAAAGATTGAATCCATAGATGGATGAAGGTGGAAACTTCTCTTATGAAGACACATATCTTATAACAAAACATCATTTCAATATATATCACATGCCTTCACAAGGCCCTTCCAACTAAACAACTCAAATCTATGAACATCAACACATCGCTTATGGCCCCCAAACAAATATAAGAAGGCTTTCATAGGTGCCCATACAACCATGTTCTCATACATAAAGAATTTCCAACTAGGCCCTTCACCCCAAGTCCTCATCAAATCCTCCCAAGGATGAGGGGTAAACTTGCACACCCAAAACATGAAGCAAATCAAGAAAATAAATAAGAAAAAAATAAAAAATCACACAATGAAATCAAACAATATAATATTCAACACAAGGTACTACAATTTACAAATTTCACACTAGTACATTTCTTCATTGCATATACAAAATAATTACATGATACAAGCTACCAACCTCCTCCTAAGCAAAGGCAAAATTGAACGGTTGAAGAAGAGTTCCTTTGACTCCAAGCTTGCTATCCCTCTCAAATCTACTAGCCCAAACACTCTCTAGTCCTCTTCTCACTCTCTCCAAATCTAGCATAAACAAGATGAACAAGTGTGTGCTTTCCTAAGTCTCTCTCCCCTAAAGACATTCAAACAATCCTCTCTCATCTCCCTTCCCAAAACAAATTAGGTTTCTAGATTCAAGACAAAATGACACTTTCCCTTTCTATAGTAATGGGATGAAATTCAACACGTAGAAAAGTGAAGCAACCTAAAGAACATTTATATTTTCGTTTATACAAAAAATGGCCCATTTGGAGAGACAAAAAGGTAGTTTAGGGAAGTGGAAATAGAAGAAATAAGGCCCCTAACCCATGTACTAACCCTGGGGCATCAAAATACAACCTAAACCACACCCTGGCACTCCACAAAACCCCTCAAAAAAAATCTCACCATTATATAATTTCTCAAAACATAATTCTTTCAAAAGAATATATTTATTTAGAAATAGAAGTGAATTTTTTTGTTCTTTTTCTTTTTCTTTTTCAAAAAAAAGAAAAGCCACTTAATATTAAAATATTTAAAAGAAACCTAAGTAGGGAAAATGATTTAATAAAAAGAAATAAAGAATAAAGAAATAAAACAACCTCAAATTTATTAAAATATAAAGTGTCAATCTAAAATCACATAACTTGTTTAAACTATAAAAAAAGAAGTCTAAAGAAAGATATAAAATAAAGTGTCATTTTAATTTGAAATAGAATAAATAAAAGAATAAAAGAAATGAGCATCCCAAAGTGGGAAACCTTAACCCTAATATGATATTAGGGTTAGGCCCCACTTAAAAGTATGGGAAAACCCTAAATTTTCTCATTTCTTACATTTTATTTTGCAGGGTTTGAGGAGTAGCTATGAGATGGAGAAAATTTTCTTGAGTGTTCTCACATGAGAACAAGTGTGTATATGCACACCTTGGGTGTGCATAGACACACATATTCTCTTGTGAGAATAAGTGTATATAGATCTACCTGGGTTTCCTCAAACCCTCATAGGAAGGAACCTACAACAAGGTTGAAGGAAACCCGTTATTTCCTTTTTAGCCACATGTTGTTCCTTCTATATTTTTTAAAATCTCTATAGATAGTCTAGGTTTCATTCTAAATTTTTTAGCAGCTATGAGGGGGGTGATCCTACCCCTACTGCCTGTACTGCCTCTGCCCCTACCCTCTTCTCATGAAATCTCTACACTCATTCAGTAGCCTCAGGTTGCACTATTGTTGTGTCCCCCCTCGTTCCTCTCCTTCACCCACTCCACCATTTCCATGCTCAATGACAAAAGTACTAGCATGCCGATCACTACCCATTTTATGGATTAATACTTCATCTTGAGGAAGATTCAAAATACACTGCAAGAGGTGTAGTGGAAGATTTGACAGTGGAGAAATAGGGGAGGAGGAGAGAGGTATAAGTAGGGAGGGGAGGGGAGGATGTACCTAGCCTGGTTTTTTGCATGGGAGATATGTAGATGGAATCTTGCATGTCAAAAAGTTGTTGCTACAAGGGTGGGTGGGTAAGCAACATGCAGTGTCTAGACAACTTAGGGAGATGCGAACATCAGAACTTTTTACAAAACATTTTCCCTAAATAAAAGCATGTCACATTTTAGTTTTTACCTTTTGTTTTATTTATTAGAGTTTAGGGGCTGATGATTACTTTTAGACAGTAATAATTTGTAAGGCTCCAACTAGATATAGTAATTATCCGTGTATTGTATATATTATGTTTTGAAATGTTAATACAAAAAAAATTTATACACAATTGAATTCATAAATTTTAAATAATAGGTATAAGTTATATTCTATTATCCTTTATCTTTTGTTGTGTTCTATAATGATCACATGCGTTTAGAACTTATGTAGTGCACAAATGCATGAAAAAAAGACCGACCTTTTTTTGGAATTAGACTGGAATTGGGAATTTTCAAATCCTGAAATTGACATTTTTGATGTTTGTGTTCAAAACATGAAACTAGAATAGGGATTTGTGAATTCCCATTTACCCCTAAACCCAACATTTGAATCTTCCTTCTAAATAGGAGAAATTGCAAAATCAATTCCAATTCCATTAAATGGGAATTGGGGGTAAAGAAAAATTTATAATATTTTGAAATCCATATACAAAAGATATTTTCCATTTTCTCATTATGAATTCCAGGTTAACCAAATGGTTCCATCCATATTCCAAAACCATTTTCTGAATTTAAAACTTCCAGAATTGTCAAATACTAGAATTTGACAATTCCAATGTTATTTAATTCTAGCAACCAAACGGATCCTAATTGACCTTCCAAACCTCTTCGGTGTACCCATTGCACACCAAGGTGTGATTGCTACTTAACAATTTGAGTAAATGGGACAATGGGTAATGTATAGACAATGGTAAATAATTTAGGTGGGATGATAATAGTAAATTGCAGACAAACATGGAAAATGAAATTACCATTAATGGTAACATGTTTTGACAAAATATTTGACAATAACAAAATAAATTGTTGACAACTTATATTATTTATGTAATGTATAAGATAATATAATAATATATATTTACAATATATTATCATTTTTTATGATGTATAAAATATTAAAATTGTTAAAGTTAAAATTAATTGGTTTGGATTATTATAAGCAAAAAAATATGGGTGTTTTCCCTTACAAAACCACAACCCAAAGGCATAGAAACAAAATATATTTACAAAAAGGTCAAGAGAAGACCATTGACAACAAAATAGAAAGTACATATAGTAACCCACATCAAGTATGGGTACACAACTCACCCACAACAATAGGAAGAGGGTGAGAGACTGAAGAGTGATTCTTCCTTCATCGATGAACAACCATCCATGCGATACCTTCAATAGGATCCCCAACATAGGATGGTGGGACCCTCAACAAGAGAGAATCAACATCATCAATAGGACCAGAGTGCTAACATTGTTGAACCTCAACAACCATAGACTAGAGGATATTAGGAGCAGTAGCAATCAAAGAAGAGTTAACACTACTAGTGGGGACTAAATTAGCAATAAGAGGTGGAGACAGATCGAGAAGGACAATTGAGGTTAGAAAAAAAGGATCATCACCCGAGGAGAAGACATCATCATCTTGAAAAATGTCATCAAAGGAAGAGTTGTAGGCTAGGCCATTTAGATGATCATCATTTGCATCCTTCCACCATGTGGTATCACCTTTACAATGCCAAAAAGAAAAATTTATCGCTAGATAACTAGTAGAGAAGCACCACCTACATCTAGAGGGGATGCCTTCAAAATTTAGTGCTTGGGTCCATGGTTTGTCCCTAACCATGAGAGCCACATCCCCCAAAAGGGATGTGGAGATGTCAAGTTCAACTAGAATGCGAGATAAAATAGATTGACTCACCTAAGTCGTAGCCTCATCCAACTTTAAAATATATCCAATAAAGTTTTTGATGGCCTTAACACAATAATTGATGCAAAGGCCCTAGGTGGACTTACAATCAGTCATAACAAGAGGGACTTTCATAGTGCAATTACAATACCAAGAAAATTTCTTCATCAGGATCCTTCTCCTTGATCCTATCCATACCAAACTTTATCAGAGTGCACCCAATTCTTTGTGCCACCAAAGGCTCTAAATATTATCAACATCACCATTTTCCCTCAAATACATTAGTGTCTTCAACCAAGAAACTATCTCTTACTAAGTGTTCACTAGCCCAATCACCAAAAATATGCCTCCTTGCTGTCTCTAGACAAACCCGCACACAAAGAGGTATAACTTTTGAAGGAGATTAAAAAATTTTGATCACTCTAGTGAGGATGGGCATAATTAGTTTTCCACAAACATAATCCAAGCTTAGCAAGATCCAACAGTCGGTTGGAAAGATATTGCCCATACACTGGACTGTAATTTTCTTGAACAATCATCTTCAACTTTCTTCAACATTGTCTAAACCTCTCTTCAATCTCCCATACATCCCTGCATAATTTATCAGAGTGCACCCAATTATTTGTGCCACCAGAGGCTCTACATCTTATCAACATCACCATTTTCCCTCAAATACATTTTAAACCAAGAAACTATCTGTTACTAAGTGTTCACTAGCCCAATCACCAAAAAAATGCCTCCTTGCTGTCTCTGGACAGACCCGCACACAAAGAGGTATAACTTTTGAAGGAGATACAAACTTTTCAATCTCTCCAGTGAAGATGGGCATAATTAGTTTTTTACCAACATAATCCAATCTTAGCAAGACCCAACAGTCAGTTGGAAAGATATTTCCCTCGCACTAGACTGTATTTTTCTAGAACAATCATCTTCAACTTTCTTCAACATTGTCTGAACCTCTCTTCAATCTCCCATACATCCTTTCATACAAACTCATATGAATACATAACATACATTTTTTATACTCTCCCCAAAATTCACATTAACCACGGTAGTGGGGGAGTCTAATTCATTATTAAAACTTCAAAATAAATTTCTGATTGCACACTAAAATCTCTGTCAAGGAACAGTCAGAACAATCTTACTTCCTCTACCTTAAAACTTAAAAAAAAAACACAAATTCTCATGGAAATGAAAAAAACTCAAACTATAATCATCCTAATACATTTCCATGTCAATATTTCATTGAAAGAAGGGTTTTAATAACACAAAACAATGACTATTCCCTCATGGCATAGAGTGGATAGTTTGCAGAAAATTAAAACTTTATTGATTGAAACTCCATTACATTGTTGCTTTAAACCTAGAACACATACCGAACTTCCCTACACACCTCTCCTCTCAAACACACACCTACACTCCACCAAATAACAATTTCAAACCGGTTTGCAACTCCTTGGACCGGTAATAATCAGTTATGAGATTGTTATATTTAAGTTTAGTTTGTCAAAGTTGTCAACAAACTTTCCAACTTCAACAACTTTAATTCCTAAGGCATTTATAACATTTCCATAGCCTTTTTAAAGGTTTACAAAACTTTAAAACACCCTAACACACTTAAAAACCTCATACAAGCCTTACTAGGCCTGATTTTGCCAATATGGGCAAATTACATATTTGGCACCTTTAGTGCATTTGACATCAACTTTGAGGCTCTATTGGCCATTTACAAACATTATATACCATATACGTTATTATTCAAAGCCTACTAACCTAGGATCAACTTGTTCTTCCCTAGTGACCCCTATGTGTCCTTATCCCTTCTTAATGCCATTAAAGGCTTACAAATTTGATCTTCAACAAAATGATCAAAGGATTATCAAAACACAAATAAAGGACCATTAAAGGTCTTATTACAATCATATGACCTTTCAAGGTCATGTTCATCTCTTGGTTCTCCCTAGGATCTATTAGTGACCCTAGTGTCTTCTTAAGTCTTCATCCTTGGTCCAGGTGCCGCTGCACGAAGAATTCTCCCAAAAATTGAAATGGGAGATTTGGAAGAAAAACCCACTTTGGACGCACTTTGAGCGGTTCAGTAAGAGGGTTAAAAGAGGCTGATTAAGGTTTGACTGAGAGAGAGTGATTCCTCCACATCCATAATTTTCTCAATATTAAATTACATTTGTCCTCAAAAGTAAAAACAACAATAAAAAAATCCTATTTCACAAGGAAAGAGCTTGATGTTACAATAGACTAACGATCTCCAAGACTATGACCCAATGGTGTAGATATAAAAGGGAGGGTTAGAAAACAACAAATCTACAAATTGATCCACAATGTAGAAATCCACATTTTCCACCATTTTCAAGCTACAAACCACCATAGGGGGGCCTTGGCACATACAATGGGATGAGCTTTCACCTTTGAAGTAGAGGAGTTTTTAGGCTAAGCACAAATCTTTCCACCAATAATAGAAATAGGGGGAACCCCAATCTTCATAGTAGTAGACACCCCACCTCCACTAGAACTAGGAATCTTCAAGCCCTCCATAAGAAAAACTGTCATAGGCCTATCAACTACAAAGGGAACATTCAATGTCCTTTCCAAAGCCCCCAACCTAGGAGAAACCGAAACTAGCAGGGTAGACAACATGGGCGATTTCAAAATGGCCATTGAGTGGGAAGCAACTTTGGTATACTCAAACAACACAAACGACCCCATTTATATAAATATTTCTTAAACCTTGGTTGTAATCCCTATAGGCAAGAAGCTACACTATTTCACTAAGGATCAAGATCATCAACTCTTCATTGAAAATCACGATAGAGAGAAACCCTATGGGGACTTGTTAAACATCTCAAATAAATAAATGAACCTTAGTTATAAGCTCTATAAGCAAGAAGCCCCCAATATTTCACCAAGGATTAAGATCAACAAGTCTCTATTGAGAACCATAGTAGAGAGTGACCCTGTGGAGACTTGAACCTTGGTTGTAGGTACTATAGGCAAGAAGCCCCACCATTTCACCAAAAGATCAAATTAAAAATTATAATTTCTATTTCAAAAATTATAAGAAAAATCAAAATGAAAAATGAAAAGTAAAATAAAATCTATTTAATTAGTAAAATGTCAATTCATAAATTATTTATTCAAAAATAACATATGTTTTAAAATTTGAATTAATAATAATTAAATATTCACATCATATATATACTTAATTGTATATTTAAACATAATAATTAGTAAAATAAATAAGAATAAATTTAAATTATTCACTTCCATTATCAAGTTGTTTATATAGCATGCATATATCTTAAAATCATTCAATTATATATTATATAGTATACTATAACAATTATTAAAATAAAATAAAAATATGTATTTTAAAATTTTAAATAAATAGTTTATTTATAAATTTTTTAAATCAATATTTAATTATTAACATACTATATATTATTTTTATTTTTATTTCTTATTAGGATTATGTTCTTATGTTAGGACTCATAGGTATATCTTTTTAGGTTTTCTTTTCTTAAATGTCTTGTTAATTAATTAAATGACAACCATAAATATATAATTAATTTAAAAAATGAAATGATCACAATCTATTGTCTTCAAGATAGACTATGTGACAATTTACTTATTAGTTTATTCAATTGTAAATAAGGTAAATATTTAAATTAAATGTTGTTATTAAATGTTAGTCAAAGTATATTGGATTTATAATAATATATTAAAGTGTTTATTTAAAATTATTTTATTGTTAACTTATTTAATCTCTCTCTCTCTCTCTCTCTCTCTCTCTCTCTCTCTCTCAACTCTTCTTCTCTCTCTCCCTCTCTACCAATCTCTTTCCCCCTCTTCTCTATATCGCCCCCTCTCTCGACCTCTCTCCCTTCCTATTCAGCTTTCTATCACTATCTACGCATCCAACTCAATCTCCATCTTCCTCTTCCCATATATATCTACCTATCTATTTTTCTTACTCTCTCTATCTCCCTATTTATATCTCTATCTCTAATTTTTTTATCTCTTTTTGTGTATCTCTCAATTTATCCGCATCTTTGTCCCTCTCCTAATCTTTATATCTCTGAGTATATATATATATATATTTATCTCCTTTTAAATATATATATATATATATATATATATATATATATATATATATATATATATATATATATATATATATATATATATATATATATATATATATATATATATATATATATATATATATATATATATATCTTTCTCTCTCCCTCTTCATTTATTTCTCTATATCTTCCTCTACACCTCCTCATCTTTATCTCCCTATGTATTTCTCTCCCTCTTCCCCTTCCTTTATACCTCTCTACCCCCTTATCCCCTCCTGTCTTTATCTCTTCCTATACCTCTCTCTACCCATATATCTATATATCTCAATATTTCTATCTATCTATCTATCTATTCCCTTATACTGTCCCAAATTTTAAGCACCTAATTAGTGTATAGTTTAAAAAGGACCATGTTTCACCCACCTTACTATGTTTTCTATAATAGGACCTTATATGACACTTAATGGATACCTAAATTCAAATGTGGGTCCTCTCTCATTTCAATCTTATTTAAAATTGAGGCTAGCTCTTATTTCTAAGTGTGATCCTCTATTTTTCCTCCAATTCCATAATTCATTTCATCATTGAAGCCCTATATCACTATTTATGGTCTTTGTGTTATATAATTTATATTCAATCATGATTTATATTCACGCTTTTGTTGCAATATTGTGTAAACATTAGTTTTCAACATCATGACAATGATAAAAAAAAATTATCATCTTGCCAATTAGTACACACCAAGAGTACAACTATACAGTCGACATGATAGAAGAATTTGACCTTATGGACACTCTCCTGTGCTGAAAGTTTCATATTTTGTGATCTTCATATCTATAAAAGATTTGATTTGATTGTATATTGATTTGAAAATCTGATTTCATTTATCAAATAGGTATTGAGTGAAACCTCACCTAATATAGTTCATTAGCTTCAAAAAATTGAAATATAATAGTTATGATATTTTTGAAATAATTATGTAGATAGAATGCACCGAAGTTAAAAAAAAGTCAAACTTTTTTTTTCCAAATTTACAAAAAAATGATGATTTTTTTTAAAAATTTTTTTGTGGTTTTGGAGCAAAAAATGTGTTGATCATGAAGAATAGATATTGAAAATTTTGTGAAAACCTATTGTATTTTCTATTTTTTAAAATTTAGTCAATTGTATATTCTATCTAGAGCGAGCTTAATTTCTTCTATTTGATATTTGTTTATTTGAAATATAGGACCTGATTTTTGAAAATCAACAGTCCACAGTGATGGAGAAGAGTTGGTTGACCATTGAAGCATTCATCGCCCTTGATTCTCACTTTTTGTTTAGTGTTACAAAGCTTTATTTGAGCAGTGATCAGTATGGGTCTTCTTTTCATACCTGTCATCATTTGTAGTAGCCAATACCTACTGTATTTTCTTAAAATGGAAGCACTTCCATCTTGATAGGTTTAGCACCCTCTTTTAGTACATTTTCATGATAAATTTGCATTAAGGATGCATTTACATTGGATTCCTTCATTCTAGGTGAAATTATGGTTCGGATCCTGAGGAGTCTCCTTGATTTCCCTTATCTATGGCTCTATTTTCTAGGTAGGATCTAGGTATAGGTCCTCCTAGCCTTCATCATAGGACTTTGTGCCCTTCTCTGGCACTCTGCCCTATTTTGTCATCATTTCTAGGTCTCTGGGCATCCCCGGGACCTCCTATTTTTTGATTTGGCTGGATGTGGATCCCTAGGTGAAGCTTGAGGTCGAATTTGACCTAGGTCAAAGTTGAGGTTTTCATTGACCTCTACCAAGATTTGATCCCCCTCTTCAAATTTTGGTCCCGGAGGACCCCGAAATCAATGTCAGGCTTCCAAATCTAAATGTGGGAGGGTTTTAATTTGAAATTCATTTAATTATTTTCCCTCCTTAGTTGGTTATTGTGATTGGATCATAATTCAAGGTGAAATTTGAATTATGGGCCCTCACATTACCCTAGGAGCCTCAGCTTGAAACCTCTATATAAACACTCTCATTTGCCTTCATTTTCACCAAGCGGAACTAAGTGGAATCAAGTAAGGGAAAGCAAGAAAGCAATGGTGAAATAATGATGCAAGATTGCAAGAGGATGATATAGAAGATCAAGTTCTTGTTGATATCAAGAATTTTTGTGAACAAATCATTGTGGATATTCATTAGGAGCAAGAAGGATTCCTTCTTCCTTGATCCACCATTTTCAATCTTCAAGCATTCAAAGACAAAATCATGGGATAACAATTGTGGATTATGAGCTTGGTCAGAGTACTTTAGCCTTGGGGGCTTGGTATGCTTTCTTATCATATACCAAATCTATGGATTATTTTCTCATATTAATTCATGCTAGGGTTTTCAATCTAGAGGATTAGATCTTGGCATTACACATTCAATACACACACAAATATATTCTATTACATCCAGCTATTTGTGGAGGTGGAGATCACCAAAATGGGGGTTTGAATAAGGCAAAACCCTATATAGCCACCCCAAAACACCATTTTTAGATATCTATAGTTGCTATTTTGGGAGTTGCAAAGTAGATCTGAGTACTCTTTTGGCAAAACTTCTTGGATCCACGAACAAAATTTCCGTCGGAGCAGTATAGGTCAAGGTTGAATTTTTGGGGTAAGATTGTACCTTGGGGTAAGATCTTACCCCAGCTCTAGGTCAAGATCAACCTTCCTCAGAAAGACAAAAGATTTGTAGATTTTCTTTGTTTCAATGTTTCTAGGCTGGAGCAGGTCATAGAAATTCTTGAAATTGAACATAGACATCACAAAACAAGTATTTTCATATCAGCTTTATTATGAGGTATGTATTTAATCTTGTCTAATTTCAAGTATTTCCAAATTTACATTTCATATCAATTCAAATGTAGGATGCTAAATGTGGGTTTAGGATCTCTATTAGGTACATTGTTAAAAACCCTACCTTCATCCACATTTTTACACCTTACATTTTGGTGAACCCGTTTATGACAACTCTTTCTTTTTGGTGTTAGATTTTCATTTTTTGTTAAATCTTGCATGTTTATAATGGTAGATTTATTTTATGCTCTTGCATTTATATTTCAAAAATACAAAAAAATTGCAAAATTCCTTTAAAATTACAAAAATATATACATTTTCATAGAGTTACTTTGTGTTCAACATGTATGATTCTTGTTTTGAATACTTTGATGAGGCTTTTTCCCCTAATGAGGTACATGGTAGTGAGGATGAAAATTGTTCGAATACGATCTCCATTGATCCTATTCCTATTTCACTCTCCTCCACAACCTCTTCAATTGACCTTTACCATAGGGTGTAGGCATGGTTGCCTTCATGTTCCAGTATTTGTAAAATTGAAAAACCTAAGATGATATTTCCTAAACCTTTGATGACGGTAAAATGATGTCCTCAAATAACAATTAAGGGTAAACCTAGAGATCCTTTGGATTTCTTTGATAACACAGATTCTGTTTCACATGCTTATCGCACACGGAATAATCCTTAGCCTACTGTTCTGGTTTCTTTACCACCTTCTCAACCTGTGCTTCCTCAAGCTCCTAGGTTTCCTTCTACCTTTAAGGAGTATGACTTAGTTGAATAATTACATGCTATGCCTGCTAAGATATTGTGTGTGAGTGTTTACACCTTCATGAAATTAGGACAATTAACAACAATTCTATGAAAAGACAATGGAAATTTAAGCTAAAGAATTGCATTTAACATCCATATCATCTCATGGTTCTCTATATAATCTTGGTAAGTAGAGATCTCATTCTTATTATCTACTAGTGACAATTCTAGAATGAGAAAATTATGATAAAATGCCTAAATCTAGCTCTCAATTCTTAATTTGATACAAAGATTAACTCAAATGCTCATGATAATGCTCTCAAATCTCACTATTTTCTCTCAAAATGCTCAAGATATTGCTCAATTTCTCTCAATTTCTCTCCAATTTCCTATAGTGATGATGCTATGCATTCAAATTTTCTACAATCCTTATGCTCTCAAAATGACTTCTGTTTATAGTAAAATCCCAAAGGTAGGGGGTAGAGTTACTTGATCATGATTTAGCCTTGGTTGAGTCAAAAGCTTTGAAATATTTTTAAATGGGGGGAAAATTTAAATGATTGTCTCAAAGGTTTGGACAAGTAGACAAATTTGAGTGGTTGAGATTCAACAATTTGGAGTGATCCATGTGCATTGTGTTCTCAATTCTTATTGGTTACTCAAATTATGTTGAAAGATATTAGGATTAATTAAATTTCATCAATTAATTAAATTTCATCAATTAATTAAATTAGCCATGTCGGGGAATAGGTTCCATTTGATTTTTTGATTTAAAACTATACAATTAATTGATTAAAATTAATTATATAATGTGATTGATCCCTTTAAGCTTGTACTTAATTATTTTGTCAAGATTTGATTTTTTCCTTTGATTTAAATGATTTTGTTCAATTTTGATTAATAAATATCCATTTGAAATTGATTTGATCCATTTTGATGAAAATTAGAACATTTGGCTAAGATTTTACAAATTTGAATGATTCTAAGACACCTGCCCAGTTTTGGGTGTCTACAAATGCCCCTCTTTGAATTGATGTGTGTAGCGCATTGATTCAAAGAAAATTTCATGTCCTGATCACTAATTCAATACTTGATTGTTTGATAGAAAAATGTTTTGAAAAATGATGCAACATGTTAGGAATGGGAACACTGAGAGGGGGGGGGGGGGTGAATCAGTGTTCACTATATTTTAACTTTTCACTTTAATCTTTATGCTGAACTTAAATGCTTAAGTACTGAAATAAACATTCACATAAACATGAAACATGAAATCAACACACGACACAAATATGGTTACGAGGAAACCCAAATAGGTAAAAACCTTGGTGAGACTTGATACCCACTAATATTCTGTACTAGTGTTTTGTGATCCTTGTTAGAAGATCCTTTACCCTGTTAGGAGTAGCTTTACAATGATTTAAGTACAATAGACCTTGTTATGTGTCAGACCCTATTAGGAGTCTTTTACAATGATACCTATTAGGGGAGTGGACTCACTATCCTAGAGCTCACTACTCAAATGGTGAAGGCTACAACCTTCTGATTTCAGATACACACTATATTTGCAGGTGAACTATTCACTGTGACACTGCTTGTCAGATCAGTTCCTTTGGTGCATTGATGCTTTGACCTCTAGAAAAGCTCTAATACATCTTATGTTGTCTTTGTATAGCTCTATGCTTCTTATCACAACTCTATTTCAACTTCCATACTAAATAAAATGGGCATATCTTATATTTATACGCTCATACAAACAAAACAATTAGGTCGGTCCTATAACTAATTACAAACAATGCTTCCAAATGAATTTGTTTAAGCATGCTTACAATTATACATGTAAATATGTTAGAAACCTAAATATAATGGGTGCATAGCCTTTAAAACATTAAATTATAATCACAAACCAAAATGCTAACTATTAGCTCCATGCTCTGTTCTTTGCTGTCACACACTGGTTGTGCAACTTCAACTAACTATAACTTTCACATCTTTGCAGATCTACTTGTTCAATCTTAGACTAAGCATAAGTATAGTGTAACAAACTTAACTTCCATGATGCATACCATAATTCATCTGTACACACATGCACTAATGCTCTAAGCTGCTAGAACTCTGTATACTGTCCAGTCTTCAACACAATTGAATTCTGATCTTTACACTAAGTGCGCTGACTCCAAACTGCTATATTACTTTATTTCCATAATGAAAACACTATATCTAGTCATATACTTCAGTATAGATAACTTGCCAACAATCTTCCCATTTGTCATTGATGGCAACAAAGGAATGTTGCCAAGTCTCTAACTGTTCCTTTACAAAAAATGTTTTGACTTCTATACATCTTTATACATAATCTTATATCTCCTTATACATATATGTACTCCATATTCTATACACAACTCCCCCTTTGACATTAATGAAAAAGGTGCATCGAAAACTATATGTACACTTACTCACTGAGGGAAAACATCCGGATATGCAATCTCAAGGTTCTGGATCTCCTTCTTCAAAAAAGTTATCAGAGAGTTAACTATCTGGAGATGGGTGCAAAATGCATATTGAAGCTTCTCCATCTTCTCCAAGTCACTGATGGGACCATGATCATAAGTTACCATGGTGGCATCAATCTCCTTTATGTT
Organism: Chamaecyparis obtusa; assembly: GCA_027943335.1. Taxonomy (NCBI): domain Eukaryota; kingdom Viridiplantae; phylum Streptophyta; class Pinopsida; order Cupressales; family Cupressaceae; genus Chamaecyparis; species Chamaecyparis obtusa. Next base: position 146,818 of record BSBK01001898.1, on the reverse strand, counting down.
CTGATTGAGGATGTCTAAAGAGGGCACAAGACCATTCCTCAACTGAGTCTGTCTGAACCTTATGCTTGTTATCTCTTTTTCTTCCTTCTCAATCTTGTCCATCTATCCTTGGTAGACATTGTTGCACATGTTCACATCAGTGGATGTGTCTGACACTAAATTCTTTACCTGCTCAATCATTTCTTCTGCCTCTTTTATCTTCTTGAAGTGAGCATCAGTGAGCTTGTCTTGATCCATGCATGCTACAATGATCTTTCTTCCTTCATCAGCAAATTCTTTCAATGATGCCTAACTAGACTTAAGAGAATTCATGTCTAGTGCAAAGTTTATCATTAGTTCATTGAGTCTCTTCTTTAAGTACTTCTCTTCTGCCACTTTAGACGTAGATTCTTCTAGGCTAGAAAAATTGCTTTTGAACTGTGAGAGAATTGTACTCACATCATCAATTGAATGTACATTTTGCACTTTCTTATCTTTAGGTAACAAACTACTCAAAATATTCATTGTTTCCACAAGGAGAGGATTTCTCATGACTTGCTTCTCCTTTGCCTTCTCCATAGCCAAGACGCTGAACTTAATCAGGTCTTCTTCTTTCCAGGAGTCTAAACTGCCTGTGTCAGGTGTCAAACTTGACAACAATGCTGAGGAGGGAGTGATGGGAGTGTTGTCCATCACCTCTTGTTTCACCTTGACCAATCCAATAGTAGTAACTTCATCTTTCTTTTCTACCCCTTCTTCTTCTTTCTTATCAGATACATCTTCAATAGGTACTTCTTATTGAGTGGGAGGTGTATTGTTGCATAGGATTTTAGCTTCCTCAGTACTAGAAAATGCTTCCTCAAACTTGTCCAAATCCTTATCAGTAGCCTCCATGGAAATTTCCACATTATCTATGATAATAGTGTTGTCTTCATGTGATTATGTCATGGGCATAGAATTTTCTTCTTCTATTTGAGTTTTTTCTATGGGTGCTAAGTCCTCAAGACCTGTCATTGGTACATTAGTGGGCTTTGCCACTTTATCCTCCTTATTGGGTGCATGAGAGATGGGTGTAGTAGGTGGTTTTATCTGTTGTTCTAGTAACACCTTTTCAAAAGCCTTTTCTATTTCGTTTGTTATCAGCTCATAGTATTTGTTCATAATATGAAGATTTCTCATCTTTTTCCTTAAGTGTGGCTTCACTAAATTTAATATCAATGCCACTTCTTTAGAGCATACTAGCAGAGTATCTTCTAATACTTTTTCTCTGATCTTTAGATCTTCTTCATTTGCTTGTTTCTTCAGGTTTTCTAAAATATCCCATACTTTATCTGGAATGGAGGTTTTCAACTCAAGGACTATCTTCTTGAACTTGATCATGTGTTTGATAATCATAATATGTATTTTTGATTTGTCAATCTCACTGTATGTGTCATAATACTTCTCTACTTGATCAATTCTACCTTCATCAACAATTCTTGCATTCAAAAATTTAAGGCTTGGTCCGAATCCTATCTTAGGAGGTTCTTGAATGTTTTTCTTTCTCCTTAGTGCTCATGAGGATGGATGACTAGTGCTAGCTTCTTTCTTCCTCTTGATTATAGGCTTATACTCTGGAGGAGTGGTAAGATCACTAGTATCTATGGGTGAAGATAGAGTATTATCTTCTTTACCCTTCTGACTGTCATCTAATTTAATTTTCATCTTCTTTAACTTAGGATCTTCTTGTTCTTCCTCTACTGCTACACCTTTCAATTCTAAGGCAATCTTTTCATCCCTTGCTTTATCAAGGTCTACTTTAGACACACCATATATTCTCAAGATTTCAGATGTGACCTTTGCAACCTTTCTTTTTGTTGCTGCACTATTCAGCTTAGCATCAACTTCTCTAGTCTTTTCTTCATAGGTTCCCCACCTAGGTTCATTATCATCTTTAGGGGCTGATACTAATACCTGTGCATAGGCTTCAAGACCTTTTTCCTATATCTTATATCCAAGTGGATGAATCCACTTAGTTGTAGGCTCAACGACTTCCATACATGTAGTGTCTATCTCCAGCATAAAGCATATTGTATCTTTATACTTCTCCACAATATTCTCAGGAATCCTGTACCTCATCTACATCCTTTCTTTGAAGGTATTTAATTACAAGGTTACATAGTCTCTTAAGGTGCTCTCAGTGCATGCCTTGTTTGATATCTATGGCATGGTTGGAATGGACTTGTCTAGATACAAGTCTAATACTTTACCAACTATATGAAGGTACATATAGATGATTAGGGACCCAAACTTGAATATCTTTATTTTGTCATGTTTGATAGATTTGATGTTGTCTATCAATTGTGCACACAAGATCTCACACAAGTTGAAGTCTCCATCATTTTGCACAAGTCGGATGGCTGCTAGAATAGTGCCCGCAAACCCACTATTCACCCTGCTAGTGTGATGAAATCTATAACCTAGTATCATTGACATCAATTTGATGTCTCCTTTCTCTATAGGCTCAATAGTCATGTTGCATCTATCACTTCTGTATTTGCATGTTTTCTCCACCATTTTCCTGACATCCTTACCCACTAGAAGGATGGCGCCTATCTTAGAGAGGCCTGTCATCTCATGTATCAGAACACTTGTGATTCTTACTGGTACATCTCCAATCCAAAACAAATCATCATGGGTTCTGCTTAACAAGATTTGTATCCATTTAGTCTCATAGAATTCAGATGTCGTGGCATATTCAACAATGGGGTGACCATTCCATTTGGTGTATTCATCCATGAACATTTTGTCTAGTTTCAACATTGTGTCCATGTGTGCCCTTAACCTATCTAGTCCAATAGGTTCCTTCTTATAATAGATGTAATCCCTTATGTCTTCTACATGCATGATGCCCATTGGCGTGTAGGAGAATGCTCCCTCTAAATCATCTAGGGTTGATTTAAATGGGTGCCTCTTGAAAAAATATCTCTTATTCTTAGTGACATCATAAACAATGGGAGTGGCCATGACTTACTTGTTAAACACTTTCCAATTTGATCTTTGAGATGTTTTGATGACTTCCAAATCAGCGCAACGAGCTAGGGTTTCTTACAACTGATCAAATGCACTACAAACACTGATAGTTCAATCTCCAAATCTTCAGAACAACTTCCAAGGCTCAACATGCTCTCTAATCACTCTAAATATGAATGCAATGAGTAAACAAACAACTTTCTATGTACTTAAAGTGAGAATTTTTCCATTAATGCAACTCACGTAAACTAGGCTGTCACTTCAAAATTTCAAACTTGAGCTTTGCTAATAACTAGTATGTGCACTCTTGCACAAAGGTTCCTATATACTCCAAAAGCTTAAGTCCAAAGGCACATACTCTGAGGATGAATATACCAGCCACATAGGGGTTTAGAGCTAAATTAGCTCCCTCTATGACCTTGAGGGCCATTCATGTAGATGTAGAGGGTGCGTCCTCTGGGAATGCATCCAATACATTCTCATCAGCTTTTTCCTTCTTTCCTTCTAACCAAATCAAGCTCACATCCTCTAAGGCTTTCATAAACTTGACTTCTTCAGGATCCAAAACTGGTTCTTCGATCTTTTTAGGGCTTTCCTGACCTTGCGTCCTTGATCTATAGAACCTTGAGATATGTCCTGCCTTGTTACAAGAGTGGAAAATGAATTGACATCTATTATTCCTCAGCACATTGACATGAGTCACCAATCTGCACTATTTTGCTGAGTGACCATTATAGTTGATGATTAGAGGCCTTTGCTATTAAAATAAAATATTAAAGTACAATATTCACAAAAAAGAGTCAGGGGAAAGAATCACCCCGCAAGTTCACATGACACTTAGGTCAGAAAAAAACAACTATTCATCAAAAAAACTATATAACCAAAAAACCTTCAAGCTGCAAGAGCAATAGTAGAAGAGGGAGGAGGATCTTTATCATTAGGATTGCCCCAGACATTGGGCCTAGGAGTCTGATCAGGAATGGCCCAACCATCTTCTAGATCATCTTTTTCAACTTCTCCTTCCTCCTACCTGGGTGAGATAGCCAGGGCCAGGTGAGGGAACTTTCCTTGATTATCAGGAGTGGAGGTGAAAGGTTGAGCAAAAGCAGTAGCAGTTGAAGCAATCACAGGAGGCCAACCAGAACCCACATCCCTCTAAGGAGGAGGGGAAGTAGAGTGGCATTGCCAATGCTATAGAGTCTGAGAGTATCTAGTAGAAGAGCTCCGGTTGTGATGTTGGCCCCTGGGCGGTGTATGGTCAACTAAGAGAGAATCCAGAGGCACTGCCCTAGTGCTAGAGAAACTCCTGCAAGTGTGAAACCTCCAGGGAAACTTTATCTACTTGCACCTAAATCTACATCATTACATTATTAAAAATACAAGCCTTATCAAAAAGAGATACACAAATATCCTGAGAACTGTGAGAAAAAGCATAGTGTTTCTATCTTTCCACAGAGTAAATAAAATTTCTAGCCTAAAAGTATGCCATATCTAGGTGTATTGGAAAGACGTTCTGGGAGAGTCACTAAGAAGAGCCATATGCCAAGAAAAAGGCTCTGGCCTAAAGGGAGCAAAAAATTTATGAATCCAACCTTAGTAGTTTTGGGCATGATGAAAGAACTAGAAAATATGCATGAGCATCTCTAAGTGACCACAAAAAGGGCATTTAGGGTTAGGAACCCCCATATGTTGGAGTCTAGCTCCCAAAGATAAGCCTTGGTATAAAAAACACTAAACAAAATGAGCAATTTTAGGCTCAATAATAGAATCCCAAATAGTATGAAATCTCCAGCCCCAGATCTTCTAAGAAGAAGAAAGATGCCAATGCTAGTTGAGAGAATCAATCATGGGCAAATGAGGCATAAGCCAAGAATACCCAAGCTTAGGCTTGTAGCTAGTGAAAGGAGTGGTAGGATACCACTTCTAGTCTTTCCACCATGGTCTAACTGACTAAATTCCCAGTTTATGCAAGAGGTGAGGTGGGATGGCAGAAACTAGTAAGTCAAAAGTCTGATGATCTGGGCAGATGAGCTGAAATTGAACTTAGAGATCATCCTAGGATTGAAGACTCATAGTGGCTATGGAAAAAAAATCCTTGGAGGTTTGAATTCCATGCTTGTGAAACCGAAGAGCACTAGCCCCTTGAATTCTGGCAAGAGGAGTCCCCTGTTGAGAAAAGAGAGGAGATGACCAAATGTTATGTTGGTTGAAAGAAAGACCATCTCAAAAACCATTCCCAGCCCACCAAAGCTAGGGCTTGACAGACTCCCAGGCTCTCCAAATTCTTTTGGTGACAAAAGTACCCTAGATCTAGATAGGATCCCTCATAACCAATAGGGTTTGAAAGCCAATCCTCTTCTAGGTAGGCTTGTGTAGAGGAAAGGCTAAGGAAATGCAGTGACAAAGCAAAATTTTCTAGGATTCATTGCCTGTGAGACACCACACAACCCATTTGGCACAAAGGGCATGCCCTTTCTTCTAGGTATCATTTAATCCAAGCCCGCCAGAGGACTTTGGAAGGTAGCAAAAGTCCTAGGAAACACTATGGAATCCCTGGTGATCAATGTTGAACGCCCAGAGAAAATCCCGAAGAAGTTTCTCGAGCCATTTTTAGGAAGCTTTGGAAGGACCATTATAGTTACATATCTAGCATGTAACATTCTGAGAACTTCTTACATTTGTCTGATTTTGATTTCTTTGGTCTTGCTAAATCACATTCTTCTTACTAGTCTTACAATTCATAGCTCTTGACCAAATTTATTGCATGAATAACAATAGCCATTAAAAGGTCTTACCTTTGTACAATTTCTTGCAATGTGTCCATGCTTGTTACATGCAAAACAAGTGCATTCTACTTGCTTGCACTCATTTTTAGGAGGACCACCACTATCTCTAGTTTGATCTTTAGTCTTATCAGCACCAGTAGAGTCCTTTTGTGAATCCTTTCTTTCTTGCATATTGTCAATCTGATTTTGTGCTTCATTGTATCCAATACAGCTAGTGTCTCCTCTGGCTCTTCTTCCGTACAATTGAGATTGTATCAAATCAGCACTTGTGTTTAATTTGTCAATATGATCCTTTGACTTTTTCAATTCAAATTCCAAGCTTTCTTTGATATTCCTTAGCTCTAAGATTTCCAAATTGGCTTCCCTCAATTCCTCATTGAGTTGAAGGTTCTCCTTGACTTGTTCATTGTAGACATCTTGATTGTTCATCAGTTTGTCATCAAATTCTTCAAGCTAACTTAATAAGGATGCATTTTCTTCACTCAACTTCTTGACTTTTTCTTCAAGTTCACTATTAGAGCATCCTTTCAAATCCTTTCTTAGTCTTTTGATAACTAATTGAGCATCATTGACTTTTTCTTTTAGTTCTTCAATTTCTCTTTCTGAATTGTCCAGATCTTCAAGAGAAGCTTCAATATTTTTCTTCAAATGTTTCATATTAGCTTTGTCCATGATCTCCTCAAGTGTTTAAACTTCTTTGCTAAGGACCATAGCTCTGATACCAATTGTTAGGAATGGGAACACTGAGCGGGGGGTGAATCAATGTTCACTATATTTTAACTTTTCACTTTAATCTTTATGCTAAACTTAAATGCTTAAGTACTAAAATAAACATTCACATAAACATGAAACATGAAATCAACACATGACACCAATATGGTTATGGGGAAACCCAAATAGGTAAAAACCCTGGTGGGACTTGATACCCACTAATATTATGTACTAGTGTTTTGTGATCCTTGTTAGAAGATCCTTTACCCTATTAAGAGTAGCTTTACAATGCTTTAAGTATAATATACCTTGTTAAGGTTCAGACCCTGTTAGGAGTCTTTTACAATGATCCTTGTTAGGGGAGTGGACTCACTATCCTAGAGCTCACTTCTCAAATGGTGAAGGCTACAACCTTCTGATTTTAGATACACACTATATTTGCAGGTGAACTATTCATTGTGACACTGCTTGTCAGATCAATTCCTTTGGTAAGCTAATACTTTGAACTCAGAAAATCTCTAATACATCTTATGATGTCTTTGCATACCTTTTCTCTGCTTATCACAACTCTATTTCAACTTCCATACTGAATACACTGGGCGCATCTTATATTTATACACTCATACAAACAAAACAATTAGGTCGACCCTATAACTAATTACAAACAATGCTTCCAAATAAATTGGTTTAAGCGTGCTTACAATTATACATGTACATATGTCAAAAACCTAAATACAATGGGTGCATAGCCTTTACAACATTAAATTATAATCGCAAACCAAAATACTAACTGTCGGGTCTATGCTCTGTTCTTTGTTGTCACACACTGGCTATGCAACTTCAACTGACTATAAGTTTCACATCTCTGTAGATCTACTTGTATTCTCTTATACTAAGCATTAGTTTAGTCTAACAACCTTAAATTCCAAGGTGCATACCATAATTCATCCGTACACACATGCGCTAATACTCTGAGCTGTTGGAACTCTGTATACTGTCCAGTCTTCAACACTTAATTGAATTCTGATCTTTACACTAAGTGCGCTGACTCCAAACTGCTATATGACTTTGTTGCCATAATGAAAAAACTATATCTAGTCATATACTTTAGTATAGACAACTTGACAACACATTCCCCACTGATAATAGTTCAAAATTTTAATGCCCCAAATTCAATATTGATGTAGATTTGATACTATGATGCAGATTTAATACTCTAATGATGCCCCCTCATAAATGAAATAGATTGATCATCATATAGAAAAATATGATGAAATTGATTAAAAATAGATCCAATATGTTTTCATTTCTAAAAAACATCGATGATAATCAAGGCATCAACAAATTCCCCATTTTGATAGAAGAATTTGATGAGAAAAGCTATGATTGAGGATGCTTGGATATCACTTGATGTCAGTCAGAATGACTTGGTTGATATTTTATTAATTTCAATTGGATAGGATAGGTATGTTGATGGATAGATATTTTGCTCTCACGATCTAGAGAGACAAAATAATGATTTTCCTTCCTCACGATATAGAGTTAGGAGATTTGATGTGCTCAAGATGAGAAAATGGATAATAGGATAACTGATTGACGTAAGTTGATCAATTGGATGATTCAATTGATTGATCTTTCATTGGATTGGATTTGATGAGAAGATTAAATGGTGGGAGGCTAATAGATAGGGTCATTTGATATGAATCAGGTGCAGATGTAGATTCAGGTGATGGATAGAGTTAGGTTGCCCCTAGTTAATCAAAATGATTGATAATTGATCTTCCTTGTTGATTCTTTATATCTTGTTATATTTATTGATTAGAACTTTGATGTATCATTTTGTCAATGATATTGCATCTTTGATATACAAATTTGATGAATCTTTGATGTTATGGACATTTATATGATGATGGACATTCCTTGATTCTTGTGATGTATTTATGTGAGATTATCTTTATATGTAGTTCTATATGGTGTTTATGATGCATTTACTTTTGATTGTGCTATGGATGCAATGTATCTTATATATAATATAGATAAATGAATGAAAATGATAATGTAACTTTGATATGTTCTTCTGATTTTCAATGTATGGATGCAAATGATTTATTATGGAACTGTGGATAATGAATTGAACTATGTTTTTGATGTATGCAACTCTTAAAATGAAATCCTTAACTAAATGTATGCAAATGATGAATGATTAATGAATCTTTTTCTTTTTCTTTTCAGATATAAGGATAATGAATAATGAGTAATGCTATGAATGATTGCAAAAGATAATCTCACATTACTGATTTGAACCAAGGATAAGGTGTTTAATTGAACCCCCTTTAATGATTGATCAAGATAATAAATAACGAACCCCCTGTCACTTGGAAAAAATACTACAAACCAATGCACTTAATCTAACATGAAAATGCAATGCAATGCAACTAATTGTCACTAGCTTTTTTGCGAAAGAACTGCAAAAGATAAATATTTTCATCATTGAGCATTATGGGATTGGAAAGCAAGTACAACCATCACTGACCACATCATGATGATATGAATACTACTTTATATCTCATTTGGTAACCTTTAGAAAACTAGTACAAGCCTCACTAGTTGAATAACCAACTATGGGAGTATCAATACTAGTTTCAACAGATCTAATGTTGCAATTGGATTTTGGCATTTAAGATATGGAATATCTAAATAGCCAAGGTATCTATTTGTGTAAACAAACAAAGGTCAACCCTCCATCCTATATGAAAGTCCTCAATGGTTCTTTGATGACCATGTCATTAGACGAATTCACATAAGTTGTTGGATCTCCCTCAAGATAGTCACTCAAAGGCAAGAAAAATATCATGTCTCCATCATCACCAATCTAGTTGAAACATCATCGATTAGCTAAAAAGAAATGATAAAAAGCCAATAAATATTATCAAAAAAAAATTCAAGTGTTTTGCGATGTATCAAGGTTTTCCAAACATTCTGATCATTTAAGTGATGTCAATTTTTAATCCTGAATAATAAAGTCAATGAAGGTTCAAGGATCAAGTTGTAGGATCAAAATAATTGGTTGTGAACAATGATATCCATCAAATATTCAATAAAAATCCTTCTTCTGAAGCACTGATAAGTCCCTCTCTGATGTGTGACTGAAAGTAGCACTATTGAATATGTTTGTACCTAAAATCCAACCCTTTCCTTCCCCCAAGTGATAAATGTGATCGTGTGACAAACTTAGGGCCTAAAATGCAACAATGTAGTTGAAAGGTTTTATTATGACTATGCACAAATGATGGATGCAATGAAGATTTACAAGTGAGATGATGGAAATGCAATATGTACACATGCAACTAGGAAAGACTTAGGGGAACAAAAGGTGCCTGATTGCCAAGTTTTCACCTTTTGGGTTTATTGCTCTTTTTCTCTTTTTTTCATTTTTTTTGCTACCAAGGCACCTATTGCTAGGTTTTCACCAAGGCACTTTTTCCTCTTTTTTCACTTTTTTTAAAAATTTTTCATTTTACCAATTTTTTGGATTTTGAACTTTTCAATGTTTTTGATCTTTTTGATTTTCTCATGTACAAAAGTGATGCTTGAGTCATCAGATACACACTTGTCTAATACTCTTTCTTTTGATACTCTCTCATCTGATTAGGTATGAAACCTCTTTAAATGGATGCTATTAATGGGCTCTTGTAATTCTTCCCCATCACAGTTGGCTAATTTGTAAGTCCTCATTCCAAAAGAAGAAACAATGATAAAATGACCAAGCCAATTTTCTTCCCATTTACCCTTCTTTTCCCTTTCTACTTGATTTTTAGGGTTCTCCCTTAGCACTAAATCACCCACTTGAAAGGCTCTTGCTTTAATGTGTTTTTTATAGTTCCTTGAAATCCTATTTTGGTAAACTTTCAAATGTTCGTAGGCTTGTGTTTGATGTTCCTCTAACAATTCCAATTATTGAAGTCAGGCAACCCTATAATCATCATCTATTATTAATCCTTGCAATGATACTCTTAGGGATGGGATTTCAACCTCCAAGGGTAAAATAGCTTCGGCTCTATAAACCTATGAATATGGTGTAGCTCCTGTAGGTGTCTAGATACTAGTTCTATAAGCCCACAAAGCTGGGTTGATTTGTACATTCTGATCTCTTCCTGATTTGTTCACCAATCTCTTCAATATTTTAAGGATATTCTTATTAGTAGCCTTGGCTTGTCTATTTCCTTGTGGATAGTAAATGGAAGAAGAGTGATGGATAATATGAAAATTATCACAAATCTCATCCACACCATTATTCTTAAATTGGTTTCCATTATCGGTAATTATGGCATGAGGAATACCATATCTACAAATGATGTGATTAAGGATGAACATAGAGATTTTTTTTCCTATAGTAGTGATCAAAGGAATGGCCTCTATCCATTTAGTGAAGTATTTCATAGCCATGATAATGTATTTGTGCCCATTAGATGAAGGTGAATAAATCACGCCAATCAAGTCAAACCCCCATTGATAAAATAGCCAAGGTGTAACAAAAGGATATAATTCTTGAGCCGGTACATATATCATATCACAATGATATTGACATTTTGTGCATATCTTAACAAAGTGACAAGCATCCTTTTCTAATGTTTTCCAAAAATACCCATGTGAAGGATCTTCTTAGCTAAGTTTAACCCGCTTGAATGTGACCCACAAATTCCCTCATGGACCTTGCGTAAAGCTACCTTAGACTCTTCTTCCTCTAGAAATCTAAGAAAGGTTTCATCAAGACCCTTACAATACAATGTGTCAGAAAGAATAGTATAATGAGCTAATTGTCTGATGAAGTGTCATTTTTGGGCTCGAGATTGGTCTAAGGGTAATACTTGGTCTTTAAGGTATGTGTAAATAGGACCGTACCAAGGTGAGTCATGTCCATTAAGTAAAGAAATAATTTGGGCATCAGGAAGGTCAAATGCCAGTTTTTCCAACTCCTCCACCAAGAATTCATATCTTTCATTTTAATCAAGCGTTTGGAGTAATGAAGCCAAGGTAGCCATTGCATCAAGAGCTCTATTCTTCTCTCTAGGAATTTTCTCAAAAGTTATCAACAAAAAGTATTTTTTCCAAGCATCAATCAATGTCTTATAAGGCATTAACTTTTCATATTTTGTGTTGTACTCATCATTGACTTGATTGATCACTAATTGAGAATCACCATACACTTGTAGCTCGGTAATATTCCATTCTAAAGCCATCTTGATACCAATGACTAAAGCTTTATACTCAGCTATGTTGTTGGCACATGGGAATAAGAGCTTGTATGATTTAGGAATAGTATACCCTTGAGGGGTAATCAACAATATGCTAGCTCCGGAACCTCCTTGTGTGTATGAACCATCAAAGTACAATTTCCATGTCTTAGCTTTTATATTGACAATTGCTACATCAGGGGACTCCACTTGAATAGGATGTGTAGAAACCAATGGATTTTCAGCTAAGTGATCTTCTATCACTTTTCCTTTAATGGCCTTTCTATCCACATATTCAATATCAAACTCACTTAACACCATTATCCATTTTTATATTCTTCCCGTTAAGGCAATTTTGCTAAGCAAGTATTATAAAGGGTCAATCTTTGCAATGAGCTTCACTTTGTGCATCAACATGTAGTGTCTCAATTTTTGGGAAGAAAAGACAATAGCTAGGTATGTTCTTTCCATTAAGGTGTAATTTAATTCATACTTAATCAATGTTCAGCTCAAATAATAAATGGCTCTCTCTTTTCCTTGATCATCTTCTTGTGCCAAAAGAACTCCTAAAGACCTATCAGTTGCTGATATGTACAAAAGAAATAGTTTTACTTTGATATGAGGCATTATAATTAGTGGATTGATTAAGTATGTCTTCAACAAAGTAAAGGCCTTGTCACATTCTTCATCCCATGTAAAAATGGTGTCTTTGTGGAGCAATCTAGTGAATGAGTGACACTTTTTAGCTAGTTGAGAAATGAATCTCCTTATTGATTAAATTTTTCCTTACAGAGACCTCATTTGGCTAATGTTTCTAGGAATTTCCATGTCCATGATTCCTTGAACCTTTTTGGGATCCACTTCAATGCCTTTTGTCGAAACTATGTATCCTAATAATTTCCTGGATTGAACACCAAAGGCACACTTTTTTGGATTGAGCCTCACTTTGAATTGTTCAAAGCATGTAAATATCTTTTCTAGAATTTGTAAATGATCCTTTCTTAGATGTGACTTAGCCAATATATCATCAACATAGTTTTCTAAGAAAGTGTGCATCATATCATAAAAATTGGTAGTCATTGCCCTTTGGTAAGTAGCTTCGGCATTTTTGAGGCCAAAAGGCACTACATTCTAACAAAAAGTTCCCCAACAGCATGTGAACACTTTCTTTTCTTGATCTTTAGGTGTAATCTTAATTTGGTTGTATCCACTAAAACTATCCATAAATGAAAACATAGAGTGATTGTGTGTGTGAAAATTGTACCTGATCTATAGACACAACACTTTAGTAAAACATTAGAGGTTAGCTATAATCAAAATCATGCAAAATTGAAATCTAATTTAACCAAGTGATTTACTACCTTCTAGTAGGTGCGAGATCGATGTTCTCAGATTGTTATCGAGATTAGTGACCTAGACGACACCTAAACAAAGGATTTGGATGCAAAACTGATATGAAATATGAGTGCAATTAATCTATTTTTTTGGTATTTTCTATGCAATAAGAATGAAAACTTGATATGAATCTATGCTAAATGATATGAGAATGAAAATTCTAACAATAATATGAAAGCAATGCATTTGAAATTGATCTCACAATGCTTTGAATCCTCCAATTTATCTTTCAAGCTCCAATTGTGCAAATTCTCCAAATCTGATATGCTATGATTCCTGTAGAGTAAGTTTGCAATTTTTGAGATGAATTATGAAGAGCTGAGTCTTTAATTTATAGAAATCCAAGGCTTTGGAGGTGCATGGAAGAAGGTCATAAATCACTCAGATTAACTCGGCTTGATTTTTGAGTTATCTGATAATAAAGATAATTTAATTCACAAAAACATGCAAAAGCTAAGTTTTAACTCAAAATAGAGTTTAGCTTTAATTGATAATTGATAGTTGTCTGCTTTTATGATTGTGCATGTTTTATTTATGAATTGATTTAATAAATAAAGTGATTTATTTCCAACTTAACTACTTTTAAAAATAAAACAATTGATTTATGGGTTAATCAATTATTTAATCAAACTTTTATTAAAAACTATATTATTAAATAATGACAACCTGCTTTAATTAATTAAATAAGATTTTAATCAATTATTCATAAGATATTAGATTTATTGTCAAAATTAAATAATACAATTAATAATAGATAGAATTAAATTTAATTAAACAATTAAGTGGCAAAATTAAATCTAATTAATTAAATATGAAAAATATTCAATTAATCAAACTTTAGGATAAATGTGATTTATCGCCAAATAATCATTAAATTAAAGATAATTAAGATAATTAGGAATATTGCTAGGAATATTCCCCAATGCAGAATTTAAGATAATCAATTAGGATTCGATGATGTTTAGATGTGCCTTAGGTTAGGACTTCGATGTCAATTTTGTTTGATTTGATGATATAGGAGATTAATGAACTTATAGCCCATTTTTGGGGTATTACATTTTGCCCCTCTTTGAATTATTGTGCATCGCGCAGTGGTTCAAAGATAGTCTATGTTTGATAGAGATATAAAACTAATTTGAATTTGATAATTGATATGAGACAGAAGCTGATTGATATTGATTTGATATGGAGATAATAGGTCCTGAATGACCAAAGATAATGTTCACTATAATAGAAAATGAACCTATGATTGTGAAAAAGTGTCAAAACACCTGATTCCAAACCTTAGGATTACAAAGAAGTGAGTGACCAGTTCTAGACTCGATTGTCTTAGCAGAACTAGCAAGTATCACATCCGAACCCTTCAGTTGCCGAAGAACCAAGGAAAGAACACTATGATCTGATGGTTGCAAAAACTGATATAGTTTACAAGATTAGGAGAATACCATATTGATATGGATCTTGATGAATCTGATATGCCCCAAGTGATGATAGATTTGCCCCAAGCGATGAGGAATTTTGATGAATCAGTAACTAGATGTGGTTGTTGTCTTGATTACCGAGGAAGATATGATTTCCATAAAGATATGATTTCAAATTTGATTACAAACTTTGAATGATGTGCAATACCATGCCCACTTCGGGATGAAAATTGAAATATGACAAGAAAAGTCAGCAGTGAATGGTTTAGAAGCATGTTAATTGATTTGAGAAGTGGTTAAATATGTTCGAGAACGCATTCTGCATCGTTTAGAGGGCCTGGAGACCAAGTTTGACTAGGTTTGACCATGGTTGACCAAGTTGAAATTTTGATAGTTTGATGGAAGATCATCAGTTAAGTTAAATACTCGATTTCTGTGATGAATGAAGGTCGATTATGCAAGCAGTAGACCGTCCTGGGCCCAAAAATTTTAAATCACGATTTTGACATAATAAATGATCTCAGGTTTCAATTTTGATACCAAAAATAGATTCAGAACATTGAAATTAGCCAGGGGTGCATTTTTTGTGAAAAATAGAGCACTTTTGAAAATTAGGTCAAATGCTATATAAAGGCCTGAAGGGTTATTTTCAATTCATTTCAACCGTTTGACTTTAGAGATTGTGCGGAGCCCTCTGAGCAAGAAAATGGTAGAACAGTGAGATCTGAAGGTTCCTATGAGTTCGCATCGATTTGAGTGCAGCTGGACATACAAGAGACCCTGACAGTATGGACATCTAGTAGGTGGACCTCTGTGCCCCTCTGAAAATGCAATTTTTTAATGTTTCATAGCATTTTTTAATTTTTTCATACGCGTTTTACTTTTTTAATTTTTGCATGTACGAAAAATCATACGAGTCCCAACCCAGACTCGTACGACAATTCATTTGAAATTCCTTTGTCATTTCAAGGATACCCAAGTGTCATATGAGAGGGACCCGTCTGTCATATGACATTTCACCGAGTCCCTGAAAACTCGTATGATCCCGGGCGCAGTGTCATATGACCATGAAGTATCGTTTGGTATACTGTGGAGTGTCATACAACATTTGATGCTAGTCTGAAATGTCATTTGAGAAATAGAGAGTTAAAAATTCATTCTGAGGTCAAAAAATCTGACTTTTCTGATCCTTTTGCCTGATTGTGGACACTTTGACCCCCCTTCTGATACATCAAACAGTTCCATTTTTGTATTATTAGCTTGATTTTGAACTCAATTTCTGATAAAAATACCTTGTTTCTACATGATTTAGGTCACCTATCGAGCTGTACATATTCGTCATTCTTACCCAGTGGCACAGAGATTATGTATCACATTTTTGGACCTGATGAGGGTTCATCTTATTGCCTGTGGATTTGAGTATTTGATTCATTTACCTGACATTAGGGTAAATCATGGCCTATTGACTGCCCTAATAGAGAGATTTCACTCAGAGACTCAGACCTTTCATTTACCGACTGGAGAGATGACTGTGACTCCAGAGGATGTCTATAGGATACTGTGCATTCCATTTCATAGCAGTTGGTGCCCTGAGTATGTGAGTTCTAGCCAGAATGGTCTTCATGCCTTTAGGCTTTTGTTTGGTGATGATACACAATTGACAGGGTCCATTTCCTGGGAGACCCTTGTACAGAGATACAGTCAAACGCACCATTTAGAGTGCATTATTGCTGGTATGATCGGGGAGCTCATCATGCTAGGCCGTCAGCAAAATGTCTTTTTGATGGGATGGGCTCTGATGGTAGCCCTTCTTATGGCCACACCTACTAAGCTTGCCTAGGGTTAGTGCCTGTTGGCCCACATGTTTTCAGAGATGCACGAGGTTGTTTATCAAGATTGCAAGAGCTTTGCTTCAGGAGCTCTTGTATTACAAATATGGGCATGGGAGCATATCCCAGTATTGAGACCAATTTTTTAGACACAGCGGCAACCACAGGAGCTAGTGATATATACTTATGTTGGTTATGTTGCACAGGTCCATATGGGTCATACTGAGTATTTCAGATGGTGCTTAGATGATATGACCTTTGTGCATTGGAGACCCTATTTGCAGATAGAGGCTTGGCCCATGACGAGGGAGCAATTTAGCTTTCTTTTTCAGAGTCGGGTACTTATTGGCCGCTCTCCCACTATTCTGGAGAGATTTTTGATTACTAGAGTGTGGCATCAGTATGGACGCAGACAGGATGCCCCATGAGAGTACACTGCATATGCTCACATTGTGTGTGAGATTGGGCTCAAATGGACACCGAGGCTCTCCTATTCTTTATGTGCAGAGGAGTACAGTGCCATTATAGGTAGAGATTGGGACTACCGGCCACAGGTTGTCGATGTAGGAGTGATAGATGGATACATTGCGTGGCTTGCTGATCATCCCATCTACAGATTCTTAGATCTGACAGAGTTGATACCCTCCATGGAGGAGGTGATGGATGTTACAGGTGTTCCTATGGTACAAGGCTCGAAACCATAGGCAGTGCAACCTACATCACCCAGACAGAGAGCGATAGCTCCATTACAGAGATCATCTAGGCATATGAGGCCTCCTCATCCTTCTACTTCTCCCGCAGGTACATCCATAGGGTCACATAGATGATCCAGGGGTGAGAGGGGTACTTTGGGTAGTGTTGATGTGACAGATGAGGTGTTGGTAGGTGAGCAGTTTGTAAGTGGTGATGGAGATCCCCCATAGGGAGACACCACTTTTGATTTGGGTGAGGATGTTAGATGCCATAAGGCACATAGATCAGATACCACTGGATAGTAGCTAGAGTAGCCAGCATAGGATATAGAGATGCTAGCAGCTGTAGCAGAGCCTACTATTCCTCTCACTGCATCAGAGATTATTAGATAGCTCAGAGCTCAGGTCTTGGACCTGAAGGTACAAAGTGCCAGATGGGAGGAGAGGTTTCAGGACGCAGACAAGAAGCGCATTGAGCTTCGTGCTGAGCTTCGCTCAAAGGTTCAGAGACTACACACAGAGGTGACTCATCAAACTTCACTGGCCTCCTATTATGTGTCTGCATACTATGATGTTGTTCCTGCTAAGCAAAGAGTACCTACATATTCTAAGTACATGGCAGCCTCCAAGGGAGCTAGGGCACCGAGGGTAGAGGTCATACCAAATGCACCACCACCTCCTCCACCAGATATTGAGGAGCATGCTGAGAGTTGATTCTCTGTGGTCATGTTTTGATATATGTTGTTCTTTGTTATCACTGATATACCATTCTAATTCTGATAGCTTTCTAGAGCTCATTCTTTTGTACATTGTGCTAGTAGTGCACCCCTGACACATTTTGAGATTTTTGATATATATGAGATCGATATTTTGATTGTGACTTCATGTGTACTTGTCATGTTGTGGATTTATGATGATATCATGGTTATGCTTATGCTATGATTAGTGTAGAATGTATGTATGGATGGATGCAATGCAATGATTTCTTTCATATGTATGGATGTTATGCAAATGTAATTGATTATGAAAAGATGTATGTATGATTTATGCTTATGCAATGAACGTAATGTACTGATAATGATAATGATATAAGATGTAAATGCAGTGATACACATGATATGTTTTTGCAGGTTGATGAAGACAAGTACTCAGTCTTATGTCAAAAGGATGTTTAACCCTGGATGGTTACTGCTTGCGGTTTGATGAAGAGACCTTCGAGTGAGACTCAGCTCTTGTTAGGTGTGAAGAATTGATATGAAGAATTTTTTAAGCTTTGAAGTTCATTTAGTCATTGTGAGATCATGCAACATGCAAAATGCAAAGAGACATGCAAAATGAAATGCAACCTAGGACCTAGGACCTAGTCACTAATCATATGTCGATTTGTTATCATCATTGAACTTTTAGGTAACTGGATAAATCAATACAATGCCCACTAGCTATGAAACCATAGACATATGAATATTGATTTGTATGTGCAAGAATCAATACAACACCCACTGGTTAGGCAACCATGGACATATGAATATTGATTTTATTTTCAGAATGTTAGATTAGATATAAGCACCAAGGCACAAACACCAAGATGACCTGAATATCATGTCCATTTTGATATAGCAATTTGTATAAACATCAAAACATAAATTTCAAGATGACCTGAATACACCTTGCATTGCAAACACATCAAACAGTCAAGAGATCATTCTAAATCCAATGTGAATTACCCGTAGTGACCCTTTATCATTCACATCCTTAGGTAAGATCGCGTTTCATAGTAGGAGAAAGAACTCACTCAAAAAGACAATAGTTAGATCAAACTTCCTTGAATTTTTCGGGTATCAATGGTCGAGGTACGCATGGCCATCCAATTCAAGATAGAGGCTCTTACAGTCAGACACCATTTCAATCTAGAAGTTCCAAAGTTGTTATATTATCACATACAATAAGAAAATAAAGAAAAGATTATGCCCCCAGTCATCACTCTCTAAATCCTATAAAGGACATCATCGAAGAGCTCGAAGGGACACAATATGAAAAAATCTCAATGTGAATCAGTAAGCATACAAGGAGATAAAAGAATGTAAAAATCATAGATTGTTTTTAGTTTGATGCTTGATTGCGTTGTTGTAGATGCAAAATCCTTTCTGGAGACAAGACAGACTAACTGACTCAAATGAAGCTTCAAAAGACTCTGACTGGATATGCTACGTCTAAGATACACTGGAGACCATAGGATATGATATTGATTGCCCCCAAGTTTGAACATTGATAGGATACAGACGTTTGAGCAGATTGGTGTACAAACTAACTTATTGAAAAATTTGAAATGCAGAAACAAACCGGGAGATATGTACAAACTAAAGCAAGACTGAAAGCTGGGAAAGACCAAGATTGTGCTGATAGATGGAGAATTTGAAACAAGTGGCACCCGTTTGCCAGGTTTTCACCATCTTGGTAGAGATTCTATTTTTGCTACCAAGGCACATGTTTCCAAGTTTTCACCAAGGCACTTTTTTTTCTTTTTCATTTTTTTTGTATTTTTCATTTTTTCAATTTTTTTTAAATTTTTGATATTTTTTACTTTTTTTTGTGAATCATCAAGGTGCCTATTGCTAGGTTTTCACCAAGATGTTTATTTTTTTAGGACTTTTTCTAATTTTTATAATTTTTTTAGGACATTTTACCATAGACTAAATGCCTTAGGCGTAGAATTTCTTTAGATGGAGAATGTTGATTGGTTCTCAGAGCTATTCTCCTTCATTCATTGAGAGTTGATAGGCACTAGAGCCAAAAGTAGTAGTGATTTCAAAGGGACCTAGCCAGTTGGGTTTGAACTTCCCCTTGCGTTCTTGATGGGATTGATTTTTAGGATTTTCTCTCAAGACTAGATCTCCAACCTGAAATTCTCTGTGTCTAACTTTCTTGTTGTAGCCTCTATACATTCTCTTCTGATATACTCTAAGATGATCATATGTTGCTTGTCTGCACTCGTCTAGTAGTTCCAATTCTTGTAACCTAGACACTCTATAGTCATCATCAGTTACTAGACCATGCATTCTGATTCTTAGTGATGAGATTTCAACCTCAATAGGTAGTACCACTTCAGACCCATAAACTAAAGTGAAAGGTGTAGCCCCTGTAGGTGTTCTGATACTTGTTCTGTAGGCCCATAGAGCTAGATTAATCATGAGATGCCAGTCTCTGCCAGTTTTGTTTACTGTTCTGTGCAAGATCTTCAATAGATTTTTTTTGGAAGCCTCTGCTTTGCCATTCCCTTGTGGATAGTAGATAGAAGACCAATGTTGGGTGATCTTGAATTTGGCACATAGATCATCGAGGTCTTTATTCCTAAATTGCCCACCATTATATGTGATTATGGAATGAGGGATCCCATATCTGCATATGATATAGTTCAATATGAACATAGATATTTGCTTTCTAGTTTCTTGTGTCAAAGGGACTACTTCTACCCATTTTGTAAAATAATCTATGGCTGTGATTATATGGGTATGTTCGTTAGAAGAATGAGGATGAATCATCTCGATAAGATCAAATGCCCATTGATGGAAAGGCCATTGTGTTGTAAAGGGGATTAGATCCCTCCCTGGAGCATGAATTAAGTTGCCATGCACTTGACACTTTTGACAATTCTTAGCAAACTTGATAGCCTCTTTCTCCATTTCAAGCTAATAGTACCCAACCCTAATAAGTTTTTGAGCTAGTGTTAAACCGTTCGAGTGTGACCCACAAATACCATCATGGACTTCCTCTAATGCATGTTGAGACTCTTCATGTTCTAAACATCTAAGTAGCATACCATCTAGACCTCATTTGTATAGATCATTACCAATGATGACATATCAGGAGGCATTTTGGATAAGCTATCTCTTTTCATGACGGTTGAAGGTATCAGGGATGATTTGGTCTTGGAGATAGGAGAATAGGTTTTTTATATTGTGATGAATCATGACCTACAACAGTGCAGATCATGCAGGTTTCAGGGGAGTCATATGCAGGATAAGAGAGTGCTTCCACCAGAAACTCATAGCGTAGCTCATGTTCAGGCTATTGTAATAAAGTAGATAGTGTTGCCATTGCATCGACAGCCTTGTTCTCCATTCTAGGAATTTGCTCAAATGTGATAGATATGAAATATTTCTTAAGATCATCGCCCATTCTCTTGTAAGGAATGAGCTTTTCATGTTTAGTTTGGTACACATCATTGACTTGATGAATAACAAGTTGAGAGTCTCCATGAATGTGTAGCTTTGTTACTCTCCATTCAATTGCTATTTTCATACCATTCAAAAGGGCTTCATATTCTATAATATTGTTCATGCAAGGAAACTTTAAGCGGAATGCTTTGGGGATTGAGTATCCTTGGGGAGTTATGAACAATATGCCTACTCCAGATCCATTATGTGTATAGGAGCCATCAAAGAACAATTGCCATTCTCTAGAAGATAGGTGCATAATAGAGGAGTCTGGAAATTCCATTTGTATTGGTGTGTCATCAAACATGGGTGCATTTTCTAGTTGATCAGTAATAACTTGACCTTTTATAGCTTTCCTTTCAACATATTCAATGTAAAATTTTCTTAGAAGCATGACCCATTTAGCCAGTCTACCTGTGAGGGCAGCCTTGCTTAGTAAGTATTTTAGTGGATCAATTTTTGCTACTAGATGCATGGTATGAGCTAACATATAGTGTCTTAGTTTCTGTGATGCAAAGATCATAGCGAGACAAGCTTTCTCAATCATAGAATAGTGCTTTTCATATGCCACCAATGTTCTGCTTATATAATAAATGGCTCTTTCCTTTTTGTCTTCATCATGTTGTGCTAGCAATGCCCCCAGTGATGTGGCTGTTGTAGAGACATATAAGATCAATGGCTTCCCATGAATAGGAGGCATCAAGATAGGTGGATTTGATAGATACTTCTTGATATGGTTAAAGTTGTTCTCGCATTCTGCATTCCATGCAAAGGTCACACCTTTATGTAATGTTTTTGTAAAAGGCTATGATATGTTTGCGAGCTGTGATATGAATCTTTTGATAGATTGAACTCTACCTTGCAATGTTCTCATTTGACTAATATTCATGGGAGGTTGCATCTCTATTATAGCCTTGACTTTAGCTGGATCAACTTCAATGCCCTTCTTTGAAACTATGTATCCTAAGAGCTTTCCAGAAGTGACACCAAATTCACACTTCTTAGGATTTAGTCAGAGACTAAACTTTTCCATTCTCTCTAGGATCATGCTCAAGTCCTTTAGATGTTCAGTTCTGATCATAGATTTTGCTAATGTATCATCAACATAATCTTCCATGGTTCAATACATCATGTCGTGGAAAATAGATGTCATTACTCTTTGATATGTAGCACCAGCATTTTTAAGCCCAAATGGCATGACATTCCAATAGAAGGTGCCCCATGCACATGTGAAAGTAGTTTTCTCTTGGTCCTCTGGAGCAATTTTTATTTGGTTATATCTAGAGAAACCATCCATTAAGGAATACATCTCAAAACCCATAGTCATGTCCACTATCATATCAATGTTAGGTAGTGGAAAATCATCCTTAGGGCATGCTCTATTCACATCTCTAAAGTCTGTGCACACTCTAATTGAACCATCTAGTTTAGAAATAGGTACAATATTAGAGATCCACTTTGCATAGTCAATAACTCAGATGAATCTGACATTTAGGAGTTTCTCTAATTTAGCTTTTACGAAGAGTGCAACATGAGGATGCATCTTTCTTAATTTTTGCTTAATAGGTTTGACATTTGGAGCAATGGATAAATGATGCATTATGAGATTAGGATCCAATCCTGGCATATCTAAATATTTCCATGCAAAGTTGATCTTCTTCTCTATTAGGAATGTTGTAAATTTTTGCTTCTCTTCTTTTGATAATGATTGTGCTACATGTACCAATTGTGGTTCCTCTGTTGTACCCAAATTGATGGATTGAGTGGGCTCAATTAGAACTGGAGATCTGTCCTATAAATGACTCAGAAGGACATCAAATATCTCATCCTTAGGCACCTCAGAGAGGTTTTCACCTTTGGATACATCTTTTATTTTTACTTTTGTTGGTTCTGAGACTACCACAAAGTAGTTTTCACCCTCATAACTCTTTTTCTTTTTCTTTTTATTATTGTTTTTCTGACTAAGATATTTGATGTCTGACTCGGTCATGCTGACACTCAGTTCACTGATGGAAGTCCTCATAGGCTCGACTGCATTGAGGTTATAGGCAAGGGCATAGTCATTCGGGAAGGTATAAATACCATGGTTTGGGTTTGTGGAAGTTTGGTTGATAAGATCAGGGTGTTGGATAGTCAAAGTGGGAAAGGCTTGGGATATGGTGTTTACAGATATGGATCTATCATCATTGGTCCTAATCTGACTTGCGAGTTCAAAGGTGATACTACAACTTAAGACATCCAATTTGTGAATAGGCTCAATGTCATCGTGGGAGTCCAATTCAGCCATAGGTAGATCATACTCGATAGGTTCATCATTTCACTCTAGACTTACATTGGGTTGAGGTTCATATTGGTGAATAACATCAACATGTTTCTTTGTGATAAGCTCATCTAGCTCTGGAATGGCTCCCCATTCATAGTCATTTGATTCAGCTTCTGATTTAGGATCTCTAGGAAATCTTAGAACATGAGTAAAGTTAGGGTGAATACCCCAAGAAGGGTTACCCTCAGATTCTGATTTGAATTCATACTCATGAGAATCTATCTCAGAATCACTACCACTTCCCTCTTCTTGATTGTTTTCAAGATTAGCTGGTTCTTGTGTTGCAACTATCTCTTGAT
Source organism: Chamaecyparis obtusa (assembly GCA_027943335.1). Lineage (NCBI taxonomy): Eukaryota > Viridiplantae > Streptophyta > Pinopsida > Cupressales > Cupressaceae > Chamaecyparis > Chamaecyparis obtusa. Next base: position 122,923 of record BSBK01001898.1, on the reverse strand, counting down.
TGATAGTAGGTTCTTGTGTTTCTACTACATTAATTCTTTTGATATGATCATCTTTATCATCAAGAAGGTCTTTGATCTCTTTAGGAAATTTTTCATAGGGGATGAGTTTTGAACTATTTGAATCACTATCTGATGGTTTTGTTTCTTCTTTCTTAAGAAGAGGTTCCCCTGGTGCGATCTACTCTATGACATGAGAGCAATTACCTTTAAGGTGATAGGGTTTCTTCTTAAATCCTAAGCCAATTTTGTTTTTATTTTCTCTACCAGTATGTGGGAGAGGTGTCTCAAGACCTTTTCCTCTAATTCCTAGAGGTCCTTTACTTGAATATCCCATTTTAGCTATTAATTTATCTCCTGGACCATATGACTTGGATACTACAGAGTCACCAGTTTGAACAACTTGAGATTCAGGTTCATCTTTGTATAGCCATGATAGCACAACCTCATTCTTCTTTAAATTCTTTCTTGGAGACTTGTTCTACTACAAAATTCTTTTTATATGCTTCAAGAGGTTCCTTAGGTTCAAGTTTGGATTGTTTCAAAGATTTCCCATAAGACTTAGGTGAAATAGGGAGAGATGTCAAAGATAGGACTGGCTCAATAGTATATTCTCCCATACTATTTTCTTTGATATTAACCTCTTTTGCAAGATCTTCCATTTTAGATGTGGATGCTTCTTTAGTTGGTTCAATGGAAGATTCTTTGTTATTAGGTACAAGCTTATCTGCACTTTCCTTCAAGGTGTTGCAAGTTGTATTTAGATCTGTAGGGATAGTAACCTCTACTCCTTCATAAGGAAACTTCAAACATTGATGGTATGTAGAAGGTGATGCAGGAGCATCCTGGGTGTAAGAGCAATCTTGCATCACCCAAAAATATTTCTATTTTTGAATTCAATAAGGGCTATCTTGTGCAGAGCTGCTATTTGTGGAAAGTTACTATTTTTGGTAAATTTTGTATGTGCTCAAAATGATCTGATTTCTTTCTTGGAGGTTCATTTTGGTCATATAAGTCTGCCAGTAAAGTTTCATTGCCAAGTCAAATGTACATTGGAAGATATTGAAGATTTTCGGTATTGGCAGCAGGGTATAGAAACTTTGAACTCAGTTTTGAAGGCTTCAGAGGCCCCGGATGAGGTCAAAAATTTGGGTGATGGGTGCTTGTGCGGGTCAAGCCTGTAGAGCGCTTCGTGGTGTTTTCGAAATGGGGTTATAATAGCTGATCGGGTCAACTGGTGATGACTTATGGTCTTCGGAAGTTGGGTCACCTGAAATGGCAGAAAATAATTTTCTTCAAAATTTCTGTTCGGGTTTCAAAGGTTATCTTGAGCCGACTATGATGTAATAAAATGTAAAATAAAATAATTCTAAGTTTGGTCGGCCTTATTGGCTAAAATTCTGGAACCTTCCCAGGCGGTGGAAAAATTGCCTATATAAGGAAGGCTGTATTATTGTCTTAGGCAGTTCAGAATAGTTCTGGGTAGTAGATCTAGGCAATAATTCAAGGCTTTGTCCTATAGAATATTGTAAGGGAATGCCCATGGGGCTTTGCATATTGTAATTCTGAAAGTTTGTAATTCCAAATTTGTGGAGATAATAAGAAGCCAATTTTCTGTTCTTGCATATTGTTGTTGTTTCTCTATTTCTGTTATGCGTTTGTGGTATTAAGGGGAGAACCCTTCATCAAATGGTATCAGAGTAGGTTTTCTTGAGTGTGTAAATAGATCACTGACTGTGAGGCAGTTTGCAACAGGACAGTGGTTAGGGTTTCAGCGTGCATCGCGAAAATGCCTCCATGAAGAGAACATGGCGGAAGAGCTGGTGCTGTGACACCTGAGGTTAGAGAGCTGCAGAGACAAGTGCGAGTATTGCAAGAAGAGATTTTCAGAGGAATGAATCTTAATGTCAGAGATGAAAGTGAGGATGAAGCCGAAAAAGAATATCAAGAAGGAGAAGTTGAAATTGTGAACCAGGAGGAAGAAAGACTTTTTCGGGTGATTTCCAAGATTGGAAAAAGACCTAAGATTGAGGTTCCTACATTTTCTATAAATCTTAACCCAGAGGAATTGATCAACTGGATCAATGAATGTGAGGAATATTTTGAGTATGAAGATGTTGAGGATCCTGATAGGGTCAAATTTATGAAGGCCAGACTGAAAGGTCATGCAAAAATATGGTGGCAAGAGATTTAGTTGGAGCAAAATAGAAGGGGAAAGGAAAAAATCATGAGATGGGATCGGATGGTGGATAAATTGAAGCGACAGTTCATTCTTGTTGATTATGAGCTTGATCTACTGAAGAAAATGTAGAGTTTGAAGCAAGCAGGAAGATCTGTTTAGGAGTATACAGAGGAGTTCTATCGACTTCTCATCAGAACAGGCCATGCAAAAGCTGATAAGGAGAAAGTTGCCCGATACCTTAATGGGTTAAGGCCGAGCATTCAGGAGGAGCTGAATCTGGTTCGAATGAACAGTATTGAAGAGGCATACCAGTTTGCCCTAAAAGTAGAGGAAAAGCTGAACAAGAAGTTTAAGAGCAGACAAAATGGAAGAGGTCACGGTGGACGATCATATGGTGGTCGAAATGAAGATCCGAAAAAGAAGGATGAGGCCAGTAGCAGTCAGAATCAGCGAGGAAATAATTTCAATCACTTCCAGGATCAAAATAATAGAGATCAAAGAGGAAGAGGAAGAGGACAAGGATCTGGAAGAGGTGGTTTCCGTGGAACGTGTTTTCACTGTGGAGAAGAAGGTCATAGGGCATTTGAATGTCCTCAGTGCCAAGGCAGAACAGACAGGAGAAATGAAGGCCAGGCCAGAGTTGCACATGTAGATGAAGATGCCAGATCATCAAATTCTGAAGATGCTGAAAGAGGAGAAACGTTGATTAACAGAAGAGTCCTGTTGAGTGGTGAGAATGAACCTGAGCAAAGGAGGAGCCTATTTCGCACCAGGTGCAAGTGTGAAGGTAAATGTTGTGATGTGATTATTGATAGTGGAAGCACTGACAATTTGGTGTCAGAAGAGATGGTGACAAAGTTGAAGCTTAAGAGACAGAAACACCCACATCCATATCGGATTGCCTGGGTACAGGATGACCACAAGGTCATGGTCAATGAACAATGCCTGGTGAAGTTCAAGATTGGAGGATACCAAGATGAGGTATTGTGTGATATCATATCTATGGATGCATGTCATATGTTGTTGGGTAGACCATCGTAGTTTGACAGATGTGTTGTACATGATGGTCGTGCGAATACCTATTCCCTGACAAAGGATAGAGTGTGGCATAAGCTAAAACCATTGAAGGAGACTGAAGAAAAGGTATGTGGTAATGCAAGAATAACATTTGTTGATGGAAAAAAATTCCTAGATGGTATGAGGCATGAGCATGTGTGTTTTGCTTTAATTCCAAAAGTTGGTAAAGAAGAAGTAGAGGATGTACCTGTAGAGGTTGTAGATTTGTTGAATGAGTTTCAGGATATTGTATCTGATGGATTACCACTGGTAAGGAAGATCAGTCATCAGATGGATTTGATTCCAGGAGCCAGTTTGCCAAACAAGGCAGCACATAGAATGACACCAGCAGAAAGTGAAGAGTTGAACAGACAAGTACATGAGTTATTGCAGAAGGGGTTGATTCGAGAGAGTCTGAGTCCCTGTGCTATACCTGTGGTATTAGCACCAAAGAAGAATGGAGAGTGGAGGATGTGTACAGATTCCAGAGCAATAAACAAGATCACAATCAAGTACAGGTTTCCATTGCCACGAATGGATGATATTATGGACTGTTTGAGTGGAGCTGTGTATTTTTCAAAGATAGATCTGAAAAGTGGATATCATCAGATTCGGATCAGGGAGGGAGATGAATGGAAGACTGCCTTCAAGACAAAGGAAGGACTATATGAGTGGTTACTCATCCCTTTTGGGCTAACCAATGCACCGAGCACTTTCATGCAGCTCATGAACGAGGTTCTGAAAGAATTTCTGGGTAAGTTTATCATTGTTTACCTAGATGATATTTTGATCTTTAGTAAGACATTGCATGAGCATATGATGCATATTTGTATGGTATTTGAGAAGCTGGGAGAAGAGAAATTGTTGATTAATTTGAAGAAGTGCAGTTTTGTGAAGAAAGAGTTAGTGTATTTGGGATTTGTAGTTTCAGCACAAGGTCTAAAAATGGACCTAGAGAAGGTACATGCTATCCTTGAATGGCCTACTCCAAGGAGTGCTACCGAGGTAAGATCTTTTCATGGTCTAGCTAGCTTTTACAAAAATTTTATCAAAAATTTTAGCAGTATTTGTGGACCCTTGACTGAAACAATGAGAGGGGATAGAAAAGAGTTTAAGTGGACTAATGGGGCAAAAAAGAGTTTTCAATTGTTGAAATAAAAAGTTACAGAACAACCAGTTTTAGCACTTCCAGATTTTAATAAGGTGTTTCAAGTAGATTTTGATGCTAGTGGTACTACAATAGGAGCTGTTATGAGCCAAGAAGGTAAACCTCTTGCTTATTTTAGTGAGAAATTAAATGATGCCAAGAGAAAATATTCTGTTTATGATCAGGAATTTTATGCTATAGTTCAGGCATTGAAAAAGTGGAGGCACTATCTGCTTCCTAAGGAGTTTGTTTTGTATACTGATCATCAAGCTTTGCAATATTTGAATAGTCAAGGAAAATTGAATCAAAGGCATTTGAAATGGGTTGAGTTTTTGCAGAGTTATACATTTGTTTTGAAACACAGGAGTGGAAAGTCTAATAGGGTTGCAGATGCTCTTAGCAGAAGGCAACTATTGCTGACAGAAATGTAGATTGAAGTGATTAGGTTCAAGGAACTCAAGAATTTGTATCCAGAGGATCCTAATTTTGGTGAAGCTTGGAAAGCTTGTACAGAACCTGTTACTCTAGACAAGATGAAATGGCTAGATTTTATCATCCAAGATGATATGCTATTTAGAGGGAGTCAGTTGTGCATTCCAAAAAGTTCTATGAGAGAGAATCTCATCAAGGAGAAGCATAGCGGAGGATTGGCTGGACATTTTGGTCGTGATAAAACCCTTGGTTTGGTTAGTGAGAATTATTATTGGCCACAGTTGCAGCAGGATGTGAAGAAGTTTGTACAAAGTTGCAGAGTATGTCAGATGGCGAAAGGAGTGAAGCAGAATACAGGGTTGTATCAGCCATTACCTATACCAGAGAAGCCTTGGGAGGATATCAGTATGGACTTTGTTCTTGGTTTACCGAGGACTCAGCAGGGACACGATTCAATTTTTGTGGTAGTTGAAAGATTCTCGAAGATGGCACATTTCATTCCCTACAAGAAGACTAATGATGTTGTTCATATAGCAGAATTGTTTTTCAGAGAAGTAGTGAGACTTCATGGTTTGCCAAAGACCATAGTTTCAGATTGGGACACTAAGTTTGTTGGATATTTCTGGTGTACATTGTGGAAGAAGTTAAAGAAAGATTTGAAATTCAGTTCATCACATCATCCACAGACTGATGGACAGACAGAGGTGGTGAATAGGAGTTTGGGAAATTTGCTGAGATGTTTGGTTGGAGATAAGCCAACAGGATGGGATTTGATTTTACCACAGGTAGAATTTGCATACAATAATTTTGTCAATAGGAGCACTGGTAAATCACCATTCCAGATTGTATATGGAAGTAGTCCAAGAAATGCATCTGAATTGAGGAAGATAGATAAAGGAGAAATAAGTAGTGCTGAAGCTAAGGATTTTGCAGAACACTTGAAGAACATCCATAGGGAGGTGAGGAAGCATATTACCAAGATGAAGGCACAGTATAAGGCTAAGGCAGATGAGAAAAGGAGGTATAAAGAATTTCAGGTTGGTGATAAAGTCATGGTTCATTTGCGAAAGGAGTGATTTCTGGTTGGTACATATAACAAGCTACAAATGAAGAAGTTTGGGCCATGTAAGATACTGAAGAAACATGATTTAGGAAATGCATATGAGGTAGAATTGCCTACTGAGCTGAATATTTCACCAGTGTTTAACATTTCAGATTTGACAGAGTATCATGAAGGAGGTGTTGAAGATCAGGTTGGAGCAGCACAGTGGAGTATTCCAGCAACCAGTTCAGATATCAAGGAGATTGAAGACATACTGGACAGTCATGTTGGCAGAAGCACAAGGAACAGGACATATGAAGAGTATTTGTTCAAATGGAAAGGATGACCTATTGAAGATTCATCATGGCTAACAAAGGAGGAGGTTAACCATCTTGGTTTTCCTCTGCACACCTGAGTCGTGACAGGGTCACTTCTCAAATTACCCCGGGTGTCTGATGCAGGAGCATCCTGGGTGTAAGAGCAATCTTGCATCACCCAAAAATATTTCTATTTTTGAATTCAATAAGGGCTATCTTGTGCAGAGCTGCTATTTGTGGAAAGTTACTATTTTTGGTAATTTTTGTATGTGCTCAGAATGATCTGATTTCTTTCTTGGAGGTTCATTTTGGTCATATAAGTCTGCCAGTAAAGTTTCATTGCCAAGTCAAATGTACATTGGAAGATATTGAAGATTTTCGGTATTGGCAGCAGGGTACAGAAACTTTGAACTTAGTTTTGAAGGCTTCAGAGGCCTCAGATGAGGTCAAAAATTTGGATGACAGGTGCTTGCCCCGGTCAAGCCTGTAGAGCACTTCGTCGCATTTCTGAAATGGGGTTATAATAGCTGATCGGGTCAACTGGTGATGACTTATGGTCTTTAGAAGTTGGGTCACCTGAAATGGCAGAAAATAATTTTCTTCAAAATTTCTGTTCGGGTTTCAAAGGTTATCTTGAGCTGACTATGATGTAATAAAATGTAAAATAAAATAATTCTAAGTTTGGTCGGCGTTATTGGCTAAAATTCTGGAACCTTCCCAGGCGGTGGAAAAATTGCCTATATAAGGAAGGCTGTATTATTGTCTTAGGCAGTTCAGAATAGTTCTGGGTAGTAGATCTGGGCAATAATTCAAGGCTTTGTCCTACAGAATATTGTAAGGGAATGCCCATGGGGCTTTGCATATTGTAATTCTGAAAGTTTGTAATTCCACATTTGTGGAGATAATAAGAAGCCAATTTTTTGTTCTTGCATATTGTTGTTGTTTCTCTATTTATGTTATGCGTCTGTGGTATTAAGGGGAGCACCCTTCATCAGAAGGAATAGCTTTCATTTCATGTATCCATGGTCTCCCTAGAAGGACGTTGTAGGCCAAAGGTAGATCAAGCACTTGACAGATGGTATCTTTGATAACTGGACCCACTCTGATAGGTAAGATAATGGTGCCTTTAGAGGATCTTTCTTGTTCATCACAAGCCTTGATAGTTATTTTCTTTCTAGGATCAATAGCCAATTCTAAAAATCCCAATTGTGTGATCAAGTTGTAAGAACAAATATTTAGGCCAGCGCCCCCATCTATCAACACGCATTTGATTCTACGATTCTGGATCAAGACTTCTATATGAAAAGGTTGATTATGTGGGTGACTCAAGGAGTTGTCATCTTCCTCTGAAAAGGAGATATACTACGAAGATGTAAGATGTCCAACCATAGTCTTGAACCTGTCTAAATCAGGGTCATCAGGAACATTGGAACCGAGCAAAGCTTTATCGAGAATGGCTCTATGAGCTGGAGATATTTGAAGCAACTCAAACATGGAGATTTTCACATTAGTGTGTTGGAGTTGTTGAACAATGTTATAAGACATAGGCCTTGTGTCCTTTGGATGGGAAGATTTGGAAGCAGCCTTCTATTTAGAAGCAGATGAAAGATTGAAGGGCACCTTAGGGACATTTGATGAATCTAGGATTTGTCCTTTCAGATGCATTTGAGCTTGTGATCAAGTAACTATGTTAGCTGAGGAATGATCTCTATCTCTTCGTATGATTGTGATGACATTGCAACTTTTAGAGAGACATGGTTCAACCATATTGATGACAATGTTATTTCCAGGGTAGGTATAGTTGACTTTTACCCCCATATTAGGTTGAGAAGTTGAAACTTTTTGACCATGTTTTAGAAATGGTTCTGTGAATGCTGTATGATCATTATTGCTCATGGGATTGTCAATTGTGATGTCTCCACTATCGATCAGATATTGAATGGTATGCTTCAAGTGATAGAAACTACTAGTTTTGTGACCTTTACTCTAATGGAAATCACAGAATTCATTTTCCTTCCACCATATCGGTTTGGGGTCTTAAGCATTTAGTCGGATTGGTGGTAAAGAGATGATGTTATCAGCCAATAGAGTTTTCATAGCTGATTCTAAAGACTCTCCTAGGGGAGTAAATTTTTTATGTTTATCCCATTTCTTGAATTCTAGCTTCCTTTGAGATGGTTGAGAAGACTTTTTCTCTGAAGCTTTAATGACTTGAGTGCCAAGAGTGAGATTGTAGGCTGGTGCCTTCTATGGGGCATGGACAGTGTCTACAACACCATCTGTGACGATGCCTTTGTTCTTGTTTCAATTTTTCTTCTTGTCTTTAGAACTGGATCCAGATTCATACTTGTCCTTTTGAAGTGTGATTTCTCCTTTTTTTACAAGCAATTTTTTGATTTTGATAGCATTATCCACCATCTTATCAAAAGATGTATGATCTTGCATTTGTAAGGGATAATTGATTTCTAGAACAAGGTTATTGATAAAGATTTCAAGTTTCTCCATTTCAAGAATTGGTTTAGCATATAGAGAGAACTTCTTTTGCCACCTCTTGAGGAAAGTTAGGAATGATTCTCTTGGATATTGCTTGAGATTACAAATATCAATCATGGTGACCAGATGTTGAATATTGTAGGAATATTGTTGATAAAACAATTTAATCAATTCCTCAAATGTTTTGATCGTAGGAGGCAATATTGAAAACCGCTGAATGGATGTTCCTCCCAAAGATCTAGGAAAAAGATGCATCAGATAGGTCGGTTCATGCATAAATTCCATGGATTGCATACAGAACTCTCTGACATGATCTTGGGGATCAGAGTGTCCATCATACTTATCATACTTCAGCATCTCCACTCTTTTTTGAAAGGGCGGCATGTACAAGTCTTTGTCAAATGGAAAAGGACATAGAGCCTCCATGGAGAACTCTTTGGGTTCCTTCTCTGTCTTGAGATTGTTAAGTTCAACTTGTATAGCATGCATTTGTTTTGTCATAGCTATGAGTGGATTCTCTTCCTCATGTGTAATGATGTCTTCAACATTAAAGTTGGGAGGAAGTTTAGCTCCTTGATGAGCTAGTTGTAAAAAGTATGCTTCTCTATTTTCTTTCAAGAAATGCCTCATCATCTTGTTAAATTCATCATCATTTTGGTAGCGAGAAATTTCTTCAGGTGTGGGTTCCTGATCTGCACCATGTTGAGATTGAGCTCTTTGAGAGCCAAAGTTTTTCCTTTCTTGAGACATGGTAGGAGTTTGTGGACTCCCTGGATTAGATTAATGAGGGGTATGTTGAGTACCTCCATGATTCGATAGAGGGGGTACGTAACCAGATTTCAATCAATAGTTTCCAATACTGTCATCCTCGTAAAGACCAAAATTGATGAGTTGCTCAAGAGTTGGATTTTGGATAGTGGTGATAGATTTCTTGTGAGAGGAAGCTCTAGTCTCCACCATCAACTTTGAGTGAAACAAAAGAATAAGATTCAGATAACTGAAGAATGAATTGAATCAAGATGATCAGATGATGCAACCTTGTCAAGGTTTGATTGATTTGAAGATTTGATTAGACGTGGATGAAGGATACTATGCCTTGGATGTATGGGTAGGTTCCCAAAAGATAGCAGACAAGATATCACAACACTTAGTCATTTTGATGATTGATTGAAGATTGATAGTTATGACAAGGTTTTGACATAGGATGATAAGGACTCAAATTGATTAAATAGAAGGCTAAATCAAATTCAAAAGGCCACTTTAGGAAAATGATCAGATTCTTAGTAGCTACTGCTCTATTCCTGACACAGTGATTTGTTCGACAGATTCTGAAATTAGGTTGAAAAAGCTAAATATTTGGCAATTCTGACAATTTTCTGACAACTTTCAAAAATTTCCCAAACGACACTCTGAAAAACTCGTACGACAATGGGTAGGCTATGAAATGATAGTTGAAAAGCTCATACGATAGTTGCAAAACTCGTACGACAGTGGGCATGCAATGAAATGACAGTTGAAAATCTCATACGATAGTTGTAAGTAGGATTTGATTTCTTGAAATATGCTGGCATGAAAACTCGTACGACACTAGGTACTCAATCATACGATAGTTGGGTAGCAACGAAATGACAGTTGACAATATCATATGATAGTTACAAGATTTTGACTTTGAGAATTTGCTGGCATGAAAACTCATACGACACTGGGTACTCAATCATATGACAGATGGGTTGCAATGAAATGACACTTGATGGAAAATCGTATGACTTTTTGACCTCCTAAGATGACTGTTGACTCCAGAAAAGGATTTGACTTTAGATTTTGCAAATTTTGAGTTTTCAGATTTGAATTGTTTGCAAATTTCAATGTCCAGATTTGAGGATTGTAATAGATTTGTCTCTTTTCAATAACCAGATAGATAAACAAGCATGCAAAATAGAAAGCAAGTGATTTCAAGCATGTCTGAAAATAATGAACAAGGGAAAAAGAAACCTTGCGCATGAACAATCAAGTGAATTATTCATTCTAATCCTCAAAAGTGCTAATTGTGTATGCTCCAAAAATGTTTTGCAATAATGCACATATACCCTATAAAATGAAAATTTGGCCTCGCTAGGGTTTTTAGTAATGGTTTGACTCTGTAACTTTTATGATCCAAAGGGGTGAACTCCAATCCTAGCGCATGAGGGTTTTGACACAGTCTAAGAACTTAATCTTTAGGAGCTGCTTGAGAGATCTGACAACCCAACAATGAACCATACCCATGGAGATTTCTTCCCCAAGGACATTTATATAGCGACTGTCACTACCACGATGAAAATGGCTATTATTGCTTGAGGTTCTGTCAATACAGTTTTCCCTATGAAGGGATTGTCCGCTATGGTTAACCCTCTCTAAAGGTGACTCACAATAGTATACCACAAGGGGACTTGGCTCTAGATCCAAGGTTTTTGATGCCTCTTCACTTTTAACCCAAACAAAGCAAGCAGATTAATCCAACACACTAAGACAAAGTTTTTCTTCACCAAGGTCTATGATGTCAACTCCATGTGATCTATCAACCTCTCCAGAGAGAGAATGTATCGATCAATAAGAGAAAATGCACTAACCAATTTTGATTCACCAAAGCTTGTGATATCAACCCCACATGATCTATCAACCTCTCCTAGGAGAGAATGTATCAATCAATAAGAGAAGATGCACCAGCCAAGTTGAATGTGAAATGCACTAAGTATCCTCCCTACCTACAAGGATTCTATCATCAAGAAGGATTTCACTGGGAATCCAATCCCTCAAGAATCATGAATAGTGTTCATAGGGCCTAATTACTATGTGAGCACAGATATATTCCCGAAAGCAAATCTATCCAAAAGTATCCAAAAAGCAGAAAGAGGAACACTTAACGCTTAAAGTGAATATGAGATGAGTCCACAAGGTTGAACACTTAACACCTCACACAAGCTGAAAATGAGTCCCCAACTTAGAAAACAAGTGAGTTCCTAAAAGTACAAAAGGGTTGCCAAGTGGAACACTTAACACTTCTTTCCTGTAGACCCCTCCCCTTTAATGTGGCACTGACCTTGCAACCATAGGGTGGAATGAGGGGTCGGTGGATTAGCGAGTCCAATAACTCAAGATAGAAATCAAGATCAATCACAAGTATCTGAGACTACTTAATGAATCTTTAAGGGGTCACAACCTAGTATCAATTATGCAAGTGTGTAAAACAAAAGCATGAAAAGAATCACCCAAGCTAGACACATGAGAGATTTATTTTAAGTCCCAAATCAAAATATTATCAGCATAAGTGGAATACTTAAGATCCTCACAACACACTTAGTAGATGTTTACCTGATTCTTAGTAATTCTTGCACTTTTTCCAATCAAACCCAATAGGAGTCAATCAAAAATAGTAAATTTCAATTGTTAGGGTTAGTTGTCAGTCAAAATTTGAAAATCATATTTGACAAACTGCCTACAAAAATGAAATGAAAATTGAAATATGGTACCGAAACTTGTACAATAGTGGGTCTATTACCAGATGATAGTTGAAACCTGATGCCAAAACTCGTACGACAGTGGGTCTGTTACCAGACGACAGTCTGGAAACTCGTACGACACTGGGTGTCTGATGAAATGACAATCCATCTTCCAAATGATAGTGGGTGCCTGATGAAACGATACTCGATCAACTATTGTATGACAGTAGGCTCAAACTCATATGACTTTTGTCAGAAACTCGTACAAAGATTGTATGGACAAAAAATAAAAATCTTATTTTTGCATAGAAACCGAGGAGAAAAAGATAGAAATTGATAGAATTGAATTGGAAACCCATTTCAAGGCCCCATGGTGGGTGCTAGAAATGTGTGTGTGAAAATTGTACATGATCTGTAGACACAACACTTTAGTAAAACATTAGAGGTTAGCTATAATCAAAATCTTGCAAAATTGAAATCTAATTTAACCAAGCAATTTACTACCTTCTAGTAGGTGTGAGATCGATGTTCTCAAATTGTTATTGAGGTCAGTGACCTAGACGACACCTAAAGGAAGGATTTGGATGCAAAATTGATATGAAATATGAATGCAATTAATCTATTTTTTTGGTATTTTCTATGCAATAAGAATGAAAACTTGATATGAATCTATGCTAAATGATATGAGAATGAAAATTCTAACAATAATATGAAAGCTATGAATTTGAAATTGATCTCACAATGCTTTGAATCCTCCAATTTATCTTTCAAGCTCCAATTGTGCAAATTCTCCAAATCTGATATGCTATGATTCCTGTAGAGTAAGTTTGCAATTTTTAAGATGAATTATGAAGAGCTGAGCCTTTAATTTATAGAAATCCAAGGCTTTGGAGGTGCATGGAAGAAAGTCATAAATCACTCAGATTAACTCAGCTTGATTTTTGAGTTATCTGATAATAAAGATAATTTAATTCACAAAAACATGCAAAAGCTAAGTTTTAACTCAAAATAGAGTTTAGCTTTAATTGATAATTGATAGTTGTCTGCTTTTATGATTGTGCATGTTTTATTTATGAATTGATTTAATAAATAAAGTGATTTATTTCCAACTTAACTGCTTTTAAAAATAAAGCAATTGATTTATGGGTTAATCAATTATTTAATCAAACTTTTATTAAATAATGACAACCTGCTTTAATTAATTAAATAAGATTTTAATCAATTATTCATAAGATATTAGATTTATTGTCAAAATTAAATAATACAATTAATAATAGATAGAATTAAATTTAATTAAACAATTAAGTGGCAAAATTAAATCTAATTAATTAAATATGCAAAATATTCAATTAATCAAACTTTAGGATAAATGTGATTTATCGCCAAATAATCATTAAATTAAAGATAATTAAGATAATTAAGAATATTGCTAGGAATATTCCCCGATGCAGAATTTAAGATAATCAATTGGGATTCGATGATGTTTAGATGTGCCTTAGGTTAGGACTTTGATGTCAATTTCATTTGATTTGATGATATAGGAGATTAATGAACTTATAGCCCATTTTTGGGGTATTACAGTGACTAGCTGTTAAGTCCATTATTGCATCTATACTTGGAAGTGGAAAGTCATCTTTGGGACATGCAAGATTAAGATCTTGAAAGTCCATACATATGCGAATGGATTTTTCATGCTTGGTAATTGGTACAATATTTGATATCCATTCTGCATAAGTGATTTCTCTTATGAACCCCACTTTTAACAATTTCTCCAATTCTGCTTTAACTAGAAGAGCTATGTGTGGATGCATTTTCCTCAATTTCTACTTGACAATTTTAACCCCTGGTTTGACATTCAAGTGATGCGTGATGAAGTTTGGATCTAATCCTAGCATGTTAGCATAGGACCATGCAAAATTCACTTGCTTTTCTTGGAAAAATTTGATGAAATCCTTTCTCTTTAAAATTATAAGTGAAGCTGCTAAATGTATCAATTTGGGCTCCAATTCGGTTCCAATATTAACTTTCTCCATTGGCTCTATAAGAATTGGTGATCTTTCTTCCTCATGTGCTAGTAAGGTATTCAACCTCTCTTCCTTAAGTGCCATAGTTGGGTTTTCACCATCAGAAACATCCTTTATTTTTACTTTTCTTGGTTCTAGTACTGGCCCGTGGTGGTTTTCACCACTAAAACTCTTCAATTTTTTACCTTTTTCATCTTTTATTTTGGATTAAGAGATTGGACCCCTACCTTTCTTATCATGTTTGGATTAAACTCATCAGTGGAAGAGGGCTCAACTACATTTAGGTATTGTGTCATTGCTTGGTCATTGGGAAAGTATAGTAAATCATTTGGTTCAGTTAAGTCCCAATCAATAAGTTTGGGATGCATTAAGGATAAAGAATCAATTGGAAAGTTGTCATTGGATAGGTTTAAGGACATGACTTCATTAGATGGTTCATACATTGTATCGTTAAGGTCAATAACATGAGCTTGCTCAAGATGATCCATGGAAGAAGGATCAAATTTTTCTCCACTTGAGTCCTCTAAGACTTCTACAAGAAAGAAGACATGTAGATTAAACCTAACATTCGAATCACTCTCCAAAAAAGGTACCCAAGGTTCACCTACCCATGGATTATTAATGTGTTCTTTCCCTATATTAGATTCCTATGGATCAGGTTGCATGTATGTAGGAAGTGTCTCCGGATCTTCTCTATCTTGAGTCTGTTCTTTAGGAACATTAGTATAAGACTACATTATGAAAATCTCTTTGTCATGGAAAGAGTCTTTGGATAAATAATCCCACTCATATTCTCTAGAATCATCACTATCAATATTGGACTCTACCATGTTCACTTTTTCATAAAAATCATGCATAGAGCTAGAACTTTCTCCTTTTTGTTGATACCCTATTCCTGAATTTTCTTCCTTTGATCTCCAAGAAGGTTCAATAGGTTCCAACAAACCTCTATTTCTCATATCTAAGGGTCTTCTTCCCTTATACCCCATTTTTTGCATAATTTCAAACCCCTTTCCATATTGGTCAGTTTGGATATTGATGTGTTGAATTCTTTCCATGGGGTTGTTCGAAGTATCACTTTCATCTTTGTAAAGCCATTGTAGAACCTCATTGTCTTCTTTCTCAAGTGCTGACTGGTCACTCTCTCTTACAAAATGAGAGTTCTATTTGTGAGGAGGATGCACCTTAGAAGGTTTTCCATGTGTTTTTGGGGAAGTAGGTAAATCAAATAGGGAAATAGAGTATTCCCCTACTCCTTTATAATCGATTCTACATTTTTTTTTGAACTTATCCATCATCTCACTCATTTGTTTGTATTGTTCTTCTTTGCCTTTGTCTCTCTCCTCTTTGGTAGGTTTAGAAAGTTCCACCTCTGGTGTGGATGTTTTACCTAAATTCTCATTTGAACTTGGACCCTCATAACTCACTTTTTCTTTCCCTTAGCCAATGTAGTTGAGTTAGTTTTAATAGGGTTTGAGGTAGAGGAAACATTTGATGTTAACTTAGGATCATCACCTTTAATTTCTTCAATGGTAGTATTTGGAAAAATCCCTTCTCTATTATGAGGAATAAATAATTCATGAAAATGCTTTAATGTGTTACAATATTGAAAAGGATTTGAATCCCCTTCAATTGTGATTTCTTCTCCCATGTGTGGAAATTTGATACATTGATGGTATGTAGAAGGAACCACTTGCATTCCATGTATCCATGGCCTCCCCATATAAGATGTTATAAGTTAACTTCATGTCTAGGACCTGACATATGGTGTCCTTTTTTATAGGCCCAACTTGAATAGGTAAGATAATCATGGCTTTTGAAGATCTCTCCTCCTCATCATAAGCTTTAATGGTAATTTTCTTCTTATGATCAATAGAAGACTCATATAAACCTAAGGACTTGACAAGATTTAAAGTGCAAATATTAAGACTAGCTCCCCCATCTATGAGAACTCTCTTAATGATGTGTCTTTGTGATGAAGGGTGCTCCCCTTAATACCACAAACACATAACAGAAATAGAGAAACAACAACAACAATATGAAAGAACAGAAAATTGGCTTCTTATTATCTCCACAAATGTGGAATTACAAACTTTCAGAATTATAATATGCAAAGCCACATGGGCATTCCCTTACAATATTCTATAGGACAAAGCCTCGAACCAATACCCAGATCTACTACCCAGAACTATTCTGAACTTCCTAAGACAATAATACAGTCTTCCTTATATAGGCAATTTTCCACCGCCTGGGAAGGTTCCAGAATTTTAGCCAATAAGGCCAACCAAACTTAGAATTATTTTATTTTACATTTTATTACATCATAGTCAGCTCAAGATAACTTTTGAAACCCGAACAGAAATTTTGAACAAAATTATTTTCTGCCATTTCAGGTGGCCCAACTTTCGAAGACCATAAGTCATCACCAGTTGACCCGATCGGCTATGATAACCCCATTTCAAAAACCCCACGAAGCGCTCTACAGGCTTGACCCACACAAGCGCCCATCACCCAAATTTTTGACCTCATCCGGGGCCTCTAAAGCCTTCAAAACTGAGTTCAAAGTTTCTGTACCCTGCTGCCAATACCGAAAATCTTCAATATCTTCCAATATACACTTGATCTGGCAATGAAACTTTACTGGCAGACTTATATGACCAAAATGAACCTCCAAGAAAGAAATCAGATCATTTTGAGCACATACAAAAATTACCAAAAATAGTAACTTTCCATAAATAGCAGCTCTACACAAAATAGCCCTTATTGAATATAAAAATAGAAATATTTTTTTTTTGGGTGATGCAAGATTGCTCTTACACCCAAGATGCTCCTGCATCACTTTGAATGACAACTTCTATATGCAAAGGAAAATTTTGAGGATGAGTGATGTACATATCATCTTGCTCTGAAAATGAGAGACAATGTGGTGCAATGAGGTGTCCCACCATGTTTTGAAATTTTTCTTTCTCCAAGTTAATAGGAACATTAGTCTCCAATAAGGCTTTTTGCAAGATCTCCTTGTGATTTAGAGATAATTTTAACAACTCCAAAATAGAAATTTGGGCCGGAGTCTTTTGTAATTAGTCCACCAAATTATATGGCTTTGTTTTTGTAGATGGTTTTTTAGCCAAAATACTTGATTGTGTAGAACCAATAGGTTTAGGATCAACCCCTTGTAAGGTAATCCTTGACACTTTCCCCCTAGTGATAGCATAAGATGTTTCCTTTTTAGGTTGTTCCTTGATTAAAACAACATTGACAACATGATCATGTCTGGATAATGTGTTGATAATGTTATCATAATGATGAGAAAAGTTGACATTATTGTTTCCTTGTTTATTCAAATTAGAAGATTCACCCTTCTCATGGTTATAAAAAGGTTTCTTAAATGCCATGTGATCTTCATTGTTTTGAGGCCCTTCTATCTTGATCACACCATTTTCAATCAAATCTTGTACCATGTTTTTAAATTGCAAGCAATCATTTGTTGTATGTCTTCTATTTCTGTGGTATTCACAATGACTAAACTCACTCCACCAAGTGGGCTTGTTTTGTGGTTCATATGGTTGTGGTCTAAGTAAATCAATAATCTTATTATCAATGAGAGTTCTCAATGCATTATCAAGGGGTTCACCCAAAGGTGTGAATGTCCTCTTGGGAGATGGTACAAAGAATGGATTAGGCTTGTTAGCCCCTTGATTGTTCCTAAAGTTGTTATTATTGGTATTGTTGTTAAAAGGCACTTTGGAGGCTTGATTTGCATTATTCACTTGAATAGGTGTTCTCATGAGAGTAAAAGGAGTGGGTTTCAAATTATTAGCATCAATAACCCCATCATTGACCACACCTTTGTTGTTGTTCCTCAACCCAAATTAGTTATAGTTCTTAGGAGGATTCTTATTCTGATTGTTATTGTTGTTGGAGGTATTTTTGTTGTTGTGATTCTTGTTATCCATGTAAAGATTAAGTTCTCCACTCTTAACCAATACCTCCTCCATAGTCACTCCATTTTCAATAAGATCTTGAAAAGACCTAGGACATTGCAGCTTTAACCTATAGTTCATTTCATTACTCAAGCTATTTATAAAGATGTCCATCTTTTCCTTTTCCAGTACACTTTGAGGGTATCTAGAAAATAATGCTCTCCATCTTTGTAAGAAAATTAGGAATCCTTCTCCCTCTCTTTGCCTAGTGTTGTATAAGGTAATCATTGTAACTTCATGTTTGATATTATATGAATAATATGTTACAAATTTACTAGCTAACTCTTCAAAAATTTTGGATGCCTAAAGGTAATTTTGAAAACCATTCCATGGCACATGCCTCCCAAACTTCTAGGAAAAAGCCTCATTAAATAAGTAGTGTCATGCATGAACTCCAAGCGTAATGCACAAAATTCCCAGAAATGATCTTGGGGATAAGATGCTCCTTCATATTTGTCATACTTAGGAAAGATCACATTACTAGGGAAAGGTATCATGATTAAACTCTTGTCAAATGGGAAAGGACACAATGCCTCTATTGAAAAGGGTTTTGGAGCCCCACTTTTCTTCATTGTGTCCAATTGCGTTTGGAATAATTTAAATTGCTTGTTCATGATATCAATCAAATTATCTTCAGCTTCCTTTTTCTTAAGTTGATTGACATTGTAGTCATGAGGGAGTTTAAGACCTGCTCAGGCTAGGTCTAGAAAATACTTCTCCTTATCTCTTTCTAAGACTTTTTCCATGAGCTTCATGAAGTATGGGCTTTGTATGGCTTCATTAACCTTTTCATTAACCTTTTCATCGGTTGCATCTTTAGCAGTTGTCTCACCATGGCCCCCATTGTTAGGGTCTATTCCTCCTCCTCCATTGTTGTTATTTGACCCTAGATTGTTTGGGTCAATGCCTCTTCCATTGTTGTTGGTTTGATCTGAATTTGAGTTGCCAAAAGGAAAATTCATGTTAGTTTCTACCTCTTGGATGGGTTCTTGTGGTATTCTTGAGGAGGTAAATGTGTCACTCAGAAAAGGAATTTCTTGCCTTAGATATGTTCCATATCATTGTAGGGTTTTCTTTACATAGTAAGATTGATTTAAAGTCAGTATGAGCATAAATCTCTTGGAAATAGGCTTTATCTCACTTGCTTGTGGCCAAATTCTTTCAAAATTTTGAAAGATGTTCAAAACCAAGATTTCTGACTAGGTGAAATATTGGAGCAGATAGAATCTCCAAAAGGGTATTTGAATATGAAATCCAATTTTTTTGAGACCCCTGAGAAATTTCCACTATTTTCCCTTCTTCTTTTTTGGTGTCACTTTCCTATGTGCAAGCATGACTTAAAACTTAGTACGCGGTTGCTGGAATTTGCCTAGGTGGCGCTCTGCAGAGAGTAGGTGGCTTTTTTCTATTGATAGGCATTTCTTAACATTTTTTAGGCATTTCATAAAATGTCACAGGCATGACTTTATCATTTACAGGCAGTTCTTTAATAGTCATAGGCGTAACTTCACTGTGTATATGTGGTTTTTCTCTGTGTGTAGGTGACACTTTTGCAGATCATGTTGTAAATTTTAATCTTTAAAAGTGATTTGATCAAATTTGCAAAATATTCTTGCTTGAAAATAAATTACAAACACAAGAAACACATCAAATTTGTCCCATATCCCTAAAACCACACTAAAAGTGTATGTTCTCTATCATTTTCACAAGTATAAACAAGAATGTCTTCCAAGCAATCTACCTAGAGTTAGATTTGGCTTTAACCACGTTTGGCTCTAAAAGGTAGATTACTACTTAATAGGATTTTTAATGAGCACCTCCATTCTAGATCATGTCAATTTATTTTACCCACTTGTAGGCTTCCCACACGCACAAAAGCATGATTTGGCAGAATCCAAAGGACTAATCGAGGAAGTGAAGAAGACTTACACACAACCTAGTCACTCTCCTATTAAGGAAGAGTGTATTTGTTTATAGTGGGTCGGATAGTATCGTGGCTAAAGCGATTGTCTCCCACTTTGGGTCATTCCCTCTCATTGTCCTCATAAGGCAATTCTTGGGAGGCAAGCCCTCTTTTCTCTCTTAAGTCTACTTACTGGTTTCTGTACTTTCCTATGTCTTCTCATCTACGGGAGAAACATAGACAGAGAGTTAGAAAATAGAATTTAATAATCTGATAGAAAATTAAAATGAAAAACACTAGGTGGCATTTATCAGCTAATAAGCGTCAGTTAAAAGATATTGGGTTTTATTTTAAAACTCACAGGCATCACTTTCCAGTGACTCAAGTGACTTTTCAAAATTATTAAGCGTAAAACTTTAGCTGCTAAGCGTTACAAATAACTGTAAATTGTGTAAGATAAAATATCAAACGCAAAAAACAACAACTAATAGGCATTAGTTAAAAGCTAGTAGATGTTATTTTGAAACTCGTAGGTGCCACTTTCTAGTGACTCAAGTGACTTTTCAAAATTACTAAGCATAAAACTTTAGCTAGTAAGTGTTACAAATAACTATAAATTGCATAAGATAAAATATCAAAGGTGGAAAATAATACCTAATAGGTGTCACTTCTTAGATTTTAGGAGACACTTTACGCTCTCAAGCATAATACTTTATTTCACATGCGTTAGAAGAAGAAAAGATAGAATAGAAAGAATCTTGTAGGTGTCAGTCAACTTCTTCTAGGCATCGTCAAAGTGCTCATAAGCATCATTAGATCCTTCATAGGTGATGTTTCTCCTATTTTCTACAAAATTGACATTAAAGTGAAGCCAAAAACACACAAAACTTGATAAAAAATGATAGAAATGAGGCTCAAATCTCCATGGTGGGTGCCATTTATGAGTGAGTGTTTACACCTTCATGAAATTAGGACAATTAACAATAATTTTATGAAAAGACAATGGAAATTTAATCTAAACAATTGTATTTAACATCCATATCATCTCATGGTTCTCTATCTAAGCTTGGTAAGTAGAGCTCTTAGCCTTATTCTCTACTAGTGACAATCCTAGAATGAGAAAATTATGATAAAATGCCTAAATCTAGCTCTCAATTCTCAATTTGATACAAAGATTAACTCAAATACCCATGATAATGCTCTCAAATCTCACTATTTTCTCTCAAAATGCTCAAGATATTTCTCAATTGATCTCAAGTACTCTCCAATTTCCTATAGTGATGATGCTATGCATTCAAATTTGCTAGGATCCTTATGCTCTCAAAATGACTTCTATTTATAGTAAAATCCCAAAGGTAGGGGGTAGAGTTACTTGATCATGATTTAGCCTTGGTTGAGTCAAAAGCTTTGAAATGTTTTTAAATGGGGGGACAATTTAAATGATTGTCTTAAAGGTTTGGACAAGTAGACAAATTTGAGTGGTTGAGATTCAAAGTTGAAAATGTATGATTGAGATTCAACAATTTGGAGTGATCCATGTGCATTGTGTTCTCAATTCTTATTGGTTACTCAAATTATGTTGAAAGATATTAGGATTAATTAAATCCCATCAATTAATTAAATTATCCATGTAGGGGAATAGGTTCAATTTGATTTAAAACTATACAATTAATTGATTAAAATCAATTATATAATGTGATTGATCCCTTTAAGCTTGTATTTAATTATTTGATGTCATGATTTGATTTTTTCCTTTGATTTAAGTGATTTTGTCCAATTTTGATTAATAAATGTCCATTTGAAATTGATTTCATCCATTTTGATGAAAATTAGAGCATTTCGCTAAGATTTTGCAAATTTGAATGATTCTAAGACACCTACCAAGTTTTGGGTGTCTATAGTTATCTTTATGGGAATTACTTCAAACTTCCCTGACATATCATGAGGCATTGCAAACAACTTTATCCACTCTTCCTGCTTCACCTTCTAATCAAGAGAACATTCATTATATTTTGGAGTGCATGCATCCTATACCTTCTGTACCTCCTATTGTGTTTACCAATGATGATCTACCTTCTCCAGAGGTGTAAAATCAATATGATGCTCTCATGGTTTCTATTTATATTCATTAGCATATCATTTATAGAACGTTAATTGACAATGGATTTGGGCTTAATGTGATGCAGTCAAGGAGGGTGGATCCAATCAAGGATAGTCCAAACCTTTCAGCCAACAAAATAACATAGCGGAATACACAACAACAAAGTAATTGTTTAACTCTGATTTTCATTAACATGCCCAACTTTAAGGCCTTCTGAGTTAGGGCTAATTACAATCAGAAACAATTCTACAAGATCCAAATAGATCCAATACAATCTTAGCTAGTTTAGCTCTGAAGACAATCAGAAGATGATGGAAATCCTAAGATAGATCTAAGCTTGAGCCCGCAAGCCTCCAAAAAATCTCCTTATCTCCAAGTGTGCAAACCACTATCTTGGCAACTACAAACTATTAGATAACAATCTCATCTACAAGATCTCGCAAGATCTTTTCCACAACTTTGCCAACTACAACTTTCAAAACCTCATATCTAATTCACTAAGCCTTCAAGTCATGAACTTCTACCATCTCTTGATCATCCTAAACATCTACCCCAAGCACCCTATAAATAATAATCATTAGCCACAAGTTAGCTGGATGAAATCATTAACTTCCCCCAACAAATATTAAATTCAATACAAGTTGGCATCAAAATAGCCTTACAAACATTTAATCCAAGATGTCAGCCTATAACAATAGCTACCAACAAAAAATGCACCAAGTCGGCCCAACAAATCACATAGAACTCTAGTCGGTAAACCAAAACTACCAAGCAATAGTGAAATAACCGAGCATCCCAGGCATCACCAAGTAAAATTTTCACTAACTGCCAGAGATTACCTATTTCCTTCAGTGACTAAGCTTCCTTCAATGACTAAGGCCATCAGTCAAGGCTGCAACTGAGTAACACCAGCCAAACATACACCTCCCATACATATTCACTGAGTACCCTAGAATGCCCCTATATCAGACACCCCAGGTTTGAAAAGATGTTCATATGTGAGAAGAAGATCTTTCAGGATTCAACACATAAACCTTGAACTAGTTCTTCACATATAATTCCTCCACCTTTTTAGCTTGCACACTCTTCCACTTTAACTTTCTCTATCTCTTCAAGTCTTTTCTTGACAACATACAGGTTGGTTCTCCAAACTGATCAATCATTTTCTCTGGATCCACAATCTCAACTTGGCTACCAATACTCAAGCTTCTCCTACCGAGTGTTGTATCTAGCAAAGGCATTAGGGAAAACTTCATGTCATCCTTCTCAATAGTAAACACATTTCTGACATAGTCATACATAGCTCTGCAATCATATTGCCAAGGTCTACCAAGAAATATATCATAACTATTCATCTTCACAATGTCATACAACACAAGATCCTTGTACTGGCCAATCTAAACATCAATAAAGCACTATTCTCTTGTAGAGCATGAACATCTTGTAACCACCCAATCCCTATAAGGACAAGGATGCTTCATTCTATTCAACCTAAGTTTCTAAATAATGTCCTAAACAACAAGGTTATCAGTACTACCACTATCAACAATAACATAAAAAAGTTTACCTCTAGACTTGCATCAGGTCCTAAACAAGTTACTCCTCTCAAAAGGTTCCTCCTTTGTACCAAGCAATGTTCACCAAAGTAGCAAGTTCTCAGATTCAGGTTCATTCTCATTCACCATAATGATTTGTCTGTCACCAAGCTTCTTCTATGTACACTCAAAAGAACGATGTCCTTCCTCTCCACATTAATAGAAAGTACCCATAAAGATAACTCTACCTATCTCTTCTTTAGTTCCATAGGTTTTTGTTCATCTTCTACATCAGTTGGTTTATCCTTCACCAAGTGATCAATCTTTTCCTTCCCCCAGGGATTACTATGTTGTTTCCTATTCAACTTATCTTCTACCTTCAGAGCATACTGATAAGCATCTTCAATAGAATCAATCTTCAACATACCAAGCTCATCCTAAATATTGAATCTCAAACCATTCACTTACTAAGCTACCATCTCCTTACCAAGCTCTCTGTGTCCAGATCGAATAGTAAGTTTGTAGAACTCCTCGGTATAATATTCCACAAACAGATCCTTTTGTTTCAGATTCTACTTCTTAAACAAGTCAAGCTCATAGTCAGAAGGTATGAACTTAGCTTTCAACTTAGTCACCATCAACCTCCATTGATTAATCTTTGTTTCACCTTCATCCTCTCTAACTCTTTGTAGTTCCTTCCACCAAAGAGCGGCATGTCCTTTCATCTTTGTCTATGCTAATCTCACCTGAAGAGGATCTTCAATTTCTTCTAGCTCAAATAAATCTTCAAGTTCACCAATCCAATCAATCAAATTGTCAAGCTTCAAAGTACCAGAGAAAGTAGAAACTTGCATTCAAAAATCATTACTAAATTGAGCTCCAGATCTATACAATCGAGCAGTTCTGTCTTCACCAGATCTATCTCTCTAGTCATCACCACTAGATCCAACAGGTTAAAAATCTTCAGAAACTTCTTCATAGCCATCCTCAAAACCAAAATTCTAAGGTATACTAGTAACAACTCTCATGATCTCGATGACCATGTCATTCTTCATCAAGTCCACCTCAGATCTAAAATTTGATTTCACCTTCTCTGTGATCTAGGATTCCATAGTATCACAAAGATCAGAAATAAATCTAGGTTCCAATCTCCTCAGAGGCATCCTTAAAGATATACAAAAATCCTTTGTAAAAAACCCTCACTGAACACCTTGTGGCAATCTCCAAGTTGTGTACATGTCAGATCTCAACCTACCACCTTGAACAAACAAATAGGTGTTGAAGATTTTCTAGCAAGCCAATGGTGATTGTATGTTATTCATTGATGACAACATATGGTAAGTAGCATGCATGGAAGACTTATGTAGTAATATTTCAGTATATGTGGCATGGACATGTTATCATCATGATATCATGGGTGCAGAGGTTAACTGTTAGTATAGATATTTATATAGCAGCTTGTGTCAGTAGTGTTTCTGATAGAGTAACAGGTAGTGTTCTATGTATGGTTGTCACTACAATTATCATGGAGCCTTACACGCTTGGATATGTGATGAAGACATGTTAGTGATGTTATAGTCATGCACATAGAGTCTAATGATATGTAGAAGTGAAGTTATGTAGTTTCTATTCACCAGTAGCAGTTTCTTGTGTTTATTCAGAAGACCCGACATAGATTATATTGGTTCTAGAGTTGCACCTATCATTTTAGTATGCACCCTTGGATTAGAGCTTAGAGAAGAGTTATTAAGGTTAGGTTAAGAGTGCATGAGGTAATTCAGTTTGAGGAGAAAGATCCAGTTGTTTTGGTAGAGCTGACAATGTGTAGCGTGCATCTACAATTATCTTATTGGACAGGTCCCAGAATGTGTTGTGTTCTTAGTAGAGCTGACTGAATTATTATTGGATTTTTTTATGAATTCTATAATATGATTTCAAGGTGGTTCTAATAGGCCAACTTGATTATATCATTTAGAGGAAAGATATTTATAGATAGTCATTTGTGATTGCTAGAGTATGGTTCAGAGTTTATTGTGAAGAGTAGAGTAGAGTGTGTGAAGTGTGTTCACCAAGATCCATATATAGTGTGTATCTATTAAATAGAAGTTTTTAGCCTTGACCCCTTTGAGCAGTGTGCTCTTAGATAGTGCATCCTCACCCCTAATAGTGTTAATTAAAAAAGACTCCTAATAGGGTCCAACCCTTGACCAGGTCTACTGTACTAAATATATTGTAAAGCAACTCCTAACAGGGTTAAGAATCTTCTAACAAGGATCATACTACACTAGTACTAGTGGGTGTCAATTCCCACTAAGTTTTTTACCTATTTGAATTTCACCATAACCAAAATATTGGTGTTGTGTTCAAGTGTTCTTTCATTGTGTTTATGCTTTATGTTTAAGTATACTTAATTGGATAAAGAATTGAAACTTGTAGATAATTGATTTACCCCCCACCCCCCCCCCCCCCCCCCCTCTTAGTTATCTATTGGGAATATTCCTAACAATTGGTATCAGAGCCAAGTGCCTCAGAGAGAAATTTTAAAAGCTCAAGGTTGATCACATGGCATTCTTCAAAAAAGAAAGTCCTAAGATTGATGGACAGAATTATCTTGATTGGAAGAACAAGATGGTGACTCATTTGCAATACATTGATTTTGAATTTTTTTATGTAACTATCAAAGAAGTCAAGATCCCTACTTTAGATGAACTTGCAAAGGATGATGCTACTAAAAAGAAAAAGGAATTGTTTCATCAGAATGCAATAGCCAAAGAAGCCCTTATCAGCGCCCTATTTGATAGTGAGTTTTCAGAAATAAAGAAAGTAGATACAACCCACAAATTATGGAAGTACCTAGAAGACATATTTGAAGGAGACAAACAAGAAAAGCATGGGCACAAAAAAATATGGAAGAAAAGATACAATGCATTAGAGATGCTACTTGAAGAAAACATCACTGCTTACAATAAAAGGATCAATGAAGCAGTTGTTGGAATTAGGAACAATGGTGGAGAGATCTCAGAGGAAGACATTATGGAAAAATTTATGACCACTCTCACTCCAGAATATGAAAACAAGATCAATATCCTTGTTGAGACCATTCAACTTACATCAAATTTCAAGAGAGAGACGTTGATCAGCAAAATATCAACTTTTGAGATTTCAAGATTGAAGACAAAACCTAAAAGTGAGACAACCTTCAAAGCAACAGTCCATGGTAAGAAATTTGCAAACACTTCTGGCAATTTTGATGATGTTGATGAAGAGAAAACACTAGATGATTTCATTGCTATTATTTCCAAAAGAGAAAAGAAAGGAAAAGGTAAATATGAAGGTCAATTTCCAATTAAATTCTTTTCATGTAATAAGATTGGTCACTTTGCAGCTAAGTGTCCTACAAGAGCTAGAAAGTTAAAAAATGACTACAAGCCTAAATACTCTAAGGAATGTTACTATGCTAGAGATGGAGTTTCAAATGATGATTTGGTTGAAGAAGATATTGGATTTATTGCTACTATAGATAAAATGAACAATAAGATAGATCATGAAGATGAGAAAGAAGAACAAGATCTAGCATTAATTTCACAAGCTGATATTAGGATAGACTAGATTATAGATAGTGGTTGTTCACATCACATGATAGGTGATAAAGATATATTTGTTCATCTGGACAAATACAATGGTGGCATGGTTAGATTTGGAGATAACACTCCTAAACCAATCCTTGGTAGAGGAGCCATCACCTTGGATGGAAAGAAACATAACCTACTAATTGTTGGGCAATTACTTGACAAAGGTTACAGATTGGAATTCACTTGAAACAAGTGCATCATTAAAAACAAAGAAGGAGAAATAATTGCATCAGGGTCAAAAACTAAAGGTAATGTTTTTTAGCTTAATCCAGAAGCAAGTTGTTTTGTTGCTAAAATAGATGATAGTTGGTTGTGGCATAAAAGACTATGTCATATCAATTTTGATAACATAGTTAAGATAAGAAATGTAAAGGCAGTAAGAGATCTACCTAACATAGCAAAGCCAGTTGATACTATATGCAAGGAATGTGTGATGAGAAAGCATGTGAGAAAATCATTCAGGAGCAAGCACAATTCAACAAAGAACAAGTTGGATATGATTCATATAGACCTATGTGGTCCAACTCAAACAAGATCATACTATGGTGAAAGGTATTTCATTTTTTTTTTTGATGACTATACTAGAATGATGTGGGTTGCATTCTTGAAAGACAAGTTAGAAGCATTTGAGAAGTTCAAAACATTCAAAGCTAAGGTTGAGAATGAATCTGGACTAAAGACAAAATGTTTGGGATAGGATAGAGGAGGAAAATTCACCTCTGATAGATTCTATGAGTATTGCGAAGAACATGGCATCAAGAGGTAGTTGAGTGCACCTAGAACCAATCAGAAGAATGGAATTGCAAAGAGAAGGAATATGATCATCCTTGATACAGCACACACCATCATGATTGAAGGAAAAGTTGCACACGCCTATTGGAGAGATGTGGTCAATACAATAGTCTATACAATCAATAGAATTCAATTGAGACCTGGCATGGACAAAACACCATATGAGCTTATGTTTTGGTAATGTTCCCACAGTAAAATACTTCAAAATCTTTGGAAGCAAGTGCTACATCAAGAGAGATGAAGCAATAGGCAAGTTTAATGCAAGAAGCAATGAAGGTATTTTCCTTGGTTACTCTACTAAAATTAAAGCTTATAGATGTTTCAATTTAAGATTGAAAAAGATCATTTAAAGTGCTCATGTTAAGATTGATGAAAATTTTATGGTTCAAGAAAGATATCATGATTACTCACCCATGATTGAAGAAGAACCCAGACCCTCCACTAGTGAGACAGTTATTGAAGAAATTTTTGATAGTATTGATGTGTTATTAAATGACCCTGAGACAAGTGAAGAAGAAACTCCTAAGGAAAATGAGACAGCATCACCTAAAGTCCCAAAGTTTACATCTAGAAACCATTCCAAGAAAGATAGTATTGGAGATAAGAGAGGCAAAGTCTTAACAAGATCACAAGCAAAGAACTCAGCTAGCAATGAGGTAGTATTTTTACTATCTAAGATTGAACCTTTAAGTGTTGAAGATGCATGTAATGATTCAAATTGGCATGATGCTATGAAAGAAGAACTTGATCAGATTATTAAGAATGACACTTGGGAACTAGTCCCAAGACCTAGTGATAATAATGTGATTGGAATAAAGTGGATATTCAAAAACAAGATGAATGAAGATGGTACAGTAGTAAGAAATAAAGCAAGGTTGGTATGTAAGGGATATGCGCAAAGAGAAGGCATTGATTATTCAAACACATTTGCACCTGTGAGCTGATTAGAAGCTATTAAGTTGTTTCTAGCTTATGAAATAGTCAAAAACTTCAAATTTTATCAAATGGATGTCAAGTCAGCATTCTTGAATGGAGATTTGAAAGAAGAAGTATACATTGAATAGCCATAAGGATTCACCTTATTAGAAAGGCCTGATATCATATGAAAATTAAAGAAAGCCCTCTATGGACTTAAGCAAGCCCCTAGATCCTGGTATGAGAGACTTGATGGCTATCTAACAAAGATTGGATTGAAGAAAGGAGTAGAAGATTGTAACCTATTCATAAGAGAGACATGTGAAGGACTACTACTTGTAGCTATATTTGTTGATGGTATTATCTTTGGAGGTAATGAAAAACTTAGTACTGAATAAGCTAAGGAGATGCAGAGTGAATTTGAGATGAGCATGATTGAACCTATCAAGATATTTTTGGGATTGAATGTGTAGCAAACAAAGAAAGGTATTTTCATTAATTAGTCCAAGTATATGAAGGAGATATTGAAGAAATTCAATATGGATGATTGCAAGCTAGTAGGGACACCTATGATAACTAGATGTAAGCTTACAAAATAAGATGACTCACTAGTAGTAGATATAACATTTTATAAGCCTATGATTGGAAAACTCATTTATCTTACTCAAACTAGACCTGATATTTCTAATGTAGTTGGCATAGTTGGAAGATTTGTAGCAGAGCCTAAATAAAGTCACCTCATGGCAATAAAAAGGATATTCAAATACTTGCAAGGCACTATAAACTATAGTCTATGGTATCCTAATTCAAAAAATATTGAGATTCATATGTATACTGATGCAGATTAGGTAGGATGCATTGATGACAGAAAGAGTACATCAGGTGGAGTAGTGTTTCTTGGTGATAGACTTGTCACTTGGACAAGAAAGAAACAAAATTGCATTTCTCAGTCAACAATAGAAGTTGAATATGTTGCACAAGCCTTGAATTGTTCTACAATTGTTTAGATCAAGTAGATGATAAAGGATTTTGGAATTCAGATTGATTATCCTATTGTTATTCACTATGATAACAAAAACACTATCAACATGTCGAAGAACCATGTGATGCATGCAAAGATAAAGCATAATGAGATCAAGTATCACTTCCTAAGAGAGAAAGTGGTAGAGAAAGAAGTGAAGTTGGACTATGTGAGTACTAAAGATCAGTTGGCAGACATATTCACAAAGCCCTTTTGAAAGGATACTTTTTAGTATCTCAAGGAGAAGTTGGGAGTAATTCCCTTCCCTAATTCTGCTTACAAGAAAGAAGAAAGAGAATTAGTCCTCAAGGAATGATGGATGGTTGACTACTCTACCCCACGAGTACTACCGGTGCTAAAATTGTTAGGCGCCCTTTGCCATTGATGTCAAAGGGGGAGTAATATATAGTCATGAAGAAAAGAGGTAAAAGAAGGAATAATAGACTAAGGGGGAGTTGTACTCAGTTATGGAAGTGATTTACTTGAGGAAATGGAGAATGTTGAAGAATATTGTAGTAGATGGAGGATTAATCCTTGGGGGAGTTTTTAAGAGGAAATAGAGAATTTTATAAAAGAAATTTTCATTTGGATTGGTGGAGTTTTTCATTCCATATGTTGCCATCAATGCCAAAGGGGGAGATTGTTGGAGATTTTTTAGCAAGCCAGTGTTGATTATATGTTTATCATTGATGAAAACATATGGTAAGTAGCATGCATGGAAGACTTATGCAATAAGCTTTCAGTATATGTGGCATGGACATGTTATCAACATGATATCATGGGTGTAGAGGTTAACTATTAGTAGATACAGTTATATAGCAGCTTGTGTCAGTAGTGTTCCTGATAGAGTAATAGGTAGTGTTCTATGTATGGTTGTTTGTATAGTTATCATGCCCCCTTGTGCACTTGGATATGTGATGAAGACATGTTAGTGATGTTACATTCATGGATGCAGAATCTAATTATTATTAGAAGTGAAGTTATGCAGTCGCTATTCACTAGTAGCAGTTTCCTATGTTTGTTTAGAAGATCCAACAGAGATTATATTGGTTCTAGAGTTGCGCCTATCATTTCAATATGTGCCCTTTGATTAGAGCTTGGAGAAGAGTTAGTAAGGTTCGGTTAAGAGTGCATGAGGTAATTCAGCTTGAGGAGAAAGATCTAGTTGTTTTGGTAGAGTCGATAATGTGTAGCGTACATCTACAATTATCTTATTAGATAGGCTCCAGAATGTGTTGCATGCTTAGTAGAGCCAAAAAAATTATTATTTGAGTTTGTTATGACTTCTCTAATATGAAATCAAGGTGGTTCTAATAGGCTGACTTGATTATATCATTTAGAGGAAAGATATTTATAGACAGTCATTTGTGATTGCTAGAGTATGGTTCAAAGTTGATTGTGAAGAGCAGAGCAGAGTGTGCAAGGTGTTGAGCCATTAGAAGAAGGTCTATGTGACCAAGAAAATTATTTGTGCTATACATTGGAACTGATCCAGAAAATAGGTCAAAGTGCAGTTCACCAAGATCCAAATATAGTGTATATCTGTTAAACAAAAGGTTGTAGCCTTCACCCCTTTGAGAAGTGTGCTCTCAGACAGTGCATCCTCACCCCTAACAAGGTTAATTGTAAAAGAATCCTAATAGGGTTTGAACCTTGACCAGGTCTACTATAGTAAATATATTGTAAAGCAACTCCTAATAGGGTTAAGGATCTTCTAACAAGGATCATAATACACTAGTATTAGTGGGTTTCAATTCCAACTAGGGTCTTTACCTATTTTGGTTTCCGTGTAGCCAAAATATTAGTGTTGTGTTTAAGTGTTCTTTCATTGTTTTTATGCTTTATGTTTAAGTATAATTAATTGGATAAAGAATTGAAACTTTTCGATAACTGATTCACCCCCCCCCCCCCCCCTCTCAGTTATCTCTTGGGACTATTCCTAACACTAGGGAAAGATCCACAAGTTCAGTGCCACGGATGTGCAATCTAGATCATACGATCTCTTCACCAACAAAATCAACTTCACAAGATCAGCCTTGCTAGGTCAACCTTCACTTCACAAGATCAAGTCTCAGCTTTGATACCACCTGATGCCACTTGATGGAGTCAAGGATGGTGGATCCAATTAAGGACAATCCAAACCTTGCAACCAAAAGAACAACATGGTGGAATACTCAACAACACAACAACAACAAATTAATTGTTTAGCTCTAATTTTCATTAACATGCCCAGCTATAAGGCCTTCCATGTTAGGGCCAATTACAATTAAAAATAATTTTGCAAGATCCAAATAGATCCAATACAATCTCAGCTAGTTCAACTCTAAAGATAATTAGAAGCTCATGGAAACCCTAAGGTAGATCTAAGCTTGAGACCATAAGCCTCCAAAAAATCTCCTTGTCTCCAAGTGTGCAAACCACTAGCTCTGCAACTACAAACTATCACATAAGAATCTGATCTACAAGATCATTCAAGATATTTTCCACAACTTCACCAACTCTAGCTTTTAGAACCTCAGATCTAATTCACTAAACTTTCAAGTCATGAACTTCTACCATCTCTTGATCATCCTAAACATCTACCCCAAGCACCCTATAAATACTAATCATTAGCCACTAGTCGGCTAGATCAAATCATTAACTTCCTTCAATAAATATTAAATTCAATAAAAGTCGGCATCAAAATAGCCTTACAAACATTTAATCCAACATGTCATACTATAACAATAGCTACCAACAATAAATACACCAAGTTGGTGCAAAAAATCACATAGAACACAAGTCGGTAAACCAGAACTACCAAGGAACAGTGAAATAACCAAGCATGTCAGGCATCGTTGAGCCCCAGTGTCCACTGAGCACTATAGGCATCATCGAGTAAAACTTTCACTGAGAGCTAGAGATTACTGAGTTCCTTCAGTGACCGAGCTTCCTTCAATGACTAAGGCTGTCAGTCAAGGCTACAATTGAGTAACACCGGCCAAACATACACCTCCCATGCAGATTCACTGAGTACCCTAGAATGCCCCTGCATCATAATGCTTGTAGCATGGATATGCTTAAGGAAATTAAGGATGATCTTACAAATATTCAAACTAATAATGTCCCTATACATGGATTTGATAATATTGCAAAAAGAAATTTGGGTATTATTACCTTACCTGTTAAAGTGGGTTTGGTTATTCTAAACACACATATTCATGTTATGCATGGACCTCTCAATTATAACCTTCTTTTAGGAAGACCTTGGTTACATACTATGCATGTGGTTCCTTCTACTCTTCATCGCAAGGTTAGGTTCATTTATAACAAATTAATGTATATATTGCACGTGGATGATGTGCCTAATCCTTGTCTAAATGCAGAATATGCTAAAATATCTAAGCCTCTTCAACCTAACAAAGAAATTGAAAAACAACCTCAGATAAAACAAGCAGAGATAAAACAATCTGAAGCTCCATCTTCTTCCTTGACTGAGGATGATTAGGGAACATTGGACTTTAATAATCCTACTTTCATTGGAGAATATAAGGTCTCTAATTCAAAGTTTATGAAACAACAAAGTGAATTTGAAAAATAAGTTTTTACTCCTTCCCCACTTTCTGAGGAGTTAAAAAGTAACTTTGTTCTTGCCTCGATTGACAAAATGATTGGAACAATAAAACTTGATTGCTATGCCATTGTGACATACACTTCTCCTTGGACTCCATCTGATATGAATGATAGACATGGTTCTGGTTATCATCTATTTAAGAAGTTAGGATTTAATGGGAAAGGATGTGGTAAATATGAGCAAGGTATACAAGTGCCTTTGGATAATGAAATATAAGATCATACATATGGATTAGGATTTAATCCTTATAGACAACCATCGACTTTCCCTCTCAATGTTAATCATATCTATGGTGGACATTTGAAGTTGGTTAATCTATTTCTCCTTGACCTTAACAAAAGACCTACTTTGGATATCTTTCCCGAAGATGAAGCCTTAGCAAATATTTTAGGGGTTCATGAGGACTTACCTAAGTTTCATCACAAACAACGTAAGCCTGATTGCTTAAATACTGATTCTTATTTTGGAAAACATGATGAACATAATATTTATTCTTTACCAATAGATTCTCCAATACAAAGTGATTTTCTAATAACTGAGGCTGTTGATTCTGAAATGGATGAAATTGGCTCTGAAAAGATTATAAAAATGGGGAAATGTTTGAATAAAGAAGAACGTGATCAGTTGGTTTCCCTTTTACTTGAATTTAAAGACATTTTTGCTTGGACATATTCAGATATGTCAGGTATTGATTCTGAGATTTTTACTCATAATATTGTTCTCAAACCAAATGTGAAACCTATGAAGTGGAAAATTTGAAAGATGAATCCATGAATTGCTTTATTAGCTAAGGCTGAAATTGAAAAATTATTGGATTATGGATTTATTCATTCTATCAATTATTCAGACTGGATTTCTAACATTGTGCCCATTTATAAAGGAGAAAACAAGATAAGGATTTGTACTAATTTTAGAGACTTAAAAAAAGCATCCTTAAAAGATGATTTCCCATTACCTAATATTGATATGATTGTGGATTCAATAGCGGGTCATGCTTTATTGTCTCTTATGGATGGTTTTTCTGGCTATAATCAAATCTTTATTCCTCTTGAAGATCAATTTAAAACCATATTTATAACACCTTGGGGAACATTTTTTTGGGTCATGATGCCTTTTGGATTAAAAAATGCAGGAGCACCTTATCAATGAGTTATGACCTTGATTTTTCATGATTACATTCATAACATTCTTGAGGATTATGTGGATGATATTTTCAAAAAATTTATACAAAGAGAAGATCATGTTATTATTTTATGAAAGATATTTGAAAGGATTAGAAGTTACAACATGAGTTTGAATCCTAAGAAATGTGTCTTTGGAGTTGATTCTAAAAAATTATTAGGATTTATAATCTCTAAGAGAGGCATAGAAGTAGATATTGAAAATATTGAAGCAATTGTGAATATGCCTCCTCCTAAGAATATTTCTCAATTATGAATTTTACAAGGAAAAATTTAATTTATTCATCACTTTGTCTCCAACTTAGCTGATAGAACAATTCCTTTTACTTCCTTGCTTAGAAAAGATACTACTTTTTCTTGGAATGATGAATGTAAATAATCCTTTGAGCAATTTAAGGAGTATCTCACCAATCCTCCTATTTTGCAACTGGCTAAATTTGATAAACCCTTTCATTTGTATACTTCAACAACTTTGAAATCAGTCAGTGCATTGTTAGCTCAGTATGATAGTGAAGGTAAACATAGACCTGTGTATTACATTAGTTGGACTTTACTTGATTATGAAACAAGATATACATATTTGGAAAGAAAATGTTTAGATGTAGTTTATGCTTGCCAAAAAATCAGGCATTATCTCCTAAATTTTGAAGTCAAGGTGATTATTAAATCCAATCCTTTGAAACATATTTTATCAAAAACTGATCTCTCTGGCCATTTGGAAAAGTGGGTGATGTTACTTATAGAATTTGATCTAAATTTAATTTCTCAAAAGTCGATTAAGGGACAAGCTTTAATAGATTATTTGGCTGAAGTTCCTTGTCCTCATTCTGATACATGTTCTACTTCAATAGAATTCCCTGATGAAAATATTCTAGCTATTCAATAAGATGATGTTTGGGAATTATACTTTCATGGGTCTAGATGTAAGACAGGTTTTGGTGTCAGTATTATCTTGATTCCTCCTACAAAGAAACCAATCCCTTTATCATACATATTAACCTTTCCTTGTACTAATAACATTGTGGAGTATGAAGGTCTTATAGTTGACCTATGAGAAGCTTCATCCCTTAACATCAAACACTTGCAAATATATGGAGATTCACAACTAATTATCGAACAAATTAAAGGAAGTTATCAGACTAAGAATGATAAAATGACACAATATAGAGATTTGGCTCTTGATGTTCTTTCACAGTTTTCTTCTTATACGATTCAAACTTTACCTAGGAAAGATAATCAACATGTAGATGCCATGGCAAGCACAAATTCTTTGGTTTTTCTTGAAAATAATGCTGAAAATTTTCAATTTACTATATAAACTCTTAAAAACCCTACAATTTCTAAGGTTACTTCTGATTGTTTCAATTTACATTTGGATGAATGTTATTCTCATATCTTTCATTTTTTGAGAGATGGTACTTTTCCTGAATCGACAACAAGGAACACACGTAATTGTATCAGGAATTTTACAGCACAATACATCATTTTAGTAGACACACTTTACAAACATTCTTATGAGGGTTTACTATTAAGATGTCTTAATAGAACATATATTCTGGTAGCTTTGGCAGAAGCTCATTCTAGTTCTTGTGGGGGACATTTTGGTGGAAAATCTCTAGTTAATAAACTTCCTAGAATGGGATATTATTGGAAAACAATGGAACAAGATTCTTTCATGTTTGTTAAGAAATGTCTGAAATGTCAACAACATAGAAATTTGATTCATGCTCCTACTCGTGAGCTTTGTAATCATGTTTCTCTATGGCCTTTTAGTATTTGGGGTTTTGACCTTATTGGAAAAATCTCACCACCTTTTTCTCAAGGACACACGTACATTCTGACTACTATAGATTATTTTACGAAGTGGGTAGAAGGAATTCCTCTTCATTCAACAACCACATATTTTATTTGTGATTTCATCCTTAACAATATTATAACATGATTTGGTATCCCTTCAATGATAGTTTTAGATAATGATCCTTCTTTTAAGAACAAAGAAGTCACAAAATTCTTTGAGAAATATCAAATTCAACATAGATTTTCAACTCCTTATTATCCTCAATCTAATGGTCAAGTTGAAGCATCGAATAAAATCATTGAACAAATTTTGAGAAAAATAGTTAATAAGCATGTGAAAGATTAGCATACCCAATTGACATATGCTTTATGGGCTTATTAGGACTAGTGTTCATACTACTACGGGTACTTCTCCTTACAATCTTGTCTATGGTACTGATGCTATTATGCCCTTAGAATTAGAGATACCTTCTTTACATGTTTCATTTAATGGAATAATTGATAAGGATACATTTAGAGAAAAATGCTTACAACAATTGGAAAGGTTGGATGAAAAATGAATACATGCTTTGGAACATATAAAAGCTTATAGTTATCATAAATCTCTTCAAGAAAAATATAACCATAAGGTCATTGGATGATCATTTTCAATAGGTGATTTAGTATTATATGAGAATCAAAGGAACATGAACACTTTACCTACTGAAAAAGGAAAGTTTAGCCCTAATTGGCTTGGACCTTTTGTCTTGATTGAGGACTTTTATTAGGGTACTTATAAACTTTCTGATATGGATGGTGTTTCTCTTAATGAACCTATCAATATTATGCACCTTAAACATTATTATCCTTAATTTCTTTCTTTCTTTCCTATGCATTTATGTATTCCTTATAAAATAAGTATGTTTGTTTTATAGGTTATGTGATTTTAAGAAAATTAGATTTGAATACATTTATGCACTCTCTTTCTTTCTATTAAGTTTTATATTAATGAAAATATAGTAATCAAACATAGAACTAACAAGTAGAGAAATTTTTTCATTTATAAAATCTTTTTCAATTTTGATACATATGTGGCCCATTTCCCTATCTATCACTCTACCTATCTCTATGCACTGATGGTTGATGACTCCCAAATCTCTCTAATCTATGATGAGCAATAGTAGATCTATGATCGATAGTCCATGAGTGGCTCCTCAATATGTTCATCTCACACATGCACTCGTAGGCCCTCTGTAGCTTCTCCACTAGATCATCTTCTCTCTCCTTGCATAATGTCAACTCTCATTGGACACATGCAAAGATATCACCATGTCTATCAGGATCTTTATGACCAATGAAAGAATCTCACTCACTGGCTAGTAGTCAATAGGATATACATGTATCCTTCAGAACCTTAGATACAAAACTCCTCCACTCCACCATGCTAGCTGCAAGAGAAAAACACATTCATCAATTTAGTTCTCTTTCTTCATAAATCAAGTTACATTTTTCAATCAAATTTCATATCCCATACCTAGATCTCCCTCCTGGGTATCATTGAAGGATCTAGATGGTGGGGGCATGGAGTGAATACTCTCTCCACACTCACTCTATCTAGGTCTCGATAGTGGTGTCTCTGTATGGGCTCATGGAGGTCAGTGTGATCTCAGTGGTGATGCATGAAAAATGTGTACATCTGCATCAATATCACCAATTGGGGGCATCTCCTCTACTCTCTCCTATTCCATAGGGTCTCCCTCAGAGATGTGCTCCTCCTCATCTCTGAGATCCTCATCCTCTTCTACTATACCACTATCCTGGTGGGTCCTCTCTAAAAGACCTAGATCACCCATCGGATAATCCTTAGTGAAGATGGGGTGGGTTCCCTTTAGACTCCATTACCTAATGTAGTCTTGGCTCATGCTTGAATAGGATACATTTGATGGTACCTCTATATCCTCTATATCATTTGTATCACTATCTACTATGTCTGCTACTGATGGTTGGCGTATGGCACCGGGTCTCTGATAGTACCTTGTCAGATGTATGTAATGAGGTACCCCTGCGTGGACTCTCTATAGAAGGTCAAACTCTCTCATCACTTGATCATAGTAGTATGGCATCACTATATGACTCGGATGTCCCTCTAGCAGTTTTCACTATTGTGAGTGTCTCATCTCGTGTCTTGTATTAGGCCACTCTGTCATCTGACAGTAGGGTCTCCATATCACATTTGTGCCTATAATTCAGTCTAAACGTACCCTCTAATAGAGGATATCTTCAAACTATCAAAAATATCTTAGAGGATAAGAAAAGCCTCTCAATGTACTAGCATCTATCATCATTAGAACCCCTTATGGTCATGTATATGCAAAATTCTGGAACAACCAAATCTATAAAAGTGTACATACCGAAAGACTCTTTCTTTGATATCTCACCAGCTGATATAGCTCATGGTATAGGTGGGATAAAATGCTATGACCCCATGAGAAAACTATTCTATCACTCTCCATCCTCCATAAAAGATGGGTAAAAAGTGTAGAAAATACTATACCCTTTGTGTTGGGTACCACAACCAAAGATAATATACATAGCATCACTCTTTGTACCAAAGGTGTAGGACCTACCAGTATGGATGATAAAGTAATCTGATCTTCCCGAGTTTTCATCTATGGAACCCATCCCAAACAATACTCTGCATCTTCTAGGATCTCATTAGGACCTTGTTGTGCTCTTGATCTAATAAGCTCACCTCAAAGTAGAAGCCACAAGATTTTTTAGATATCCTCTAGCATCACAGTGATGTCACCTGAGGGAAGGTGAAAGGAGCATGTATCCTCATCCCACCTCTCTATCAGAGCTGATAACATGGCTTAGTGAAGTCTAACCTATGGTAGAACTACTACCTAGTACAACCCTATGTCTCTCAGCAATTGCATCTCATCCCCACTCAGTTCGAACAATTTATCTTTGACAACCCCTGGTAACCCTCCAAAGGGATGCTCTCAAAGATGAACCAGGTCCTATCAGCACAAACAAGAATCATATCAATATTCTACATCATCAAATATATAAATCCAACTTGACTAGGTCAAGGTTGACCTTAGATAGGTCAAGGTCGACTTTCCTGGGTCAAGGTCACCTTTACTGGGTCAAGGTCGACCACACCACAGACAAAGTGGAGACCATCCAATTCATGTCGACCTTTTTGGGTCAAGGTCAACATAACTGGGTTAGATTAGACCTTTAAAGGTCAAGGTTTACCTTTCCTATAGAAATCAAGAATTTTTTAAATACAGAAACCAATAATAGCAAACTTGCCTTGGGAAGTAGTCATTTGGTAGCCTGGCACTATCTCAGGAGCTCCATGCATGTTGCTTGAGGTTCTTCTCTCCTAGACATCTTTCTTTCTCTCTTTGAATCTACAAATGGTAAGAATGAGTAAGTATGACTTCCTTTTCCTTATTTATAGTCAAAATTAGGGTTTTGTTAGGGTTTTTCTTAGGGTTTACTCATGTTAAATTCAAATTTCGCTTCATATGCATTTAGAAAGGCATTCACTATTTTCATCATATCTCGAGCTTGCTAAGTCCATTTAAATGATGATAGCAGCATTGGAATCATGATTTAGATACCTAACTCCTTGAATTAGTTTAGGAAGGATATGAATCTTTCTAATTGGTTTAGGAAAGGCCTTTTCAATAAACTGCATATCTAGTGTATAAGGTTATCTTTATCACCCTGTTTCACCTTTCA
This sequence comes from Chamaecyparis obtusa, assembly GCA_027943335.1. Classification (NCBI taxonomy): domain Eukaryota; kingdom Viridiplantae; phylum Streptophyta; class Pinopsida; order Cupressales; family Cupressaceae; genus Chamaecyparis; species Chamaecyparis obtusa. The sequence continues at coordinate 82,546 of BSBK01001898.1, read as the reverse complement.
GAAGTAGAAAGTCAAAATAGGGGGGGGGGGGCATAAGGGGCTTTATGCACTTCTCATTTTTCATTTAGTAAGATCTAGGTGATTTATGGATGTTCATTAACCTTGTGTGTTGCAGGTTCTAATAGCTTTCTGCAGGATCTCTACATCGAGGACTTGGCTATATCCTTTTTATTTACTATGATGTTTTCTTACTTCAACTTGCATATTCACTTAGTGTCATATCTAAGCTAAAGTGAGGGCTAAATATATCATATTAAAATAGAAGAACATCCATATTGATAGGTTTATCACCCTCTTTTAGTACATTTTCATGATAAATTTGCATTTAGGATGCATTTGCACTGGATTCCTTCATTCTAGGTGAAATTAGGGTTAGGATCCTAAGGATTCTCCTTGATTTCCCTTCTCTATGGCTCTATTTTATAGGTAGGTTATAGGTATAGGTCCTCCTAGCCTTCATCATATTCATCATAGGACTATGTACCCTTCTTTGGCACTCTACCCTATTATGTCATCATTTCTAGGTCTCTAGGCATCCTCGAGACCTCTTATTTTATGTTCTGGCTAGCTCTAGACCCCTAGGTCAAGGTTAAGGTCAACTTTGACCTAGGTAAAAGTCAAGGTCTTCCTTAACCTCTTCTAGGATTTGATCCCCCTCTTCAAATTTTGGTCCTGAAGGACCCCAAAATCAATGTTGAGCTTCCAGATCTGAATGCGGGAGGGTTTTAATTTGAAATTCAATTAATTATTTTTCCTCCTTAGTTAGTTATTGTGATTGGATCATAATTTGAGGTGACATTTTAATTATGGGCTCTCACATTACCCTAGGAGCCTCAGCTTGAAACCACTATATAAACACTCATTTTCCTTCATTTTCACCAAGAGGAACTAAGCAAAATCAAGTAAGGGAAAGCAAGCAAGCGATGGTGAAATAATGATGCAAGATTGCAAGAGGATGATATAGAAGATCAAGTTCTTGTTTATATCAAGAATTTTTGTGAACAAATCATTATGGACATTCATTAGGAGCAAGAAAGATTCCTTCTTCCTTGATCCACCATTTTCAATCTTCAAGCATTCAAAGACAAAATCATGGGATAACAATTGTGGATTATGAGCTTGGTGAGGGTACTTTGGCCTTGGGGGCTTGGCATGCTTTCTTACCATATATCAAATCTATGCATTATTTTCTCATATTAATTCATGCTAGGGTTTTCAATCTAGAGGATTAGATCTTGGCATTACACATTCAATACACACACACACACACACATATATTCTATTACATCTGACTATTCGTCAAGGTGGAGATTACCAAAATGGGGGTTTGACTAAGGAAAAACCCTATATAGCCACCCCAAAACACCATTTTTTAGATATCTACAGTCATTATTTCGAGAATTGTAGAGAATATTTGCGTACCCTTTTGTCCAAACTTCTGAGATCTATGAACATAATTTTTGTCAGAGCAGTGCAGGTCAAGGTTGACTTTTTGGGGTAATATTTTACCCCAGGGTAAGATCTTACCCCGACCCTAGGTCTAGGTTTTCTGTATTTTAGTATTTCCATGATAGAGCTGGTTGCAAAAATTCCCAAAATCGAACATAGACATTAGAAAATTGGTATTTCTAGATCATCTCTATTATGAGGTATGTTTTTGATCTTGTCTAATTTCAATTATTTCCACATTTACATTTCATATTAATTCAAATGTAGGATGCTAAATGTGGGTTTATGATCTCTATAAGGTACATTGTTAAAAAACCTATCTTCATCCACATTTTTACTCCTTAGACCTACTTGTCAGACTAAGTGTCACATGTGTGGCAAGAAATCTCATCAACTAAAAAGTAAAAAAGAATTGAGGTGATCGGAAGTTTGTCATAAAAGCACAAATTTCAATCTGAGTACAAATTTGCAATGTGAAGGGAGTTGTCTAGCCCCCTCCAATATTTGTTGTTGTTTTTGCCCATGCTATTACTGGTTGAAATCCACTCCATACTCCTTTGCACCTCTTGAAATTGTAAGGATTACCAAAAAGGATTCAATCCCACTGACCACAATAACATAAGTGAACATACTAAATCATTACTCGTTAAGATATCCACAATCCATCTAAATGCTCTAAAAATTCATAAGTCTTTAGATAATTCTTTGGTGTCTCTACTAAAAGGAAAAGTTGCAAACTGTGGATTGATAACAAAAATAATACTACCTTCTTGATTTCTTGAAGAAGAGAAGAATTTTGGATGAAGGTTGAACATATAGTCACCATGAGGTTGACAACAAGATGGATTCTCAGGCCATGCATATGTATGGGGGTAGGGATTCTCAGGCCGTGCATATGATTGGATAGACACCAACTGGTAGCGACTATGCAACCATGAAAATAGACATCATAATAAAAGCACTTAGTACACTTAGTTTTTTTTTAAAAGTGTTCCTTTGATATGATGTCTATTTTAAGAATTAGAAGTTTTCGATCCATCTGAGTAGTTCATTGCATTACCATGTCATAAGGTATTACACAATCCATCATCAACACAATGCCAAGATACACAAAAATACATATGGTTCTAGGAACCACACAAAAGAGATTTTGACATTTGATGGTGTTCAGGCGGTTCAAATTTTGAATCCAGAGAAGCAAAGGACTCATCTTATTTATCATCATCTTTTCCACATTGTAGAGACTTTAAAGAAGCTACTTGAATGGAAGCAGTCTTGATTTGTTGGGGAGAGAGGTGAATGCCACAAGGGATATTTAAAATAGGAGGAGAGATGGGAAAATTGAGAGAAGTGAGAGGACCATGAATACAATAGTTTCCCACATCAAAATCTCTTACTACTTCTTCTGTAGTTTTATAGGAGCCCAAACAAGGGCATTTTTTGTGTTCTTGGGAGCCTAATTTCAAAAACCCATTTGGCCACCCCTATGAGGCATCTGTTGCAACCCTTTGTAGTAGATATGAGGGGGGTAATCCTACCCCTACTTCATGTATCACCTCTACCCCTACCCTCCCCTGATGAAATCTCTACACTCATTCAACCACCTCAAGTCAGACTATTGTTGCCTCCACCCTGGTTCCTCTCCTCCTCCCACTCCACCATTTCCATGCTCAATGAAAAGAGTACAAGCATGGCCATCACCACCCATTTTATGGATTAATACTTCATCTTGAGGAAGATTCAAAATACACTGCAGGAGGTGTAGTGGAAGATTTGACAGTGGAGAAATAGGGGAGGAGAGAGGTATAAGTAGGGAGGGGAGGGGAGGATGTAGCTAGTTTGTTTGCATTGGAGATATGCAGATGGAATCTTGCATGTTAGAATTTTGTTGCTGCAAGGGCGGGCGGGTAAGCAACATGTAGTATCTCGACAGCTTAGGGAGATGAGAACATTCAAAAAATTTTACAAAACCTTTTCACTAAAAAAAATCATGTCACATTTTAGTTTTTAGATTTTAGGGGTTGATGATTCCTTTTGGGGAGTAAAAATTTGTAAGGCTCCAAATATAAATATTAATTATTTGTGTATTGTACATAGTATGATTTGAAATATTAATACAAAAATAATTATACATAATTAAATTCATAAATTTTAAATAATAGACATGAGTTATTTTCTATTATCTTTTATCTTTTATTGTGCTCTATAATGATCACCTACATTTAGAACTTATGTAGTGCACAAATGCATAAAAAGAAGACAAGTTTTTCCTCTAAGGGCCTGTTTGTTTTCTAGAATTAGACTAAAATTGGGATTGCCAAATCCAAAATTGACATTTTCGATGTTTGTGTTCAAAACATGAAACTAGAATAGGAATTTGTTAATTCCCATTTACCCCCAAAACCAACATTTGAATAATCTAAATAGGTGAAATTGAAAAATCAATTCCAAATCCACTTAAATGGGAATTGAGGGTAAAGAAAAATTTATAATATTTTGAAATCTATATGCAAAAAACATATTCCATTTTCTCATTATGAATTCCAGGTGAACCAAACGGTTCTAGCCATATTGTAAAAACCATTTTTTGAATTTAAAACTTGCAGAATTATCAAATATTGGAATTTGACAATTTTAGCATTATTTAATTCTAGCAACAAAACAGATCCTAATTGACCTTCCAAACCTCTTCAGTGTACCCATTGCACAACAAGGTGTGATTGCTACTTAATAATTCAAGTAAATGGGACATTTGGGTAATGTATGTATGTACCCTAAAATGGTCGCCTAGACTTTGGGCCATGTTCTTGCAATTTATCAAATCCCTGAATCAAGATTTTCAAAAAATCAACATTTTATCAATTATATCAATTTCCTTGATCAAATCCTATGTTATCATTTTTTATTATTTGCCTTGGGCTAACCATTTTATCCTAAGTTTTTATTTATTCAAAAGGAATATTTCCTCCCCTTTTAATAAATAAAAAGCCCCCACCTTTTCCTCTTATCCCAAGTTGCACAAATAAAACATTATTCTTATTTTATAAAAAGGGAAAAAACACTTTTTGTCTCATATGGACACAAAATTCAACTCTTATTTTCTTATTGGAGGATACTTGTGCACATGGATTGCTCTTCTTTGATGCTCCACCATTGATTAAGTCTTTTGCCTCTTAATCTCCACGGTCCATTCCTTTTTATTTCCTATAAAAGGAGAGCTCTCTTCCTCATTTTCATATATAGATCATTCATGTTTTGTGTTAATGTTATGCTGTAGGTTTTCTAGGTCATTTGGAGCTCTTTGAAGACATCCTTGCATCCAAGCTTTGAAGACATTGTTGTTGCATCTCATTTAGTTTTCTTTCATAGTTGCATAATCATGGCATTCTTAGTATAGATTTCTTTTATGCAATAGATTAATCTCACATAGCTTAATTAGGAAGGTTGTAATCCTCGTACTCTCCTTTCATAGGCTATCTTGCATATTCATCTTAATCTAGTTTGCATTGCATTGCATACATCTTGATAAAGCAAGGTCATGAGTTTATAGCTCTAGCTGAGAGCAATTTTACAATCATGCAACTCCATGCATAGAGAGCTATGGATTGATTTGTGAAGGTTCATTCTTGAGTTTCCCTACATGTAAGGATTCATAGAAGTGCACTACTTTTGTGTGTACATTTCTAGCGCCCACTGTGGGGCATAGTAGATTAGCTTTTTCCTTTAAATTTGCATTTCTGTCATATTTTTGATGATTTTTGGACATTATTTGTGGTCTCTAGGTTTTCTATCTTAGTGCATTGCATGATAATTCCAGGAATATCACGTGATAGTTCTCTATATGCATGAGTGATACTTTGCCTGTCGAAAGTATCACCTCCCTATTTCAAGAATTGTTGCCTGTCCTCGGATGAAGTATTGCCTAGGTGTAGAGAAGAATATCACTCAGACTAATATTATCACCCTAGCACACTGAGAAGTGTCACACAATAATTCTAGTGTCTACAGTCTATTTCTATAACTGGTAGTGAGCCTTTTTGAGGTATGTTGGCCAAATCCTGATTTAGTTAGCTTTCTGTTTCTGTTTCTTGCACTTAGAAAGAATTAATTTGCATAGTTGGACTTAGTTTCTTGCACTTTCATTTGGATTTTGGATCTAAAAAGAACCTCTCATGTGTTTGGCTTGAATTTTTACTTTCTTTCATAAGCACATCTATTTTATGCTCTTAATGATGAATGAAAGAACATAGATTTGTTTTTACAAGTTTGTGTAGGTGAATGCTTCTTGGTTTCCAATATCAAACATCTCATTGAGTGATTGGGGGCATTTTTTCATTCCTTGTTTACATAGGGAGTTAAATGCACCACTTTGTGGACTCACTCTATGTTTTCTTGGAAAGTTAAATATTCCATTGATTCACCCCTTTTTTTCATTTGTGAGTAGTATTGATAAGCAACTTTAGAGTACTTTTGATTGAGCTTGTTAGCTAAATTAGGTGTTGGACTCACTTATTTCTAATCGCCCCTCATTACCGCCCTTTGGATGCAAGGTCAGCATTCATACATAGGGGAGGGGTCTACTTGAAAAGAGCGTTAAGTGTTCCACAAAGTTTCCCCCTTTTTATGATTTCTTGATCTCATTAGTTTTCTAAAGTGTGGACTTACCTTGAGTTTGTGTGAGGAGATAAATGTTCCACTTTTTTGGACTCACTTCACACTCACTTGAAGAGTACTTTTGATTGAGATTGTTAGCTAAATTGGGTGTTGGACTCACTTATTTCTAATCACCCCTCATTACTGCCCTTTGGATGCAAGGTCAACATTCATACATAGGGGAGGGGTCTACTTGAAAAGAGTGTTAAGTGTTCCACAAAGTTCTCCCTTTTATGCTTACTTGATCTCATTAGTTTTCTAAAGTATTGGCTTGCTTTGAGTTTGTGTGAAGAGTTAAATGTTCCACTTTTTGGACTCACTTCACACTTACTTGGTGAGTTAAGTGTTCCACCTTTAGTGCTTTAAATACTTTTTATAGTGGATTGCTTGGAGCTAATTGGATTTTGGATTGTTCTAACCTTGTTGGGATAACAAGTTGTGGTTATAGGTGCATTTACTTAAAATATTTTGCTAAAAGAACACATGTCAAAGTTTCAAATGCACAAGGGCCACTAATGGTTTTTGCAGGGCTGCCCAAAGCATAAAAACTCAATCAAGTGCTTGTTTAATTGCTTTCTTTATTGAGTGTGGCATATACTAGTTGTTTCATTTCATAGGCACTTAATATCTTGTTGTAGGAATTCTTGGGTGGTAGGAGAAGTATGCTCTTCACCCTTGCGGTGAACTAGAAAATCTTGACCCATCTTTGGATTTTGAAAGAAAGAGGGTAATTGAACCTTTGCTTGGTGTGTTTGGGAGAAGACTTTGAGATAAAGGAATATGCTCTTCACCCTTGTGGTGGGACAAAATCCTTGAACCTCATAAGTTGATCCATTTTTGTTTAGATTCCTAGAATCCTTTAGCGAGCTTTCTCTTGAGAAATCAAGAGGAATGACCCAAGTGGGGACAAACCTTTTGCCATCTATTCTGACCCACTATAAACTCAAGGCTATCAAGGACACAAAACCTTGGTAGACATAGTTCTTGTCTTCACTTGATGTGAGTACTTGTTGGATTGTGACCATGAGGAAACTATTGAGCAAGAATGGTTAAGGTACTCTTGAGGCCGCAAGGTCCCAGTCCTTTATGAGGAGCAAGGGGGGTACTAAAAACATAATCCCTTATTAAGAACCATAGTTAGAGGCCACCCTATTTTGCTTCTTAGCTTCTTGGTGCAAGGATTGATCCAAGTGGAATAACCTGTATCACACCAAGATTACTCACCATATGTGTTTCTTTGGTTGTGTCTTTGGCACTTCCATGACAAAGCCAATATCTATTGTGGGAAACCACTTTGTGTGAGGCAAGGAAGCATCAAGTGTGGGCCAAGTTTTTAAGTATTGAGCCTTGACTTTCTAGGATAGATACTGCTTGAAGTGTCTTCGATTGTGTAATACTAGTGCCAATGTTCTTGAACATTCAAACAATCAGTAGATTCACAGGGTGTTTTCCTAGTTTGATATCACAATTTCTTGTCTTGAAAAGGTTTCTTTTTCCCTTGTTTCAAGTGCTTGAAGACACGTTTGATCCCATACTATACTCAAACCTATCAAATTTCTACTGTCATTGTGATTGGAATAAAAAAATCAACCCTCAAACTGAAAAATTTGATCAAACAGTACCAAAAACTAAGATTTTTCACTTCAGTAGTCAAGATTCATACAATTCTACAATAGTATCATGACTTTTGGAGAGAAATATCACATGATTGTTTTCCCCTACTGGACTATCACCTGACCTGCCTGGAGTATAACGTCTGGTTATTGTGAGATCTATCACGTGGTGAAAGGTGAAATATCACCTCAGTGAGATGCAATAGTTGATTTAGACATGGATGTTGTCCACACCTATAGTACTCAACCCGATGTGACAAATGAACCTAGCGTAGGACTAGAGGATTGGACTCCACAAATTTCCTTAGTGGATGACGCTTCGTTTGGTAGGATGAGTCCTAATTCAGGTATCTTAGAGGAAGAATTGATAAATCCTAATTGTGCGATCACCAAGGATGCTACCTTTCATATTAATAATGTTGAACCAGTCATTGACATACCCCTTGAAAACCATCATTTGATCGATTGGTCACAACTTTGTCAAGTGCCTCAACTTCTCACTTTTCACAATGACTACGAAATAGCTTGCTACCTGAATGCTCTTGAACCTGTAGTCTCTTCAACCAGTGAACCTACAACAAGTATGATGGAGCCATATATTAAGTACCTCAGTCACAAAATAAAAGAAAAGAAAAAAAAGAGAAATGGTTTTGATGGCAAAAACCACTATGTGGCAGTGTCAAAACCCAAAAAAGTAAATAGAAAGGACGTATCTGAAGGTGAAAACCTCCTTGAGGCACCTAAGGATGGGTTACTTAATAACCTGCCAAGTTATTTCCAAGACAAGTCATCAGTTCTTATTGAGCCTACGCAACCACTAAATTTGAATATAGAAGAGGCTCCACAGGTGATTCATCTAGGTCAATCTCTGTTAGTGCAAGAAAAAAAGGCATACACAAAATTCTTACAAAAGAAGAAAATCAATTTTGTTTGGACATATTCAGACATGCCAGGGATTGACACTAATCTTATTATGCATCACTTATCTATAGCTCCATGAATTAAACCAGTAAAACAAAAGTTGAGGAAAATGTACCCTCATATAGCTCTCCTTGTTAAGGCTGAATTAGAAAATCTCTTAGGAGCCAGATTTATTAGAGCTATTGACTATGCCGAGTGGATCTCAAATATTATTCCAATTTCAAAGCATGATGGGTCCATTCATGCATGCACAAACTTCTGAGATCTTAACAAAGCTTGCCCAAAGGATGACATTCCACTCCCTAACATAGACATGATAGTGGATATGATTGTGGCCTATGAGATATACTCTTTAATGGATGATTTTTCTGGTTATAACCAAATAAAAATAGCTCCTCAGGATCAAGAAAAGATAGCCCTCACATGTGCATGGGGAACCTATTGTTGGAATGTCATGCCATTTGGATTAAAAAATGTAGGAGCCACATACCAAAGAGCTATGACCACAATATTTCATGATATGATGCATAAAAACATGAAAGATTATGTCGATGATACCTTGGCCAAGTCTAAGAAAAGGGATACACACCTACAAGATTTGGAAGTAATTCTAGATTGAATGGAGCAGTTTTAGTTAAGATTGAATCTAAAAAATTGTGCATTTGGGGTTACCTCAGGTAAACTTCTAGGATTCATAATTTCAGCCAAAGGAATAGAGGTGGATCTTGAAAAGGTTCAAGCCATATTAGATATGCCGCCTCCTAAGAAGATTAGTTAGATGGGAAGTCTTCAAGGATGACTCCAATCCATATGGAGGTTTATTTCATAGCTTGCAGATAAAGCACAACCATTCAACAAGACATTGCATAAGGGAGCCACATGTGCTTGGAATGAGGATTGCCAAAAGAGCCTAGATCAAATAAAACAATACTTGGCTAATCCTCCAATTTTGATGCCTCTTATCCCAGGAAAACCATTGATTTTGTACATTTCAGTGACAGAATCTTCCTTGGGGGCATTGTTGGCTCAACTTGATGATACAGGGAAGGAAAGAACCATCTACTACATTAGTCGTACTCTAGTATCTTATGAGATCAATTATAGTAGTATTGAAAAGTCTTGTCTTGCAGTAGTGTTTTCTTCCCAAAAGTTGTGACACTACATGCTTGTCCATACTATACATCTTGTTGCAAAAATTGATCCTCTTAAGTATTTTCTTAGTAAGGTTTCTCTTACAGGTAGACTTGCTAAGTGGATGATGGTTTTGTCAGAACTTGATATAAAGTACATTGAGCATAAGGCTATAAAAGGGCAAGCTATTACAGATCAACTTGTTGATTTCCCCGTGAAGGATACCATGCCTATTCAAGTAGAATTCCCAGATGAGCATATCATGCACATGACCACGCATACTTGGAAAATGTTCTTTGATGGTTCAAATATGCAAAATGGATCAGGAGCTGGAGTGTTGTTTGTTTCCCCTCATGGGTGTACTATTCCCAAGTCCTATAAATTATTGTTCCCATGCACAAACAACATTGTTGAATGTGAGACCTTAACCAATGGATTGAAAATGGCCATAGAATGGGGAATTACAAAGCTACATGTCTTTGGGGATTCGCAATTAATTATCAACCAAGTAAATGAAGAGTACCAAACTATGGATGATAAGGTGATACCTTACAAAAAGATGGTTGATTCATTGCAACATTATTTTACATTTGTAACATTTCAATAGATCCCTAGAACAAAAAATAAGGCTACAAATGCTATGGCTACATTAGCTTCACTCCTTCAGTTGGAACAACACGAATCAAGATTTGAATGCCTGGTGGAAGAGCTACACCATCCCATCTTTGACTCCTTTGAAAGCCATGTCATTTGTACCTTGGTCACTCATGAGTCTTCCAGTTATGGTTCTATCTATTCATACCTTTGTGATGGCATCATTCCCAAATCATTTAACCAATGTGAAAGAAGAAACCTTATCCATAATGCCTCTTGCCATACCCTTATCTCTGGTGATCTGTATAGGAGGGGTTTAGACGAGACACTTCTTAGGTGCTTGGAAAAGGATGAGTCGGACTGAGCATTAGTTGACATCCCCGAAGGAATTTGTGGAGGACATTCCAATGGTCTTGCCATGGCCCAAAGGTTACCTAGGGTGGGGTAGTATTGGCCCACAATGTAGATGGATGCTATAGCTTTTGCCAAGTCTTTTGAAAAATGTTAGAAACATGGAAACCTGATTCATGCTCCAGGTAGGGAGCTTACTCCTTCTATTTCTCATTGGCCATTTCAGCGCTGGGCCTTTGACCTTGTAGGGAAGATTCATCCCAACTCATTAGGTGGACATAAATTCATAATTACTACTACTGAATACTTTACCAAATGGGTAGAAGTCATTCCACTATCTATTGCATCAAGCAAGACAATCTCTTTATTCATATTGAATCATATCATTTTCTAGTTTGGGATACCTTCTGAGATAATCATTGACAATGGAGTTTAGTTAAAAAACAAGGACCTTACACACCTCTACAATAAATTCAAGAGAAAATAGCATTGGTCCTCCATTTACTTTCCACAAGGAAATGGACAAGCAGAGGCCTCTAATAAGACCATTCTCAAGATTATCCATAGAACAGTTCACAAGAATGGTCGAGATTGGCATTTACAGATCAATCCAGCCTTATGGGCTTACAAAATGAGTATACATGCTCCTACAGGGGCTACTCCCATTGCCCTCGCTTATGGTGCTGAAGTAGTATTTCCTTCAGAAGTAGAGATTCCCTCACTTAGAGTCTCTCTCAAAGGTTTGATTACAGATGAAGATTATCATGCCATGAGATTTCAAGAATTGGAACTTGTTGATGAGAAATGTAGAGCATCTTTTGATCACATGAGAGTCTACCAAAAGAATATGTCTAAAGCATTCAACAAGAAGGTTCACCCTAGAGAATTTCAAGTAGGAGATCTTGTCCTACATGAGAATCCTAAGAACTAACAACATCCAAAACAAAAGGGAAAATTTGAACCTAATTGGCTTGGACCATACATTATTACTTGCAATTTCTATCTTATCATCTCTTTTTGGACATTAGAGAACTTTAATTATCTTAGTTTGGTGTTGACACTTTGAGAGATCATCTTATCTTCAAGAATCATTTTCTTTCATGTCAGTTAGAACAAGGTACCAAGTGAATTAAGGAAAACAACCCCCAGTTGTCTTTAATCAGTTACCCTTGGTTAAGACTCGTCAACAATGAAAGGGAAAGGAACCCATTTTTTATCAATCCCCTAAGAGTGAGTCTAAGGTTTGTTTTGGCCCAAAGAGTAATCCCAATGAATTGAGTTCCTCTTTAGCTCCTTTGATGTGAACCAAAAGATTAAGAAGCAAAACCCTTCAACTGATGAGGTGATTAAGCAGATGCAAAAGACAATGGAAAAAATGATGGCTCCTAAGAGTACATTCAATTTGGACTCCATATGCCCCAACCCTATAGAAAAAAGTGTGGTGATGATTGAATTTCCTAGGAGGGTTGAGTTCACAACTTATGAAAAATATGATGGTATTGGTGACCCTCATGACCATGTTTGACAAATTTATATAATGAGCTTTTCTTTTCATCATGAAGACTCCTATTTAATGAGATTATTCCCAAGGAGTCTAAAAGGTCAAGCTATGGAGTGGTTCACCAACCTTACTCCTCCTATGAAGACATTTAAAGAGCTTGTCCAAAGATTTGTCCAACATTTTTCTTACAATCTATCAAGGTCAGTCGCAATGCTTGATTTGTGCAAACTCAAACAAAATCAAGGAGAACCTTTTGTCACCTTCTTGCAAAGATGGAGATGGTTGTGCTCAAAGTATCCTAGAATGATTCCTGAGGAAGAAAGAATAGACATGTTTGTGAGAAATTTAATACCAGAGCTAAGGTATGAAGTGAGGAAAATGGTTTTTAACTCTTTTGATACCATGGTAGAGATTGCATGCCACATAGAGGATGTTCTAAAGGAACAAGGCATTTTGGTCAAAACAACTAATAACAACAATGGAAAAAACAACAATAATAATGGTCATAAGGATAAAAATAACTCTTATTGGAATAAGAATAAGCAAGTGGTCAATGATGGAGTTGTTGACTCATCAGAACCTAAGAATGAAGGAGTTCTTAATCTCTCTAGTGTAGTCCAAGGCATGAAGCTGCAAACATCCTCAGAACAACAAGAGCACAAGCCCAAGTATCAAAATAAGCCTAAGTCAGGAAAGAAGAAATTCACTAAGCTTGGAGACTCTTATGCAAACATTTTTAAGACCTTGATTGCTCATAATTTGGTAAAACCTTAGGATCCTACACAATTTTGCATACCAGATCCTAAACCTTATTGGTGGAATGAGAAAGCTTACTGTGTATACCACAATGGGATTGGACAGGACATTGAAGGTTGTTTTAAACTCAAACATCTTGTTCAAGACCTTATTGAGAGTGGAAAATTACAAGTTGATGGGTTGACCACAAACACAGACCACAAGGCCTTTAAGGAGCCCTTGCCTAAGTATGAGAAGGGGGAGACCTCTCAAAACAACAATGGCAAGGCCACAATCAATTATACCTATACAACTATAGAAAATGTCATTAATATGCTTGAGGTTGTGGACACTAATGTCAACATGATGACAGGGAACAATCCCCATGACTATGATGTAATCTCACCTCTAATATTTGATGAAAGACCCGTTGTTGTGCTTAGAGGTCCTCAATCTCAAAGGTCATCTCAGCCTCTCAATGTTGTTACTAGGCGTCAGTCCCAAGGTCCTATTATTATTAGAGGTCCTAACTCTAGAAAATCCAAGCAACCAATGTCCAAAAATGTTCCTTCCAAGTCTGTAGTTGGTCCTTATATGAGTTACAATCTTTTTGATCAGTTACAGTGAACACCAGCGTAAATTTCCATTTTTGAGCTATTAGAATTGTCTCCTAGACACAAGTGTGTCCTTGAGGATGCTTTTCATGCAACAAATGTCCCTAATAATATAGATATCGACCAATTCTAGAACATGGTCAACCACCTTGCTAGACCACATTACCTTAAATTTTTTGAAGAAGATGATAAAGCCTTGTTCCATCCACACAATCTTGCCCTTCACATTGAGGTCATGATCCATAAAACCCATGTTAGGCATGTGTTGATAGATGGGGGTGCTGGGCTCAATATTTATTCTTTAAGTCTTTTGAAAAACTTGGGTTACTCAGAGCATGCCATTGATACTAGGAAGAAAATTACTATCAAAGCCTATGATGAGGCTAAGAGAAGTTCAAAAGGGTTAGTTTTTCTTCCAGTCAGAATTGGTCCTATTGAAAAGGACATTTTGTTTCAAATCATTGATGCTAGTCCTCTAGCATACAACATCCTACTAGGTAGACCATGGATTTGTGACATGCAAGTAGTACTGTCTACCTATCACCAATGTGTCAAGTTTCCATACAATGGCGTAGAAGTCTACATACCAGGTGATAGTACCTTATCTGTTAATACCATTTCAGTAGGGGCCCATGTTCTGTTAAATAGAGAAGTGAACAATTTTGGGGCAACTCTTGAGCAATGTAAAGATAAATTCAAGTCCATAGACCTTGGTATGGGAGGATATCAAATTGACTCCTTTAAAAAATTTCCAATTTCACCTAGGTCCTATGGTAAACTATCACAAGAGATGCACCCCTCATCTTTAGCCATGACTCTATTTGATGCTTTTGTAGAGTCTTCAGTACCTATTCAGCATGAGAAAGAAGAGGTGGCTGTCAGAGATTAGATATATAGAGAAGAAAAGTACCTACATAATGAAAAATTTTCTCCATCTCCTAAGACTTATGGGAGAGGATACACTTTGGTCACCAACATGGGCTATCTAGGTCATGGCCTTCTCAGTCATAGGTTAGATGCCAAGGCTAAACCACTCAACCATGCTCATTTTGGTCATAGGACTAAGTCAATGGTTGGCCTAGGGTTTGATAATGGAAAGAACAAAAGCATCCCTATCTTAGCTCTGACAGATAGTGACAATGACTCAAACTACACACCTAATCTTTCTAATAGGCAAGACATGTCTAATGATTGGGTACCTTCAATAGCTCTCCTTTAGGGAGATTCAAAAGATTTGACAATTGACAGTCCTCCTATCCTAGCTGTGATAGATAGAGACTATATGAATGCTAAATTGACAATGGAAAGTGGTTCTATCCTAGCTACGATGGATGGTAACAATGCTAGTGCTAGAGAAGGGAAGATCCTTCCCAACCTTGAGACTTCTACATCAGGAGGCCCAAATACTAATTTAGAGATAGATTCACATGAGTTTGAATGGGACTCACTTTCAGATGCAATAGTTGATTTAGACATGGATGTTGTCCACACCTATAGTACTAAACCCGATATGAACAACAAACTTAGTGTAGGACTAGAGGATTGGACTCATCAAATTGCCCTAGTGGATGATGCTTCATTTGGTAGGACGAGTCCTAATTTGAGTATCTTAGAGGAAGACTTGAGAAATCCTAACTGTGCGATCACCAGGGATGCTACCTTTCATATCAATAATGTTGAACTAGTCATTGACATACACCTTGTCAACCATCATTTGATTGATTAGTCACAACTTTGTCAAGTACCTCAGCTTCTCACTTTTCACAATGACTATGAAATAGCTTGCCACCTGAATGCTCTTGAACCTATAGTCTCTTCCACCAGTGAACCTAAAACAAGTGTGACGGAGTTGAATATTAAGTATCTCCGTCATAAAATAAAAGAAAAACAAAAAAAGAGAAATGGTTCTAATGGCGAAAACCACTATGTGGTGGTGTCCGGACCCAAAAAAGTAAAAAGAAAGGATGTATACGAAGGTAAAAACCTCCTTGAGGCACCTAAGGATGGGGTACTTAATAACTTGCCAAGTTATTTCTAAGATAGTTCATCAGTTCTTATTGAGCCTAGGCAACCAGTAAATTTGAATACAAAAGAGGCTCCACAAGTGATTCATCTAGCTCAATCTCTATCAGTGCAAGAAAAAGAGGCTTACACAAAATTCTTACAAAAGAAGAAAATCAATTTTTCTTGGACATATTCAAACATGCCAGGGCTTAACACTAATCCTATTATGCATCACTTATCTATAGCTCCAGGAATTAAACCAATAAAACAAAAGTTGAGGAAAATGCACCCTCATATAGCTCTCCTTGTTAAGGCTGAATTAGAAAAGCTGCTAGGAGTAGGATTTATAAGAGCTATCAACTATGCCAAGTGGATCTAAAATATTGTTCCAGTTTCAAAGCATGATGGGTCCATTCATGTATGCACAGACTTCAGAGATCTTAACAAAGCTTTCCCAAAGGATGACTTTGCACTCCCTAACATAGACATGATAGTGGATATGACTGTGGGCTATGAGATATAATCTTTAATGGATGGTTTTTTTGGTTATAACCAAATAAAAATAGCTCCTCATGATCAAGAAAAGATAGCCTTCACATGTGCATGGGGAACCTATTGTTGGAACATCATGCCATTTGGATTAAAAAATGCAGGAGCCACATACCAAAGAGCTATGACCACAATATTTCATGATATGATGCATAAAAATATGAAATATTATGTGGATGATACGTTGGCCAAGTCTAAGCAAAGGGATACACACCTACAAGATTTGGAAGTAATTCTAGATTGAATGGAGCAGTTTTAGTTAAGATTGAATCTGAAAAAGTGTGCATTTGGGGTTACCTCAGGTAAACTTCTAGGATTCATAATTTTAACCAAAGGAATGGAGGTGGATCTCAAAAAGGTTCAAGCCATATTAGATATGCCACCTTCTAAGAACATTAGTCAGATGAGAAGTCTTCAAGGATGACTCCAATCATATAGAGGTTTATTTCACAACTTGTAGATAGAGCACAACCATTCAACAAGACATTGCATAAGGGAGCCACATGTGCTTGGAATGAGGATTTCCAAAAGAGCCTAGATCAAATAAAAAAATACTTGAATAATCGTCCAATTTTGATGCCTCCTATCCCTGTAATACCCCTCTAACCCTAATATAAGTTTTGTGTTTTTGAAAGAATTAAGATCCTTCGATGTTTTCTTACAGCTTAAGTTGTACATGATACTTGTTTGATCTATTCCTATAGTTGTTTATAATAATTTCATAAGCTAGTACTCAATGATTCTAATATCAGACATACTATCTAAAGGTATCATTCTTGTATGTATTTATCTCCATGTATGTGTTGAGTACTCACAAGACCTTTATGAACATAGTTAGGATGTTATATGATATGTACTTGATAGATATATATAAGTGGTTATTTATATTTTCTTCTATTAAGGTTACCTTGGATGAATCTTGTATCTTACTTGATGATTTGATTATGTTACTTTATTATTAGTATTGATAAGAGACTAACACAATGCTTGAGATTCTAACCTTCATTATGATGATGCTACATGCTTTGAGTGTATATATATACATGATGTGTTTTCATGATTCAGGATGAAGTCGTAGTTACTCACATAGCTGAGGTCCACATGATGTATCGATCCTGGTCATCTGTCTGTAATGTTTTCTTTTATATGTATATCTGTGCATATGTATTTCTTCTTTGTGATGCAGGCTTGCAGGTACCGGGCATCAACTTCACCTGGCTTCACAGGTCTGAGCATGCCCTCAAATCCCCGATGGTTGTTGTTATGGAGATAGTACTAAGGCCCCTACATGAGTCTTCCTTTGTCATTATTCCAATTTGGGAATATTAGGGTTCCTTCTTTGTCAGTCAACCTTTGCGTCAAAAACCCAGGTCCAACACACCCGGTTGGGCATGGTTGTAGTTAGTGCCTTGTGACCACTTGAATTCATTTGGTTGTATGATTTGTTTACTTATTTTATTTATTTCTCCTTCTTGGTATGATTCTTAGTTAATCTTTCTATGTTGTGTTTCAGGAGTTTGGCTTGACTTTCCTTGTTGACTTTGGTTGACCTTGTTTGATCTTATGGTTTTCTCGATATGTTTCATAGATGATTTGTATGGCCTCTTTGGATGATTAGATTTATTTTGAGGCATGTGATTTTATTCTACCTTAGTGTTATATCCTATAGCAATTATAAATAGGTAATAATATTGTGATCTATTACTTCATAATCTTATAGATTATAGTGTTTGGTATTTGGCATGTATATATATATATATATATATATATATATATATATATATATATATATATATATATATATATATATATATATATATATATATGGGTGCACACATATATGTATTTATATATATATAATTTATATGTGATTATATGTTAATTATTGTAGATATTGTTGATGGTGTATATTTTGGGATTAATGTAAAGTATAATATTATTAATAATTAAATATTAAATAATGCGAGGTATATTATTCTCAATTGTTAATTATTAATAATGAGGATAGGTTATATATATAGATATTGATGTAATTAATGATGGCATATGCATATATGTTAGGATAATATTACATATGTGTATGAATGAATACAAATAATCTTTTATTGTATATTTGAGTAATATAGTTGTATGATATTAAGTTATTTTATAATACCCTTTAGTTAAGAGTTAGTTGGGAGTTGGTTACTTTTCCTCTCAACCTTTGAAAATCTATTTATATGCACTACTTTCTCATTTGAAGAGGGGGGATTTTGGGGCTGAAGCATTGAGGAGAGGATGGCCTTAATTTTCATGGTGATTTTGGAGAGAAAATTTGGAGATGTGAGGGAGATTTTGTAAGCATATGTCTTTAAGAATTTTTGGTTATCTTTGCTTTTGGGAGAGAGACATTTTTGTGAGAATTTCAATAGTTGAGAGAGGGATTCTTTGCTATGGAATTATTTCTTTCTTTCATGGAGATTTCTGAAAGTGGATAGGGTTTGAAGGATGCATCTCAAGTTTGGATTTGTCTTCTCTTTTGTTTCCTTCCTTCTTCGATTCAACCTTCGTAGGACATGAGGTATGGATTGAATATGTTAGTTACTTTATGTCTCTGATAGATTATGGATCTATTTATATATTATAATTATTTATTATATCTGTACTTTTAATTTGTATGGTTATTTTAAAGTTTTGAGTTTTTGTTTGTAAGAATTGGCATGTGTTTTCCTAGGGTTTTTAGCAACCCATTTTTGGAGATCTATTATTATAATAATTTAAATTGCATCTAGGGTTTTACTAAATTGATTTTCTGGAATTAAAATTCACAGATCTCAAATGGGTATCTCTCTGATTTTATTTTTAGGGTGGAATTAATGTCTTATTTTTGACATTTTGGCAGACTATGCCTGTCCATTCTCGATTCCAAATTTTCTGTCAAATGTATTTGTATGCTGCAGGCTGATATGATTATATAAAAGTCTAAATTTGATATAAAATATTATCCTAAGTCTTATCTTTTATTTCCAATTGGTTTGAAAAATTTTTATTATGTTTTGTGAAAATTACAACCGTTTTAGTGAAGGCAGGTCTGAACCCTAACCAGAATTTTCTATTTTAAACCAGAAGTCATAACTTTCTTTCCCACCATTTGATCTTCCTAAAAATCAAATTGAGAGTCCATAATTATGTTATCTAAATCTCCACTAAAGTGATTGCCTTTATTATTTATTTTGTGGAAGATATGGATGATTGTTTTATGATGACTATTCTTTGCATTTAATCCTTGCTTGAAATAATTCAATTTAAGAACATCATTAAGTTTTAAGGTTTCGTATGGTCACCAGAGGCTATTAGAATGTTTTTTTGGTTAGTTGGATCTATGTATACTCTGAATATGTTTATAATATCACTTGGATTTCTTCTTATATGTTTGGAACATTCTGTATACCATATTGGGTTTAGGGTTGTCAAGTGGACTAGGGACAACATATGTTTTCCTAAACTCAATCAAATGTTGTTATGGAATTGATATGAATTCTTGATGATGGATCTATTATGCTCTTATGATTTTTATATTTATGTTAAGGAACCTAAGTACACTAGGTGAGTGGCTCATAGTGAGGGGTCGGGGCCCTAAGTGGCTAGTACCAGGATAACTTACTATGAGTTATTTAATCAAGTGATAACCTAAATAAATGAATTGGGAATGGGAGATTATTGGAATGGGAAATTACACACTAATCAAGATTAATTGTGCCTCACCCATGCCTTTAGTGCTAGTAAATACTAAGGATGGGAGTGGGAGAAGGTACCTATGCGTAGGTACGACTGGATGACTTTGTCTGTACGAAAGGCATTCAGTTCCGCATGTGCCTACTTGGGGGCCGGGGCCAAGAGTGGCTAGGACCAGGACAACCCAAGGGGTGAGGGCTATGCGATGACACTCACCTAGCTTGTAGCTTAGAGTCTCTACTAAATTTGATCATGCCTCTAGTAGTCCTTGTGGTCTTCTTGTCTTTTCTTTTGTGTTGTGACTTTGGGGAAATTTTATCACCACCTTAGGAATTTCCTAGTTGTTATCTCTTGTATGGGCCTTTGGTTCTATCTCATAGCTCAGGGGAGTGGGCCTATTGGTTCCACATGGTTGGGTGGTTAATATTTATATCGAGGTATTGATCATGATTCTTTGGATGATCCTAGCACATATTCCTTTCCAGATCTACAGTTGAAGATTTCTTATTGGATATTTTAATATGTTGAGATGTACTTATGCATTTGTATTCATGTAATTTTTAATCTCCTAAAAGGAGTCTTGTAGTATTGATGCAATCTCAATTCAAATCAATGCATAAGGGAATGGGTAGTTCTAGGTAAAAGAAAGGGAAAAGAATGTGGAATATTGGACATGTTACTAGCATTAAAAGAAAGTGTTTATGTTATTTATCCTATCCTCTTATGTTGTCCATGTGTAAAGGAAATAATCTTAAATATAATCATATATAATGATGTATCACAACAATAATGTATTCTCTCTTGATGAAAGAATTCAAAGAGATTATTGAGAAATGATAGATTAGTGATTGGAATTATTAACAATGAATGGTTATGAAACAATGCAATAGAATAGTAATTTGATTTTAATGTTAATACTTGGTTCATGTTAATGAAGTACCTAGGATGATGCCTACCTTAATGAATATTAATCTCTTACTTAAATTATTAGAGAAAAGTGATATAAAGGATAGTAGATGTAGATGAAATCAATATAAATTTATGGAATGAGTTGATAAAAGGAATAATGATGTTGGATGATTAACCTATGTTTAATAAAAGAAATAAGTTAGGGACATTTAACTTGGTGCATTAAAATGAATGTAGATCTTTTAAGCTCATGATTCCGTGAATATGTTATGCATGTAAATGGTTTATATGATGTTACTTTAGTAGCGACGTTAGGGAACCCGGGAGGACTTAAGTTGTATAAATCTTACATTCAAGTAGTAGAAAATTATTTCTTCTTTTAGAAATATGAAGTGTAATGATGAATATTATTCTAGTTAAAATAAATAAATAAAATAAAATAAAAATTCACTACTTGCATTTTATAAAGGTTTTATGTCTTGTCCTCTTGGGTTGCCTAGCGGGGCGTTACATCTAGTATCAGAGCCCTAGGTTTCTACACTGGGAACTCTGGGTCTCATAGCTCACCTATGCATAACCTTGAGTATCTTAACTTTGTCTCTTTTTGGATTATGTTGTTATGCTAAAACTTGAATCTTAGGAAACGAAGGCTACCTTTCATGTTCTTATGTTGTATTGTCTTACAAGGGCACACCCATTCCTTTATGATTGAGTTATATTTTAACAATTATTTATGTTTTTGCATAATGAGATCAATGATGTGTTAAGTGGATGTTTCCTATAATATTAATGGAATGGCGAAGAATTCTTGAGACTTGTGTTTGTTTTCTTGAAAGGTACTGGTATCTCTAGAAGGGTCAAAAGTTAAAAGATGCTAAATGTTTTGAATCTTAATTATGGTAGTAGATAATATTACCCCTTGATCATGACTATAATATAATGTTGTGCACTCTATCTTCTTACAAATACCTAGTTAAATTTTATCCTACTCAAGGTATCTTAGAAATAGATTTCTTTTGGATCTTTAAAGAATGAAATGATTGTGGTAGTACTTGATAGGAATGATAGGGCAATAATTAGATTACATGGCTAATAATATGTACCTAGGAAAGAAGTGAAAAATAATAATAATAATAAATAAATAAATTAGGAACAAATAATTTATTGTCATATGCATTTCTCTCTCTCTTTCTCTCTCCCCTCTTAAGAAATAAGTTTTGCATGACTAAAATTGTTTAGACAAGGCAATACTATATTAGGAAAATTTGTAAATACTCAATTAGGAAACCCTTGGGTGAAGGACCTATGTCCCCAAGATTTTATCATAGGCTATAATTCACATTTTCATTTAGGAAGAGGAATTTTTATCCCTATCTTGGTAAGAAGTTATATCCTTTCTGCATATCTTATTAAATTGCACAAAAAGGATTTAAGATAACATAATCAAGAAATTCTAGGGAAGAGTATGTGCGATGATGGATTATCTGTACTAATGATGGAAGTTGTTTTTATTAAATATATGTCTTGCAAAATGTCTAGTGAATAGTTAGGATCCTAGATGGGTATTTTGGAAACAAATTCATGTTTTGTATACATTGTGATCAACACCATAGTAGTAAGAAATTAACAACATTAAGTGATTGATCAACTATGAATAAGGAGTTTTTGTGGTAAATAAATGTTATAGAAATGTACCTTACTCAATTTCTACTTAGAAATGATGTTATCTCAAAATTTTAAAGTGTACGATGGTAATGTTTCAAATAGGTAAAGGGTAGAAATTAAAGTTATGTACAGTAGTTAATGTTATTAATTTAGATGTTGTGGTTATGAAGATAGTAGTAGGACTCATATACTTCTTTCTCTCTTAATGGATCTATGATCGTTATGCAATAAAGAATTTGAAATAACTCTTAAGAAAATGCCATATGGAAATTGCCTGACATGCAAATTAGGGAAAAGTGCATAGATAAATAGTAAGCTTTAAGAAGGGATCCCAACTTAATGAATAATAGTGCAATAAATTGTAAATTGTTTAGATCTCCTCTAGGGGGTGAATGTGTTTTTGGAAATCAAGCACTACAACTATTGTGAAAGATGACTTAGAATATGTATATTGTAAAATTTGTGTGTCCTATGTCATTGGAATTCTACTTAAAGCTTTGATGGAAAGGAATATTTCTTATAAAACTATGTGTTAATGAAAATGGTAAGTTTCAAGTATCTAGATTGTTTTATTTTCATGATTACAAAAGTAAATAAAAATTATTTGATGTATTCCCTTCATGATCATAACAAATATAAATGTTGCATCCCTCTCTATGTTTGGTATTCATAGCTTGTAAGGGACACAAATTTTAGACCCTATTTGTAATAAGGTCTCACAAGTTGTATTATGTAGGGTTAGATTATGTCTCAAAAGGGAAAATATATCATAAATTCTTTCTTTTTTTTATACTGGTAACCATAGATAGGAACTTTGATATTGTGAAAGGAAGTGATAATCTTAGTTGGTAAAACATGCAATTTCCTAATATATTAGTGAGTAAACATGAATACCTTAGAGTTTCGACTTGATAACAATAATTTTGATGCAATTTCAAGTATCTTGTTAACAAACTTATAGCATAAACTGATAGACTCACATAGGTAATTCTTTTTTAAAGTCGTTACTAATTGAATTGAGTTAATCTACACTAAAGTTGTAATAAGATAGGATTTACCAAAACTCTTGATAGGAGAAGAATGTGTGCAGTCATTAAATTAGGATCTAGAATAGTAATAATATAATTTTGTTAGATAATGTGTGATATATAGTTCACATTCCCGACTTCCAAGAGTAAGTCGAATCTTAGTGGAGGAGGATGTAATACCCCTCTAACCCTAATATAAGTTTTGTGTTTTTGAAAGAATTAAGATCCTTCGATGTTTTCTTACAGCTTAAGTTGTACATGATACTTGTTTGATCTATTCCTATAGTTGTTTATAATAATTTCATAAGCTAGTACTCAATGATTCTAATATCAGACATACTATCTAAAGGTATCATTCTTGTATGTATTTATCTCCATGTATGTATTGAGTACCTACAAGACCTTTATGAACATAGTTAGGATGTTATATGATATGTACTTGATAGATATATATAAGTGGTTATTTATATTTTCTTCTATTAAGGTTACCTTGGATGAATCTTGTATCTTACTTGATGATTTGATTATGTTAATTTATTATTAGTATTGATAAGAGACTAACACAATGCTTGAGATTCTAACCTTCATTATGATGATGCTACATGCTTTGAGTGTATATATATACATGATGTGTTTTCATGATTCAGGACGAAGTCGTAGTTACTCACATAGCTGAGGTCCACACGATGTATCGATTCTGGTCATCTGTCTGCAATGTTTTCTTTTATATGTATATCTGTGCATATGTATTTCTTCTTTGTGATGCAGGCTTGCAAGTACCGGGCATCGACTTCACCTGGCTTCACAGGTCTGAGCATGCCCTCAAATCCTCGATGGTTGTTGTTATGGAGATAGTACTAAGGCCCCTACATGAGTCTTCCTTTGTCATTATTCCAATTTGGGAATATTAGGGTTCCTTCTTTGTCAGTCAACCTTTGGGTCAAAAACCCAGGTCCAACGCACCCGGTTGGGCATGGTTGTAGTTAGTGCCTTGTGACCACTTGATTTCATTTGGTTGTATGATTTGTTTACTTATTTTATTTATTTCTCCTTCTTGGTATGATTCTTAGTTAATCTTTCTATGTTGTGTTTCAGGAGTTTGGCTTGACTTTCCTTGTTGACTTTGGTTGACCTTGTTTGATCTTATGGTTTTCTCGATATGTTTCATAGATGATTTGTATGGCCTCTTTGGATGATTAGATTTATTTTGAGGCATGTGATTTTATTCTACCTCAGTGTTATATCCTATAGCAATTATAAATAGGTAATAATATTGTGATCTATTACTTCATAATCTTATAGATTATAGTGTTTGGTATTTGGCATGTATCTATATAAATATAAATATATATATATATATATATATATATATATATATATATATATATATATATATATATATATATATATATATATATATATATATATATATATATATATATATATATATATATGGGTGCACACATATATGTATTTATATATATATAATTTATATGTGATTATATGTTAATTATTGTAGATATTGTTGATGGTGTATATTTTGGGATTAATGTAAAGTATAATATTATTAATAATTAAATATTAAATAATGCAAGGTATATTATTCTCAATTGTTAATTATTAATAATGAGGATAGGTTATATATATAGATATTGATATAATTAATGACGGCATATGCATATATGTTAGGATAATATTACATATGTGTATGAATGAACACAAATAATCTTTTATTGTATATTTGAGTAATATAGTTGTATGATATTAAGTTATTTTATAATACCCTTTAGTTAAGAGTTAGTTGGGAGTTGGTTACTTTTCCTCTCAACCTTTGGAAATCTATTTATATGCACTAATTTCTCATTTGAAAAGGGGGGATTTTGGGGCTGAAGCATTGAGGAGAGGATGGCCTTAATTTTCATGGTGATTTTGGAGAGAAAACTTGGAGATGTGAGGGAGATTTTGTAAGCATATGTCTTTAAGAATTTTTGGTTATCTTTGCTTTTGGGAGAGAGACATTTTTGTGAGAATTTCAATAGTTGAGAGAGAGATTCTTTGCTGTGGAATTATTTCTTTCTTTCATGGAGATTTCTGAAAGTGGATAGGGTTTGAAGGATGCATCTCAAGTTTGGATTTGTCTTCTCTTTTGTTTCCTTCCTTCTTCGATTCAACCTTCGTAGGACATGAGGTATGGATTGAATATGTTAGTTACTTTATGTCTCTGATAGATTATGGATCTATTTATATATTATAATTATTTATTATATCTTTACTTTTAATTTGTATGGTTATTTTAAAGTTTTGAGTTTTTGTTTGTAAGAATTGGCATGTGTTTTCCTAGGGTTTTTAGCAACCCATTTTTGGAGATCTATTATTATAATAATTTAAATTGAATCTAGGGTTTTACTAAATTTATTTTCTAGAAGTAAAATTTATAGATCTCAAATGGGTATCTCTCTGATTTTATTTTTAGGGTCGAATTAATGTCTTATTTTTGACATTTTGGCAGACTATGCCTGTCCATTCTCGATTCTGAATTTTCTGTCAAATGTATTTGTATGCTGCAGGCTGATATGATTATATAAAAGTCTAAATTTGATATAAAATATTCTCCTAAGTCTTATCTTTCATTTCCAATTGGTTTGGAGAATTTTTATTATGTTTTATGAAAATTACAACCGTTTTAGTGAAGGCAGGTCTGAACCCTAACTAGAATTTTCTATTTTAAACCAGAAGTCATAACTTTCTTTCCCACCATTGGATCTTCCTAAAAATCAAATTCAGAGTCCATAATTATGTTATATAAATCTCCACTGAAGCGATTGCCTTTATTATTTATTTTGTGGAAGATATGGATGACTGTTCTATGATGACTATTCTTTGCATTTAATCCTTGCTTGGAATAATTCAATTTAAGAACATCATTAAGTTTTAACGTTTCGTATGGTCACCAGAGGCTATTAGAATGTTTTTTTGGTTAATTGGATCTATTTATATTTTGAATATGTTTATAATATCACTTGGATTTCTTCTTATATGTTTGGAACATTCTGTATACCATATTGGGTTTAGGGTTGTCAAGTGGACTAGGGACAACATATGTTTTCCTAAACTCAATCAAATGTTGTTATGGAATTGATATGAATTCTTGATGATGGATCTATTATGCTCTTATGATTTTTATATGTATGTTAGGGAACCTAAGTACACTAGGTGAGTGGCTCATAGTGAGGGGTCGGGGCCCTAAGTGGCTAGTACCAGGATAACCTACTATGAGTTATTTAATCAAGTGATAACCTAAATAAATGAATTGAGAATGGGAGATTATTGGAATGAGAAATTACACACTAATCAAGATTAATTGTGCCTCGCCCATGCCTTTAGTGCTAGTAAATACTAAGGATGGGAGTGGGAGAAGGTACCTATGCGTAGGTATGACTGGATGACCTTGTCTGTACGAGAGGCATTCGGTTCCGCATGTGCCTACTTGGGGGCCGGGGCCAAGAGTGGCTAGTACCAGGACAACCCAAGGGGTGAGGGCTATGCGATGACACTCACCTAGCTTATAGCTTAGAGTCTCTACTAAATTTGATCATGCCTCTGGTAGTCCTTGTGGTCTTCTTGTCTTTTCTTTTGTGTTGTGACTTTGGAGAAATTTTATTACCACCTTAGGAATTTCCTAGTTGTTACCTCTTGTATGGGCCTTTGGTTCTATCTCATAGCTCAGGGGAGTGGGCCTGTTGGTTCCACATGGTTGGGTGGTTAATATTTATATCGAGGTATTGATCGTGATTGTTTGGATGATCCTAGCACATATTCCTTTCCAGATCTGCAGTTGAAGATTTCTTATTGGATATTTTAATATGTTGAGATGTACTTATGTATTTGTATTCATGTAATTTTTAATCTCCTAAAAGGAGTCTTGTAGTATTGATGCAATCTCAATTCAAAGCAATGCATAAGGGAATGGGTAGTTCTAGGTAAAAGAAAGGGAAAAGAATGTGGAATATTGGACATGTTACTAGCATTAAAAGAAAGTGTTTATGTTATTTATCCTATCCTCTTATGTTGTCCATGTGTAAAAGAAATAATCTTAAATATAATTATATATAATGATGTATCACAACAATAATGTATTCTCTCTTGATGAAAGAATTCAAAGAGATTATTGAGAAATGATAGATTAGTGATTGGAATTATTAACAATGAATGGTTATGAAACAATGCAATAGAATAGTAATTTGATTTTAATGTTAATACTTGGTTCATCTTAATGAAGTACCTAGGATGATGCCTACCTTAATGAATATTAATCTCTTACCTAAATTATTAGAGAAAAGTGATATAAAGGATAGTAGATGTAGATGAAATCAATATGAATTTATGGAATGAGTTGATAAAAGGAATAATGATGTTGGATGATTAACCTATGTTTAATAAAAGAAATAAGTTAGGGACATTTAACTTGGTGCATTAAAATGAATGTAGATCTTTTAAGCTCATGATTCCGTGAATATGTTATGCATGTAAATGGTTTATATGACGTTGCTTTAGTAGCGACGTTAGGGAACCCGGGAGGACTTAAGTTGTATAAATCTTACATTCAAGTAGTAGAAAATTATTTCTTCTTTTAGAAATATGAAGTGTAATGATGAATATTATTCTAGTTAAAATAAATAAATAAAATAAAATAAAAATTCACTACTTGCATTTTATAGAGGTTTTATGTCTTGTCCTCTTGGGTTGCCTGGCGAGGCGTTACAATCCCAGGAAAACCATTGATTTTGTACATTTCAATGATAGAATCTTCCTTGGGGGCATTGTTGGCTCAACTTGATGATACGGGGAAGGAAAGAGCCATCTACTACATTAGTCGTACTCTAGTATCTTATGAGATCAATTATAATAGTATTCAAAAGTCTTGTCTTGCAGTAGTGTTTGCTTCCCAAAATTTGTGACACTACATGCTTGCCCATACTATACATCTTGTTGCAAAAATTGATCCTCTTAAGTATTTTCTTAGTAAGGCTACTCTCACGAGTAGACTTGCTAAGTGGATGATGGTTTTGTCAAAATTTGATATAGAGTACATTGAGTGTAAGGCTAAAAAAGGGAAAGCTATTGTAGATCAACTTGTTGATTTCCCAGTCAAGGATAGCATGCCTATTCAATTAGAATTCTTAGATGAGCATATCATGCACATGACCACGCGTACTTGGAAAATGTTCTTTGATGGTTCAAATATGCAAAATGGATCAGGAGCTGGAGTGTTGTTTGTTTCCCCTCATGGGTGTACTATTCCCAAGTCCTATAAATTATTGTTCCCATGCACAAACAACATTTCTAAATATGAGGCCTTAACCAATGGATTCAAAATGGCCATAGAATGGGGAATTACAGAGCTACATGTCTTTGGGGATTTGTAATTAATTATCAGCCAAGTAAATGAAGGGTACCAAACTAAGGACAATAAGCTGATACCTTACAAAAAGATGGTTGATTCATTGTGATGTTATTTCACATTTTTAACATTTCAACAGATCCCTAGAATAGAAAATAAAGCTGCAGATACTATGGCTACATTATCTTCACTCCTTCAGTTGGAACAACACAAATCAAGATTTGAATTCCTGGTGGAAGAGCTACACCATCCCATCTTTGACTCCTCTAAAAGCAATGTAATTTGTACCTTAGTCACTCACGAGTCTTCCCATTATGGTGCTATTTATTCATTCCTTCAGGATGGTATCATTCCCAAATCATTTAACCAATTTGAAAGAAGAAACCTTATCTGTAATGCCTCTCACCATACCCTTATCTATGGTGATCTATATAGGAGGGGTTTAGATGGGACACTTCTTAGGTGCTTGGAAAAGGATGAATCTGACCGAGTGTTAGTTGACATCCCTGAAGGCATTTGTGGAGGACATTCTAATGGTCTTGCCATGGCCTAAATGTTTCTTAGGGCAGGGTACTATTGGCCCACAATGTAGATGGATGCTATAGCTTTTGCCAAGTCTTGTGAAAAATGTTAGAAACATGGAAACCTAATTCATGCTCTAGGTAGGGAGCTTATTCCTTCTATTTCTCATTGGCCATTTCAATGCTGGGCCTTTGACATTGTTGGGTAGATTCATCCCAACTCATCAGGTGGACATAAATTCATAATTACTGCTACTGACTACTTTACCAAATGGGTAGAAGCTATTCCACTAGTTGTTGCCTCAGGCAAGACAATTTCTTTGTTCATATTGAATCATATCATTTTTTAGCTTGGGATACCTTCTAAGATAATCACTGACAATGGAGGTCAGTTCAAAAACAAGGACCTTACACACCTCTACAATAAATTTAAGATAAAATAGCATTGGTCCTCCATTTACTTCCCACAAGGAAATGGACAAGCAGAGGCCTCTAATAAGACCATTCTCAAGATTCTCCATAGAATAGTTCACAAAAATGGTTGAGATTGGCATTTATAGATCAATCCAGCCTTATGCGTTTACAGAACAAGTATACGTACTCCTATAGTGGCTACTCTTTTTGCCCTCATTTATGGTGCGTAAGTAGTATTACCTTTAGAAGTAGAGATTCCCTCACTTAGAGTCTCTCTCAAAGGTTTGATTACAAATGAAGATTATCATGCCAATAGATTGCAAGAATTGGAACTTCTTGATGAGAAATGTAGAGCATTGTTTGATCACATGAGAGTCTACCAAAAGTGTATGCCCAAAGCGTTCAATAAGAAGGTTCACCCTAGAGAATTTCAAGTAGGAGATCTTGTACTATGTGAGAATCCTAAGAACCAACAACATCGAGAACAAAAGGGAAAATTTTAACCTAACTATCTTGGACCATACATTATTACTACTACGTGTGGGACAAGGGGAATAGCTCCCTGACCCTATTAATGTTTTGCACCTCAAGAATTTCTATCCATGATGCCTATTTAGTCTGGAGACATCCTTTGTACATATTTATTAATCCTAAAAAAATTCCAAAAAAATTCATATACGATGCTGGAAAAATCCTTAAAAAGCATATAAAGTCCTGAAAAAAATACAAAAAAAATAACAAAATGCAAAAAATTCAAAAAAATAGAAAAAGTGCCTTATTGAAAACTTGGAAATAGGTGCTAATCGAGACCTTTGCACCCTTGTCTTTTAGCATGCATCCTCGACACTTAGCCATTCTCCATCATGACTTGACCTTATTTGACTTGGTCTAGAATTGGTCTTTGTCTTTGTCTAGGGGGCATACCTTTTAGCATAGGTCTTTTATGTGTGTTTGTGTCTTGGGACATTTCACAAACAGGTGTTTTTCAACACCACCCCAAACAATGTTTTTCAACACTACCCTAGTGTCGAGTGTTTCTCAATACTTATTAGATGTCTTAGCTACCAGTCTAGTATGATGCAATATTGCTCATTTGCAGATGTGATAATCAAATTTTGACTCCATGACTAAACACACACGCACTTAAACACTCGACTCATTGAGATATGTTGACTTTATTTATTTTGTGTACTATCTATGATGATTTCTTTGATGAGTGGTCTCCCCCTGAGAAGTTTTTGATGATGCATAGCTAGAAGATTGAGGGTATGAGAATGTGTTTTATTTCTTTATCTACTTGTGGGAATATTTTTTTGATCCGAACTATTATGAGCATTTATGCTGGTCTTACTTGACACTTAGGATTGACAAGGTATTATCATTGACTATTTTATGTGAGTGCATGCTTCTAGTTATCCTGACTTTCATGTGTCTTAATACAAGCATAATGTCGCCATATCAAACTTAAGTGATCTCACTACACTAGTCATCTTGACCTACATGTCTTTGATGCCTAGGTGGGATTTCCACATTTCTATCTGATAAAAATCATATTCATATTCACATAGTTATGCTAGTGTGTATTGTATGATCTTATGATAGTACCAATAAAGCTCAATGATGATAATTAGATGTCTATAAGCATTATGACCTTGCAAGTCAACCAATTTTCATAGTAGCTTGCATTCTTAGGTTCATATTAGTTTAGTTTTGCATCTTGCATATGGAGAGAGCTCTCCTTTTCATCTTACGTGGACTTGTCAATTGCGCTCATTTCCCCTTTTCTCAATCATGTCTTTCACTCTTTTTCTTTCATCTCAAACCTATTCCTATCATCACAAGGGGTTAATCTTATCATCATATCTATATCTCAAAAGTGTCATTTTCAAAAACATGAGTCTATATCATACATATGAGAATTAAACATACATCTATAATAGAGAATATACATGAGCATATAAACATACATTTTGAGTAAAATGACAAGACAATACATAAACTGATACATCTATCACAAGTGAGATGCAAACACAAGATATATCAAACATCCAGTAATCTCATATATAAATCAATGTCATCATACAGAATATAGTATGAGATCCCAAAATCTGGATCACACATCTCAAGATATGTCTAAAAACATCTAAACCTAAGCCCTAACCCTAGGTTTGACTCTCCCCATCACAAGGTGGTGGTGGAGGTGGTGCTGCTACCCTGTCTGGTGCCATATCTGATCTGCCTACCCTCTAAGAGTATGATGTCACTCTTTGTCCCTCAGGTATAGCTTGTAGGTAGAGTCCATGGTAATAAGTAGCTCATGTTGACTCTCTTTGGATCTCTGCTACATCAGCCTATGCCACCTGCTCCCAACATGCTATCTCTATGCTAAGATCACTAATCCGCTGATCTCTCTCTACCCTCAAGTCAGCTAGCTACTTCTCTCTCACTACTATGGTGATGCATAGCTACTGCATCTCCATCTCTAGAGCTTGGATCCTGTCTCTTAGGTCATCCCCTTCTATAGGCTGATCCCATTGTGCCTCTGCCTGTTGGTGAGCTGGCCTCACCTCATCCTCAGGGGTCACTGATATCTATCCCCATGGCCATTTCCAACCACTTGATCCTGATCCCTCCCCCCTCTTCATCCCTCTCCCTCTCCCTCTCCCTCCATCTCCTCTATCTCCTCCATCATCCCCATCCCCACCCTGAGCTGCTATCAAAGTGTCAGGTACTGTAAAATGAGGGAATGGTGCCCTCCATCACTCATCCTTGTATGTTGCATTTGATCCTACATCTACCATATCAGGAAGGTACTCTCAAGGCTCCCTCCTAATGTCATCTATCTCTGTAATGGCCTATTGATAGTCCAACATCGGTAGCCACCCATGTCCTTCCTCATCCAGTGTCCTGGCATAAGTAGTAGTCTCTGTGGAGATTTGTTACTGCCGCCCAAACTATCACCACACCCACGTGATGTAGAACCTCTCAAAAATCTTAGCATGTTGACCAACTAATGGTCGGCTATATAGCATGTAGCTCAGATCATCATCTGCATCCCCCCACACCTCAACATCCCTGTATGGCCTCCATGTGAATGAGGTCATCTCATCTAGGATCCTACTATAGTATGTCACATCCCCAATATGCGCATGTGATATGAATTCTTCATACTTGTATATGTATAGGTATCTCCACTCCCTCAACTGAATCCTAGGCCATATCACAACAATGTGTTCCCAAGCCCACACCTATGCCAGGATGGCACCACAAGCCCATGTCTGACCATCCCTATAGATGATCTCATGCAGCTCATGATACATCTCTGTAAGTATGGCAGGTCCCCATGCCATGCACTGAGGTCTACCTACCAAGTCCACCAATAGTCTACCCCATCTGATAGGGAATCCCTTCTGACTATGATCAGTCATTAGGGCTTGTGAGATGATGGATGCCACAATGCACAACACTGGGAAGTCTCTGCCAAAATCATCTATCAACCACTCCTAGTTGACGTGCCTATCGATGATCATAACATCCTGAAACATGCCCTAGATAGCATGTTAGCCCTCAGTAGCATCCTGATCATAGTACACCTATGCCAGCAAACAATCATGTTAGTTTTCATCATATGGGAATATTATATTTAAACAATTATATCTTAAAGCATGATTTTACTCACTGGCTCTCCATGGCATGGTACTCAAAGAATCTGATAGACATCCTCCAGTGTGATAAATGCCTCTCTTGTGGGTAGGTGGAAGGTGTTGTGCTCACTATGCCATCTCTTGGCAAGAGCAGTCAATAACCCATGATCCACCTGAATATCTAAGAACTGCACCAAATATTCAAATCCCATCACTCGCAAGTCTGCCTTGCCCAAATCATCAAGATATTTGGTGCACTTTAGCCCCACCACCTTTGGCACTCTGATGAGTAGTGCCTAAAAGTGCTCTTGAAAACCATTGAACCAAGCTAGATGTTAGTACATATCATGATGAATGTCTAAAAATCAGTACAAGACATGTACAATGTAAACTTGTCTAGACCCGTGTCATTTTTTTTTTGCTCAAAAATACTTAAAATATCAAATTTTGCACTTGGGTGATACTACTTTTGGAACAAGTACCATGCAATAATTATTTCTATAGTATCATGATATACCTATGGTCATGTGATACTTCACCTTGTATCATGTGATAGTTTTCTAGTTATCGTGCGATACTGGTGTCTATACGCATGCGATACTTTGGGGACCTGCGAAGTATCCCGTGATGTTTTTCCCCAAAGGGTGCAATACTTCTAAAGTATCACATGATAGTTCACCCTAATCTAAAAATTTGAAATTTTGAAAACTTTAAAAACATGTTAAAAGCATATTAAATACAATAAATGACTCAAAACAAGTGCATTTTCAGAAAACATACTGAGGCAAGATAGTGTGGAGGCCAGTTGTGTAATCGGGCTCGCTCAAATTGATGCCTATGGATGGGAACTCTTGCTTGCTATGCCATTTTCTCTCTCTAAGCTCTCAAAATTCTCAAAATGGCTAAATGACAAATGATTTTGAAAATGACACTTTTTGCCCCTTTTATAGCATTTTCACTTTTTGACCTCATTTTCCAAATACCTCAGAATTGCATGAAAATTGCACCCCTAGCTAATTTTGACCTCCTAGATCCATTTCCAGACTCAAAATTGAAATCCAAGTTAATCTTGATAGTCAAAATCACATTTCAAAATTTTCCCCTCGTCTACGCAGTTGGATGACCATTTGAGGCTTGATCCTTCGATCTTCGTTGGGGCACCTTTATTTCCTCACCCCCATCTCTTTAAAACTTCTAGTCTTTCATTCATTTTCACTCGCTTCATTTTTCTAGGTTTGACTTGGTCAAACTAGGGCATGTTTTCACTGCCTAATGGTTATCCTATTGTCCTATTCTTCGATCATGATTTCTAGTGACTTGGTCAAGTTTATCAATTTATTGTTCTCCTCTACCTAATTTTAATTTTGATTCCAAGGGTGTAGTACCTATTAACTTTAGTCTTTGATTCAGCTTTATCATTCAGCTCAACTTGAGATTTTTTATTTTGAGACTTGATTATCACCTAGCAGTGATGGTGGTGATTTTGTCTTTCAATTTTTATCTCCTATTTTTTAGATTTGATTATTGCCTAGTAGCGATGGTGATAGTTTTGTCTAAGACTTGATTTTCACCTAGTAGCGATGGTGTTGGTCTTGTCTTTCAGCTTTTGCTTATCTTTGTCCTCATGCGTTCCCAAAATGAACACACATCTGGGTTGTTTTTTTATCCCAAATCGATCTCACATTTCAATTCTTCTTTGATTGCATGTGTTCCCAGATTGATCACACATTAGTCAAAGAGGGGCAAATGTATGCACCCTAAAATGGTCACCTAGACTTTGGGCCCCATTCTTGCAATTTATCAAATCTCTGAATCAAAATTTTCAAAAAATCAACATTTTATCAATTATATCAATTTCCTTGATCAAATCCTATGTTATCATTTTTGATTATTTGCCTTGGGCTAACCATTTTATCCTAAGTCTTTATTTATTCAAAAGGAATATTTCCTCCCCTTTTAATAAATAAAAATCCCCCACCTTTTCATCTTATCCCAAGTTGCACAAATAAAGCATTATTCTTATTTTATAAAAAGGGAAAAAACATTTTTTGTCTCATATGGACACAAAAGTCAACTCTTATTTTCTTATTGGAGGATACTTGTGCACATGGATTGCTCTTCTTTGATGCTCCACCATTGATTAAGTATTTTGCCTCTTAATCTCCATGGTCCATTCCTTTTTATTTCTTATAAAAGGAGAGCTCTCTTCCTCATTTTCATATATAGATCATTCATGTTTTGTGCTAATGTTATGCTGCAGGTTTTCTAGGTCATTTGGAGCTCTTTAAAGAAATCCTTACATCCAAGCTTTGAAGACATTGTTCTTGCATCTCATTTAGTTTTCTTTCATAGTGGCATAATCATGGCATTCTTAGTATAGATTTACTTTATGCAATAGATTAATCTCACATAGCTTAATTAGGAAGGTTGTAATCCTTGTACTCTCCTTTCATAGTCTAGCTTACATATTCATATTAATCTAGTTTTCATTGCATTGCATACATCTTGATTTCATTGGAGATATTGGCACTCTTTCCCTTGTCTTCATTTGAATCTCTCATTTTGTGGTTGACTAGCAAGGTCATGAGTTTATAGCTCTAGCTGAGAGCAATTTTACAATCATGCAACTCCACACATAGAGAGCTATGGATTGATTTGTGAGGGTTCATTCTTGAGTTTCCCTACATGTAAGGATTCATAGAAGTGCACTACTTTTGTGTGTACAATGTATAGACAATGGTAAATAATTTAGGGGGAATGATAATCTAGTAAATTGTAGACAAATGGGGAAAATGAAATTACCATTAATGGTAACATGTTTCGACAAAATATTTGACAATATCAAAATAAATTGTTGACAACTTATATTATTTATGTAATGTATAAGATAATATAATAATATATATTTAAAATATATTATTAATCTTTATGTGATGTATAAAATTTAGTAAAATTTTTAAAGTTAAAATTAATTGTTTTAGATTATTAGAAGAAATAAAATAAGGGTGTTGTCCCTTACAAAACCACAACCTGAAGGCATAGAAACAAAAGATATTTACAACAAGCTCAAGAGAAGACCATTGACAACAAACTAGAAAGTACATATAGTAACCCACATCAAGTATTGTGTACACAATGCACCCACAACAATAGGAGGGTGAGAGACCAGAGGGTGATTCTTCCTTCATCGACGAACAACCGTTCATGCAATAGTTATAGTAGGATCCCCAACACAAGATGGTGGGACCCTTAAAGAGAGAGAATCAATATCATCAATAGGACCAGAGTGCTAACAATGTTGAGCCTCAACAACCATCTAGATTAGAGCATATTAGGAGTAGTAGAAATAAGAGAAGAGTTAATACTACTAGAGGGGTATTAAATTAGCAATAAGAGGTGGAGACAGATTGAGAAGGAAAATTGAGGTCAAAACAAAAGGATCATCACTAAGGGGAAGACTTCATCATCTTGAAAAATGTCATCAAGGGAAGAGATGGAGGCCAAGAAATTTAGATGATCATCATTTGCATCCTTCCACCATGTGGTAGCACCTTTACAATGGAAAAGAGAAAAATTTATGGCTAGATAACTAGTAGAGAAGCACCACCTACATCTGAAGGGGATGCCTTCAAAATTCAGTGATTGGGTCCATGGTTTGTCCTTGACCATGAGAACCACATCCCCTAGAAGGGATTTAGACATGTCAAGCTCAACTAGAATGCGAGAAAAAGTAGATTGACTCACCTAAGTCATAGCCTCAACCACCTTTAAAAAGTAGCCAATAAAGTTTTTGATGGCCTCAAAACAAGAATTCTCCCAAAAAATCAAAGGGGAGATTTGGGAGATAAACCCACTTTTGACGCACTCTAAGGAGTTTAGTAAGAGGGTTAAAGGAGACTATTTAAGGTTTGACCAAGAGAGAGTGATTCCCCTACATCCATATTTTTCTCAATATTAAATCACATTTTTCCTCAAAAGTAAAAAAAACAATAAAAAAATCCTATTTCATAAGGAAAAAGCTCGATGTTACCAGAAACTAATGATCTCCAAGAATGTGACCCAATGCTGTAGATCCAAAAGGGAGGGTTAGAAACCAACAAATCTACAAATCAACCCACAATGTAGAAATCCACATTTTCCACCATTTCCAAGCTACAAACCATCATAGGGGAGGTCTTGGCACAAACAATAGGATGAGATTTCACCTTTGAAGGAGAGGATTTTGCAACCTAAGAACAACTCTTTCCACCAATAATAGAAATAGGGAGAACCCCAATCATCACAGCAATGGAGAACCCACCTCCACCAGAACTAGGTGTAGACACCTAAAAATCTTTTAGAAAATAAAAGTACTTTTATTTTCTGAAAACCCCTAATGACATCATCATTTACTAATTAATTAATTATTTTATTTATTTTTTTATTTTTATGTCATTAAATCCTCCTATTTTAATTAAACATATTTAATTAAAGAATCTCTTACCAAAATTATTTAAATCAAGTTTGAGTAAATATCCTCTCTTTATTAATTATTAATTGATAAATTGACCGAAAACCCTTTAAATAAATAAAATATTTATTTAAATCCTAAAACCTTAGAAATCTTCTAGAAATCCCTAACCTCTTCTAGAATTTCCTTAGCTCACTTTAAACCTAATTAAAAAGTGATTCCTACATTTCTTAGCCTAAACCCATCAAACTTTGACTTTGAGTCAAAACCCCTAATAAATGAGCCTTACACACTCATAAATGCTTCTTACATCCTTATTAATGACTCTTACAAGCCATTAATGAAGCCCATGTCTCTTCTTCCACACTTATCCCCTTGCACACTTCCCTAGTGTTGCTCACACATGTGTGAGCAACCTTAACCAAGGTTAAACCTAACCTAACACCAACCTTATCCCAAACCTTACCTATGACCCTAACTCCACTTCCTAACCCAAGCCCTTCCTCAAAGCCCATAAATACTAATGATGGGTGCTCCCCTTAATACCACAAACACATAATAGAAATAGAGAAACAATAACAATTTGCAAGAACATAAAATGGGCTTTTTATTATCTCCACCAATGTGGAATTACAAATTTCATAATTACAATATGCAAAGCCACATGGGCATTCCCTTTACAATATTCTATAGGACAAAGCCTTGAATCATTACCCAGATCTACCCAGAACTGCCTTAGACAACACTACGGGCCTTCTTTATATAGACAATTTCCACCACCTGAAAAGCTTCTAGAAATTTAGCCCTTAAGACTGACTATATATAGAATTATTTTATTTTCACAATTTTTACAATAGGATTGGCTCAAAAGAAATACAAAATATGCTTTTAGGTAGCCCAACTTTTGGAGGCCATAACTTTTTAACTATAGCTCTATTTTTCTATTGTAACCACTTTTCAGAAATGCCATGATGAGTTCTATAGTGCCTAATAGGCACAAGCGCTAGTCAGCTTGGAATCAATCCCGATCCGGAGCCTCTAAGGCCTTCAAAATTAAGCTCAAAGATTTCATACCCAAAAACCTCAATAACTTCACCAATACTGATGATGTGGCAATGAAACTCAACTGGTAGGCTGAAATGACTGAGATGAACCTCCACCTGTGAAATCAGAACATTT
The DNA here is from genome assembly GCA_027943335.1 of Chamaecyparis obtusa. NCBI lineage: Eukaryota > Viridiplantae > Streptophyta > Pinopsida > Cupressales > Cupressaceae > Chamaecyparis > Chamaecyparis obtusa. The sequence continues at coordinate 43,506 of BSBK01001898.1, read as the reverse complement.
TGAGATTCTATGACCAACTTACTAAAAATAGTAAATTTCCATAAATAGCATCTCTGCACAAGATAGCCCTTATTGAAAAAAAAAACTAGAAATATTTTTGGGTGATGCAAGATTGGTCTTACACCCAGGATGCTCCTGCATCAGACACCCAGGTTAATTTGAGAAGTGACCCTGTCAAGACTCAAGTGTGAAGAGGAAAACCAAGATAGTTAACCTCCTCCCTTGTCAGCCATGATGAATCTTCAATAGGTCATCCTTTCCACTTGACCAGATATTCTTCATATGTCCTATTCCTTGTGCTTCCACCAACATGACTATCCAGTATATCCTCAATCTCTTTGGTATCTAAACTAGTTGCTGGAATACTCCATTGTGATGTTGTGATCTCATCTTCAACATCTCCTTCATGATACTCTGTCAAATCTAAAATGTTAAACACTGGTGAAATATTTAGTTTAGTAGGCAACTTGACCTCATATGCATTTCCTGAATCATGCTTCTTCACTATCTAACATGGCCCAAACTTCTTCATTTTCAACTCATTATATGTACCAACTAGAAATTGCTTCTTCCTCAAATGAAGTATGACTTCATCTCCAACCTGAAATTCCTTATGCCTCCTTTTCTCATCTGCCTTAGCCTTATACTACATATTCATCTTGGTAATATTCTTCCTCACCTCCTCATGGATGTTCTTCAAGTGTTCTACAAAATCCCCAGCTTCAACACTACTTATTTCTCCTTTATCTATCTTTCTCAACTCAGATCCATTTCTTGGACTACTTCCATATACAATCTAGAATGATGATTTACCAGTGCTCATGTTGATAGAATTATTGTATGCAAATTTTGTCTGTAGTAAAATCAAATCCCATCCTATTGGCTTATCTCCAACCAAATATCTCAGCAAATTTTCTAAACTCCTATTCACCACCTTTGTCTATCCATCAGTCTGTGGATGATGTGATGAACTAAACTTCAAATCTATCTTCAACTTCTTCCACAATGTATGCCAAAAATATCTAACAAACTTAGTGTCCTGATTTGAAACTATGGTCTTTGGCAAACCATGTAGTCTCACTACTTCTCTAAAAAATAATTCTACTACATGAACAACATCATTAGTCTTCTTCCTCAGAATAAAATGTGTCATCTTCAAAAATCTATCAACAACCACAAAAATTGAATCATGTCCCTGTTGTGTTCTCGATAAACCAAGAACAAAGTCCATACTGATATCCTCCCAAGGTTTCTCTCATATAGATAATGGCTGATACAACCCTATATTCTACTTCACTCCTTTCACCATCTGACATACTCTGCAACTCTGTACAAACTTCTTGACATCTTGCTGCAACTCTAGCAAATAATAATTCTCACTAACCAAAGTAAGGGTTTTATCATGACCAAAATGTCTAGCCAATCATCCACTATGCTTCTCCTTGATGAGATTCTCCCTAATATAACTTTTTGGAATGCACAATTGACTCCCTTTGAATAGCATATCATCCTAGATGATGAAATCCAACCACTTTATTCTATCTAGAGTAACAGGTTCTTTACAAGCTTTCCAAGCTTCACCAAAATTAGGATCCTCTGGATACAAATTTTTGAGTTCCTTGAACCCAACCACCTCAATCTGCATCATTGTCAACAATAGTTTCCTTCTGCTAAGAGCATCTACAATCCTATTAGACTTTCCACTCTTGTGTTTCAAAAAAAATGTATAACTCTGCAAAAACTCAACCCATTTCAAATGCCTCTAATTCAACTTTCCTTAACTATTCAAATATTGCAAAGCTTGATGATCAGTATACAAAAAAAACTCCTTAGGAAGTAGATAGTGTCTCTACTTCTTCAATACCTGAACTATAGCATAAAATTCCTGATCATAAACACAATATTTTCTCTTGGCATCATTTAACTTATCACTAAAATAAGCAACATGTTTACCTTCTTAACTAATAATACCTCATATTGCAGTACCACTAACATCACAGTCTACTTGAATCACCTTATTAAAATGTGGAAGTGTTAAAATAGGTTGTTCTGTAACTTTATGTTTCAATAGTTTAAAACTCTTACATGTCCCATTAGTCCACTTGAACTCTTTTCTATTCCCTCATTATTTTAGTCAAGGGTCCATAAATACTGTTAAAATTTCTGATAAACTTTCTATAAAAGCTAGCCAAACCATGAAAAGATCTTACCTGTGTAGAACTCCTTGGAGTAGGCCATTCAAGGATAGTCTGTACTTTCTCTAGGTCTATTTTTAGACCTTTTGCTGAAACTACAAATCTCAAATACACTAACTCTTCCAATGTCTTACTAAAGATCAAAATATCATCTAGGTAAACAAAGAAAAAATTACCTAGAAATTCTTTTGGAACCTGGTTCATGAGCCGCATGAAAGTGCTCGGTGCATTGGTTAGCCCAAAAGGCATGACTAACCACTCATACAGTCCTTCCTTTGTCTTCAAGGCAATCTTCCATTCATCCCCTTTTTTGATTTGAATTTGATGATATCCACTCTTCAGATCTATCTTTGAGAAATGCACAGCTCTACTCAAATAGTCCATAATATCATCCATTTGTGGCAATGGAAACTTGTACTTTACTGTGATCTTGTTTATTTCCCTAGAGTCTATAAACATCATCCATTCTCCATTTTTCTTTGGTGCTAATACTACTGGTAAAGAACATGGACTTAGACTCTCTCAAATCAACCCTTTCTGCAATAACTTATGTACTTGTCTGTTCAGCTCTTTACTTTCTGCTGGTGTCATTCTGTGCAACTTCTACAGGTACATCTTCTACTTCCTCTTTACCAACTTTTGGAATTAAAGAGAAACATGTATGCTCATGCCTCATACCATCTAGGAACTTTCATACATCAACAAAAGTTATTCTTACTCTACCAAATACCTTTCCTTCTGTGTCATTCAATGGCTTTACCTTATGTTGCACTCCATCCTTTGTCAGGGAATAGTTATTCACATGACCATCGTGTACAGCACACCTATCAAACTACCATGGTCTAGCCAACAACATATGACATGCATCCATAGATATGATATCACATAGTACCTCATCATGGTGTCTGCCAATCTTGAACTTCACTAGGCTTTGTTCATTGACCATGACCTTGTGTTCATCCTACACCTAGGCAATCCAATATGGATGTGGGTGTTTCTGTCTCTTGAGCTTCAACTTTTTTAGCATCTCTTTTGACACCAAATTGTTAGTGCTTCCACTATCAATAATCACATCACAGTATTTACCCTCACACTTGCATCTAGTGTGAAACATGCTCCTCCTTTGCTCAGGTTCATTCTCACCACTCAGTAGGACTCTTCAATTAATCAATGTTTCTCCTCTTTCTGCATCTTTAGAATGTGATGATCTGGCATCTTTGTCTACATGTGCAACTCAAGCCTAGTCTTCATTCCTCCTATTTGTCCTTCCTTGGCATTGAGGACATTCAAATGCCCTATGACCTTCTCTATAGTGAAAACATGTTCCACGGAAGCCTCCTCTTCCTGATCCTTGTCCTCTTCCTCTTCCTCTCTGATCTCTATTATTCTGATCATGAAAATGATTGGAAGTGTTTCCTCTATGATTTTGACTACTACTAGCCTCATCTTTCTTTTTTTATCTTCATTCCGACCACCATATGGCCATCCACCTGATCGTCCACCACAACATCTTCCATTTTGTCTGCTCTCAAACTTCTTGTTCAGCTTCTCCTCTACTTTTAGGGAAAACTGGTATGCCTCTTCAATACTATTCTTCTAAACTAGATTCAACTCCTCCTAAATGTTCGACCTCAACCCATTAAGGTAATGAGAAACTTTCTACTTATCAGCTTTTGCATGGCCTATTCTTATGAGGATTCGATAGAACTCCTCTGTATAATCCTAAACAGATCTTCTTGCTTGCTTCAAACTTTGCATCTTCTTCAGTAGGTCAAGCTCATAATCAATGGAATGAACTACCACTTCAATTTATCCACCATTTGATCCCATCTTGTGATTTTATCTTTCCCTCTTCTATTTCACTCCAATTGAATCTCTTGCCACTAGATCTTTGCATGACCTTTCAATCTGGCCTTCATGAATTTGACCCTATTAGGATCCTCAATATCTTCATATTCAAAATATTTTTCACATTCACTGATCAAGTCGATCAACTCCTTTGGGTTAAGATTTCCTAAACATGCAAGAACCTCAATCTTAGGTCTTTTCTCGATCTTGGAAATGGCCCAAAAAAGTCTTTCTTCCTCTTGGTTCAAAATTTCACCTTCTTCTTGATCAAAATTTCCTTCTCCCTCGACTTCATCCTCACTTTCATCTCTGACATTAAGATTCATTCCCCTATGAATCTATTCTTGTAATGCTTGCACTTGTCTCTAGAGTACTTTAACCTCAGATGTTACAACACCAGCTCTTCCACTACATTCCATTCATGGAGGCATTTTTGTGATGTGCACTAAAACCTTAACCACGGCCCTGGTGTGAACTACCTCATAGTTGGCGATCTATTTACACAATCAAGAACTCCTACTCTGATACCACTTAATAATGGGTGCTCCCCTTAATACCACAAACACATAATAGAAACAGAGAAACAATAAAAATTTTCAAGAATAGAAAATGGGCCTTCTTTATATAGGCAATTTCCACCACCCAAGAAGGTTCTAGAAATTTAGCCCTTAAGGCCGAGTATACATAGAATTATTTTATTTTCACAATTTTTACAATAGGGCCGGCTCAAAAGAAATACAAAATATTCTTTTAGGTATCCCAACTTTCAGAGGCCATAGCATTTTAATGGTAGCTCCTTTTTTCTATTGTAACCACTTTTCAGAAACACCATGACAAGATCTACAATGCTTGATAAGTGCAAGCACTAGTCAGTAGGGGGTTGATCATGATCTGAAGCCTCTAAGGCCTTAAAAATTGAGCTCAAATATTTCATACCCAAAAACCTTAGTAACTTCACCAATACTGATGATGTGGCAATGAAACTCAATTAAGAGGCTGAAATTGTTAGAAATAAGGAATACTGAGAGGGGGGGGTGAATTAGTATTCTACAAACTTTAACTTTTTCCCAATTATGGATATAATAGATTATCTTAACACATGCATAACATAAAAAGCTAAATAACATGCATAACAATAAAACTAAAGAACTCATAACACATTATTTGTTCTCGAGGAAACCCTGGCCAAGGGAAAACCTTAGTGGGAATGGTACCCACAAAGATCCACTAATCAAAAGTATCATGCTAAGGATGTTGACCCTATTAGGAGTCTATTACATGCATATAGTGTCTCAATCTTGATTAATGAACTATAGGCCTTGTTAGAAGCCTCAACCCTGTTAGGAGTTGGTAGTGCAAAATGTGATTACTAGACGAGCCCATTGCCCAAATAAGTAATGTACAATAGTCACTCATTACAAAAGTAGGTTAAGGTACATAACCTTATACTGCTTGCATCAATATCTCTTCACCCATCTTTCTCTATCACTATTACAGATACATCATATATCTCGCATCATGTATCTTCTCTATATTCTTACAATTTATAATTACATTTATACAAGTTATTAAGGCTAATAACTTTTCAGTCAGCTATCATATTTACAAAATATCTTTATCCAAGTTTTAACATCTAGGATGTCATCCCTTTATATTGTTAAGTCATTATTTTGATAAACAAAATAATCCCTTAACTCTTTATCAATTATGTCTTCATATTCTGTCTTGTCGACTCAACACTGTCTTTAGAAAAACTGTCATAACTTCTTCCCTACATGTTGTACTAACTTGCACTCTGAGGTGAGTCTTCAATAGTCACCATAGATTTTATGTTCAAGTGTGCAAGCATTGAACTTACTCCAATAAATGTCACAAACAAAAATTGTCATCAGGTTCACTGGTAAAAACACACTATATCATACTTAGACAATTTCATATTGCACTCTAACATACTAGCTCTCTGACCTATGCTATTTTCATGTAGATCATATGTTGCCATAATGACAACATTTATGTAATGAACTCATCCAAATTGCCAACAAAAATGACTGAGATGAACCTCCACCTGTGAAATTAGAACATTCCGAGATTGTATGACCAACTTACTAAAAATAGTAAGTTTCCATAAATAGCAGCTCTACACAAGATAGCCCTTATTGAAAACAAAACTAGAAATATTTTTAGGTGATGCAAGATTTCTCTTACACCTAGGATGCTCTTGCATCAAATACCCTCCTCTTCCAAGAGAAAAACACCAATTCATATCTTTTACATTGAGTAGTGTTATAATATTAGATTATTACTAGATCATAAGCTTTTTAATCATATTTGTTAGATTTCATGCTTTTTAAACACATCCTAGAATAAGCTTAATGGATTGAACTTAGTTTTTATTCAAGGTTTTCTAATCATTTAAGCATTTTATCAAATCCTTTCTAGAATGCATTAGGAACAAGCTCCAAGTGCTTAGAGAGCACACCCACATCCCTCTTATCAGAGTAAATCAAACAATGCTTGAATGCATTTGTTTTGGCTCAATCTGAGGTGGCTTGGTTTTTATGTTTATGCTTTGAGCTGATATAATTCTAGATTAAAATCTAACATTTTCTTGTTTACTCCTTTCAAAACAAACACAAAGAAAATTGTAGTCTACATTTTGGCACGCCTGGTGGGACCCACTTCATGGGTTCTTTGCAAACATTTTGATGGGTTTTGGAGTGTTTTCTGATTTTTTAAGCTTGTAGGTGGAGAGAGTGCTTTGAATTCTTCTTCCTCTTCTTATCTTTATTCATCTTCTATTCTATCTACTTCTTCTTCTTCTTGCAGGATCTTGGCTTACTTTCCAGAAAAAATCATAAAGAGGCACTTTCATGAAAACCTCTGTAACTTTTGCATACAAGCTCCATTTTTTATGATTGAAAAAGCACCAGAAAGATGGTTCATAGGTCTATCGAAATATATAATAAAATTTACCAGATTATATCACAAAAATCAGGAAGAGTCAGTGGGATCATGAATTAATAAAATAAAAAGAATTAACACACTTAATCCTAAGGTCTTAAAATGAACATTGTATCAACTCACAAAACCTCATCATTTCAATTTGGGCTTAAAGTTAACAAAGGATAAAATTGAACAAGGAAAATCTTACACACTTTATCTAAATGTTTGAAATGAACCTCAAAAATCACTCTTGAATGCCTAAAAAATAAAAATAGACAAATCAACTCAAATCATTCGTAAATTTCATTCTTGCAAAAACTAAGGTTTTTTAAAGTGCATCCATGCAAATTAAGAACATTTCAAGTTTTGGGAAGCTTAAAAAGAACCACAAAATTGCATATGATTTCTATATTGGTTCCTAAAAATCAGTCCTAAATCATTCTAAAAGAATTCTCAAAATCAATCTTGAATCATTAAAAGTGGGTTTCATTTAAATTGTCTTAAAATATCTTTCAAATCTCATGCAAACTAGCGAAAAAGTCTAGAAATATTTTTTGATTCCTAAATAGTCCTAATATTTTTAGTCCTAAAAGTATTGATCTTGATAAAAACAAATGTTATGTTGCAAAATCCTAAAATTTTCAAAAGTTTTCATGATTGAGATCAAGCTAGGAATATTCATTTTGGTTCTAAAAATAGATTAAGACATCAAATCTTTAGTTCCCTTTAAAGAAAAATTGAAATCAAATCAAAGAAGTCATTTACTTCAGAAAATCACTCTCGAATGCCTTAGTTAAAATCAAAAGCATTCCCTCTTTTCAAATCAGGTTCAAAGCAAAAACCACAACTCTTGAATGCCAGTATAAACATTGCAAATCTTTTTTTCAAGCTTGTGTGTCCTCAAAGAAAAATTCAAAGATTAAACACTTGTGTCTTAAAATTCCTTTTCAAAAACATTAAAGATCACATTGGGAAATCAAATCTTCTTGGAGTGCATGTCAAAATTTTCCATTTTTCTGTAAATCCTTGTTAGAATTAAGTGACGTAAAAGTGAATTAAACTTGGAGTAGTTCATTCATTTTACTTCTAAAGAGGCTTGTCCAAATAGAAAAGTGCTTCCTCTTTGGAGAATGACCTCAAACTAGTACCTTCCCTGGCTAGCATAGAAATAAAGTGTTGAGAAAACTCTTGCTTCATCCCCTCAAGCTTGAGTGATGTGTGTGTTGATGGTAGCCCGAGATAGGTGAATATCCCTACTATTTTAGCATGGTCAACTAAGCTCTTAAGTGAGTCACACATGTACAAACTGATTGGGAGGACTCCACAGATCAACTACAAATTTGATCAAATAGAAACCTTCTGATCCACCCCTGAAGGTATCACAATCTTTTTTCAAGGACTGATCCCTGTGTTTTTTCGGATCACCTTAAGACACTCACCATATGTATCCTCTTTTAGGGGGTATCAAGCTATGGAAAAAGATTATGATACTCACCTTCCCTTAGGTAGATCTACATGAAGTGATTGCGTAGTCAAAAGCTTAGTAAAAATACTTGTTAGAATATACACCTTTCAAAGATTTTTTCAGATTTAGTGGTCAAAATCATTGCTTGTATCCCACAAGGTTTCCTTGTCCATTATCGGGATTTTTTTTCAAGGCGACTATTGTCCAATTAGTCATTTGCCATCAAGACATCAAAAACTTGAGCCAAAATCTTTAAAACACAAAACCTTGCAGAAAAGATCCTTCAAGATTAGACACCCAAAGCTTGTTTCAATCTAATTTTTAGAAAATCTTCCCAAGCTATGTCTGATTTGACCAAACACAAGAAGGCTAAACTTCCTAGATCCCTAGTTTATCTAGAGAAAAAACTTGGAGAAAGAAATCTGAAATATAAGTAGCCTTCCCTCTAGGCAGCCCAAGAAGAAGAGAAAAAACAAGAGAAACTGGAAAACATTGAGTATAATGCAAGAGTCAAGCATTTTGTGTTCCGGTTCAAATTTAACCATCGCTATGTCAACCTAGAGAGAGAAGACTAGTTGGGCCCATCGTGTGTTCATTCTTCCTACAAAATCCCACAATCCTATCTCAATATCTATTGTATCCTAGATCATTCCTAGTGACATCTTTGCATCACCATCCATCCTTAGTTACATCCTAATGTCATTCTTAACTACATTCTTGCATTCTCTTTTCATCTTCTAAGTTGCATCATAGATCATTCTCTTGCAGCTACATATAGATCATCTTTATAGGACAAGCATCATCCATTCATTCCTCATCATCCTTCCATCATCAATCCATAATCAGAATCTCAAAATCCTTGATCCATCATCCTTTCTTTCATCTTTGACCCAAATCCTTGATCCATCATCCAAGCCAGAACCCATCATCCAAAATCCAAATCCTAAATCTAGTTATCCAAATCCTATCACTTCGTGTCCTATCCTTTGAGTTGCTTCAAATCCTTATCCTAAATAAGAAATCTACCCTTTGACAACACATTGTCTAGGGAATCCTACTTGTCTGTGTAAAGCCTCATCATCTCGAGAAAGAGATTAGCATACATTGATAAGAATCCTATCATCCAAAGATCATTAGTCTATCCTAGGTTGACAATACTCATTGATCCTACATCAAAAAGAAGCAACTCATTTGATCGACACTTAGTAAATTTCCACCATCCTCCACCAACCCTCCATCATCCTTCATCCAAATCAGAGCATCCCACCAATCCTCCATCATCCTTGATCCAAATTAGAGCATTCCACCAATCCTTCACCATCATCACCATCCTTTAGTTGTTCCAAATCCTTGCATTACATCATATAAATCCACCATCCATAGAAAGCTTCTTCAGATTTGCATCCATCATCTTTAGGGTCTTTTAGAAACCATCTTGCATCAATGCATCATTTACATTATCATCTTTAGTGTTTCACTCCATGCCTATCGAGACAAGATCCAAGAAGAAGAGGAACATGGATTCCAATCAAGCCACTAGCTCGTCCAATCCTAATAATCCTACAAGCATAATGATAACTTACAATTTGTAGAACTCAAAAATTGATAATGCATGGGAAGATGCCAATGGACCCCCTACTTCATTTTCTATGGAGACATTCATAGGCCATCCAAGGCATGCACAAATTGTCAGTGCACTTGTTGATTAGAATCAACAAAACATACTAGCAAATTTTTCCCAAGAAGGTACTCCCATTCCACTATATCTCTAACCTCACATTCCCATAAATACCATCCAAATCTCAACAGAATCCTACACCCCCATTATCTAGCAAATCCCTAATCCTAATTTACACATATCATAGGTAGCTTTTCCCATCCGTCCTCTTTTGCAAAGCAACTTCATAAGTCATACAAAACAAGCAACACAATCCACTCCTTTTTCCATCTTAGGAACACCATCATCTTTTGTGGGATCCCAAGCCATTACTCAAGCCAAAAGATTCACAAAAACCAACTGCCACTTTCTACATAGGCCTCTACACAAGAAGTTCCTCCACTTTCCATGAGCCAAGCAACATCACCCTTTTCAGGGGCAATTCAATCATTCCCCTTCTTCACTCCACAAGCTTCAACATCCATGCCATTATTTGTAGGGGCAACACCATCATTTTCTTCCTTGTCCCAACAAGCTTCCACATTAGCATCACCATTCATGTGGGGAACACAAGCATCTTCTTCCACTCCCCAACAAGCATTTACCCAAGCACAAACCCAACAAACTAGTTCACAATAGGCATGCCTCCTATGGGATCCCATAATCCCCCATTCATATCCAAAGTTCTCAATAATGCATCTACATTCCCAACATCCTCTGCATCACAAGTCCTACCACACACTAGTTCTCGTTGGAGTCTCACCCAAGAAGAAATGCAATCTTTAGGAATACCAACCCACTCTTCTACATACATTCTTACAAACCAACAAGCCACCTTCTCACAAGTAGCACAACAACAACCATCTCAACCTTCACTAGCGTCATCCTTCCCCGCATTCACAAACTATCTATTTGTACCGCTCAATGCTTCTCAACAATTTTTTCCACCTCAACAATAGAGTTCAACTCACCTTGCAAGCTATCTTGATCAACCACCTTGATGAAGGGTGCTCCCCTTAATACCACAAACACATAACAGAAATAGAGAAACAACAACAACAATATGCAAGAACAGAAAATTCTCTTCTTATTATCTCCACAAATGTGGAATTGCAAACTTTTAGAATTACAATATGCAAGCCACAAGGACATTCCCTTACAATATTCTGTAGGACAAAGACTTGAATCAATACCCAGATCTACTACCTAGAATTTCCCTAGACAAAACTACGGGCCTTCTTTATACAGGCATTTTCCACCGCCCGAGAAGGTTCCAGAAATTTAGCCCTAAGGGCCGACCAAATTTAGAATTATTTTATTTTCAATTTATTACATCAAAGTCGGCTCAAAATAACTTTTGAAACCCGAATAGAAATTTTGAAAGAAAATTATTTTCTGCCATTTCAGGTGGCCTGACTTCCAAAGACCATAAGTCATCACCAGTTGATCCGATTGACTATTATAACCCAATTTCAAAAATGTCATGAAGCGCTCTACAGGCTTGACTAGTGCAAGCACTTGTCACCCAAATTTTTGACCTCATCTAGGGCCTCTAAAGCCTTCAAAACTGAGTTCAAAGTTTTTGTACCCTACTGCCAATACCAAAAATCTTTAATATATTCAAAACTAGACCTGATCTAGCCATGAAACTTTGTTGGCAGGCTGATATGACTCAGATGAACCTCCACATGTAAAGTTAGAACATTTTGAGATCATAAGACCAACTTACAAAAAATAGAAAGTTTCCATAAATAGCAGCTTTACACAAGATAGCCCTTATTGAATACAAAAACATAAATATTTTTGGGTGATGCAAGGTTGCTCTTCCACCCAGGATGCTCTTGCATCAAACACTTGGGGTAATTTGAGAAGTGACCCTATCACAACTCAGGTGTGTAGAGGAAAACCAAGACAGTTAACCTCCTCCTTTGTTAGCCATGATGAATCTTCAATAGGTCATCCTTTCCATTTGACCAAATACTCTTCATATGTCATGTTCCTTGTACTTCTACCAACATGACTATCCAGTATGTCTTCAATCTCCTTGATATCTAAATTGGTTGCTGGAATACTCCATTGTGCTACTGTAACCTTATCTTCAACACCTCCTTCATGAAACTCTATCAAATCCAAAATGTTAAACACTGGTGAAATATTCAGCTTAGTAGGCAATTCTACCTCATATGCATTTCCTGAATCATGCTTCTTCAGTATCTTACATGGCCCAAACTTCTTCATTTTCAACTTGTTATATGTACCAATTGGAAATCGCTCCTTCCGCAAATGAACCATGACTTCATCTCCAACCTGAAATTCCTTATGCCTCCTTTTCTCATTTTCCTTAGCCTTATACTGTGCATTCATTTTGGTAATATGCTTCCTCACCTCCTCATGGGTGTTCTTCAAATGTTTTGCAAAATTCTCAACTTTAGCACTACTTATTTCTCCTTTATCTATCTTTCTCAACTCAAATGCATTTCTAGGACTACTCTCATGTACAATCTGGAATGGTGGTTTACCAGTGCTCCTGTTGACAGAATTATATTATGCTAATTCTGCTTGTGGTAAAATCAAATCCCATTTTGTTGGCTTATCTCCAACCAAACATCTCAACAAATTTCCCAAAATCCTATTCACCACCTCTATCTATCCATCAGTCTATGGATGATGTGATGAATTGAACTACAAATTTGTATTCAACTTCTTCCACAATGTCTACCAAAAATATCCAACAAACTTAGTGTCTCTATCTGAAACTATGGTCTTTGGAAAACCATGTAGTCTCACTACTTCTCTAAAAAACAACTCTGCTATATAAACAACATTATTCTAGTCTTCTTGCAGGGAATGAAATGTGCCATCTTTGAAAATCTGTCAACTACTACAAAAATTGAATCATTTCCCCATTGTGTCCTTGGTAAACCAAGAACAAAGTCCATACAAATATCCTCCCAAGGCTTCTCTGGTACAGGTAATGGATGATACAACCCTGTATTCTGCTTCACTCCTCTCACCATCTCACATACTCTGCAACTGTGTACAAACTTCTTGACATCTTGCTGCAACTATGGCCAAAAATAATTCTCACTAACCAAAGCAAGGGTTATATCACGACCAAAATGTCTAGCCAATCCTCTGCTATGCTTCTCCTTGGTGATATTCTCCCTCATATAACTTCTTGGAATGCACAACTGACTCCCTCTAAATAGCATATCATCCTAGATGATAAAATCTAGCCATTTCATCCTGTCTAGAGTAACAGGTTCTTTACAAGCTTTCCAAGCTTCACCAAGATCAGGATCCTCTGAATACAAATTTTTGAGTTCCTTGAACCCAACCACCTCAATCTACATCTTTGTCAGCAATAGTTGCATTCTGCTAAGTGCATCTACAACCCTGTTAGACTTTCCACTTCTCTGTTTCAAAACAAATGTATAACTTGGTAAAAACTCAACCCATTTCAAATTTTTTTGATTCAACTTTCCTTGACTATTAAAATATTGCAAAGCTTGATGATCAGTATACAAAACAAACTTCTTAGGAAGAAGATAGTGTCTCCACTTCTTCAACGCCTGAACTATAGCATAAAATTCCTGATCATAAACATAATATTTTTTCTTGGCGTCATTTAACTTCTCACTGAAATAAGCAACAGGTTTACCTTCTTGGCTCATAAAAACTCCTATTGTAGTACCACCAGCATCATAGTCTACTTGAAACAGCTTATTAAAATCTGGAAGTGCTAAAATGGGTTTTTCTATAACTTTTTGTTTCAACAATTGAAATTATTTTTTTGCCCCATTAGTCCACTTAAACTCTTTTCTATCCCCTCTCATTGTTTTAGTCAAGGGACCACAAATACTGCCAATTTTTTTGATAAAATTTATGTAAAAACTAGCTAGACCATGAAGAGATATTACCTCAGTAGTACTCCTTGGAGTAGGCCATTCAAGGATAGCCTCTACCTTCTATGGGTCCATTTTTAGACCTTCTGTTGAAACTACAAATCCCAAATACACTAACTCTTTCTTCACAAAACTGCACTTCTTCAAATTAATCAAAAATTTCTCATCTCTCAGCTTCTCAAACACCATATGAATATGCATCATATGCTCTTCCAATGTCTTACTAAAGATCAAAATATCATCTAGGTACACAATGACAAACCTACCAAAAAATTCTTTCAGAACCTCATTCATGAGCCACATGAAAGTGGTCAGTGCATTGGTTAGCCCAAAAGGCATGACTAAGCACTCATACAGTCCTTCCTTTGTCTTGAAGGAAGTCTTCCATTCATCTCCTTCTCTAATTTGAATCTGGTGATATCCACTTTTAAGATCTATTTTTGAGAAATACACGGCTCCACTCAAACAATCCATAATATCATCCATTCGTGGCAATGGAAACTTATACTTGATTTTGATCTTGTTTATTTCTCTGGAATCTATACACATCCTCCATTTTTTATTCTTCTTTGGTGCTAATACCACTGGTATAGCATAGGGACTCAAACTCTCTTGAATCAACCCCTTCTGCAATAACTCATGTACTTGTTTGTTCAACTCTTCACTTTCTGCTGGTGTCATTCTATGTGTTGCCTTGTTTGGAAAATTGGCTCCGAGAATCAAATATATCTGATGACTAATGTTCCTTACCAGTGGTAATCCATCAGGTACATTATCAGATACAATATCCTAAAACTCATTCAACAAATCTGCAACCTGTACAGGTACATCCTCTACTTCTTATTTACCAGCTTTTGGAATTAAAGCAAAACATGCATGCTCATGCCTCATACCATCTAGGAATTTTCTTCCATCAACAAATGTTATTTTTGCATTACCACATACCTTTTCTTCGGTCTCCTTCAATGACTTTAGCTTATGTCGCACTCCATCCTTTATCAGGGAATAGGTATTCGCATGACCATTGTGTACAACACATTTGTCAAACTACCATGGTCTACCCAACAACATATGACATGCATCCATAGATATGATATCACATAGTACCTCATCTCTGTACCCACCAATCTTGAACTTTAGCAGGCACTACTCACTGACCATGACCTTATGGTCATCCTGCACCCAAGCAATCCGATATGGATGTGGTTGTTTCTATCTCTTGAGCTTCAACTTTATCACCATCTCCTCTGACACCAAATTGTCAGTGCTTCCACTATCGATAATCACATCACAATATTTATGCTCACACTTCCATCTAGTGTGAAATAGGCTCCTCCTTTGTTCAGGTTCATTCTCACCACTCAGCAGGACTCTTTTGTTAATCAATGTTTCTCCTCTTTCAGCATCTTTTGAATTTGATGATCTAGCATCTTCATCTATATGTGCAACTCTGGCCTAGCCTTCATTCCTCCTATCTATTATTCCTTGGCATTGAGGACATTCAAATGCCCTATGACCTTCTTCTCCATAGTGAAAACATGTGCCACGGAAGCCTCCTCTTCCTAAACCTTGTCCTCTTCCTTTTCCTATCTAATCTCTATTATTCTGATCTTGGAAATGATTGGAATTGTTTCCTCTCTAATTTTGACTGCTACTAGCCTCATCCTTCTTTTTTGGATCTTCATTTTAGCCTCCATATGACCATCCACCAGATCGTCCACCATGACCTCTTCCATTTTTTTTGCTCTCAAACTTATTGTTCATCTTTTCCTCCACTTTTAGGGCAAATTGGTATGCCTCTTCAATACTATTTATTCAAACTAGATTTAGGTCCTTCTGAATGTTGGGCCTCAACCCATTAAGGTAATGAGAAAATTTCTCCTTATCAGCTTTTGGATGGCCTGTTCTGATGAGGATTCAATAGAACTCCTTTGTATACTCCTGAACATATTATCCCGCTTTCTTCAAACTTTGCATTTTCTTCAGTAGGTCAAGCTCATAATCAATAAGGATGAACTATTGCTTCAATTTATCCACCATCCAATCCCATCTTTTGATTTTATCTTTCCCTCTTCTATTTCACTCCAATTGAATCTCTTGCCACTAGATCTTTGCATGACCTTTCAATTTGGCCTTCATGAATTTGACCCTATCAGAATCCTCAATATCTTCATACTCAAAATATTCTTCACATTCATTTATCTAGTCAATCAATTCTTTTGGGTTAAGATTTTTTGAAATAGCAGGAACCTCAATCTTAGGTCTTTTTCCAATCTTGGAAATGGCTCAAAAAAGTCTTTCTTCCTCCTGGTTCACAACTTCAACTTCTCCTTCTTGATCTTCTTCTTCGGCTTCATCCTTGCTTTCGTCTCTGACATTAAGTTCCATTCCTTTGTGAATCACCTCTTGCAATGCTTGCACTTGTCTCTGGAGCGCTCTAACCTCAGGTGTTACAACACCAACTCTTCTATCACATTCCCTTCATGGAGGCATTTTTGCAATGCGTGCTGACACCCTAACCAAGGTCCTGGTGCAAACTGCTTCACAGTCAGTGATCTGTTTACACACTTAAGAACTCCTACTCTGATACCACTTGATGAAGGGTGCTCCCCTTAATACCACAAACACATAACATAAATAGAGAAACAACAACAACAATATGCAAGAATAGAAAATTGGCTTCTTATTATCTCCACAAATGTGGAATTAAAAAATTTTAGAATTATAATATGCAAGCCACATGGACATTCCCTTACAATATTCTATAGGACAAAGCCTCAAATCAATACCCAGATCTACTACCCAGAACTGCCCTAGACAACACTACGAGCCTTCTTTATATAGGCATTTTCCACCACCCGAGAAGGTTCCAAAAATTTAGCCCTAAGGGCCGACCAAACTTAGAATTATTTTATTTTCAATTGATTACATCAAAGTCGGCTCAAAATAACTTTTGAAACCCAAACAAAAAATTTGAAAGAAAATTATTTTTCACCATTTCAGGTGGCCCGACTTTCGAAGACCATAAGTCATCACCAATTGACCTGATTGACTATTATAACCCCATTTCAAAAATGCCACAAAGCGCTCTACAAGATCAACTAGTGCAAGCACCCATCACCCAAATTTTTGACCTCGTCTGGGGCATCTAAAGCCTTCAAAACTGAGTTGAAAGTTTTTGTACCCTACTACCAATACCGAAAATCTTCAATATCTTCAAAATTAGACCTGATCTAGCCATGAAACTTTGCTGGTAGGCTGATATGACTGAGATGAACCTCCACATGTAAAATTAGAACATTCTGAGATTGTAAGACCAACTTACTAAAAATAGAAAGTTTCCATAAATAGCAGCTTTGCACAAGATAGCCCTTATTGAATACAAAAATAGAAATATTTTTGGGTGATGCAAGATTTCTCTTACACCCAGGATGCTCCTACATCACACCTCCTTCTTCCAACTTCCTGACATACATTCCACCCTTTAGTAATGCGGGCATGCACCCAACTTACATGAGCCGAGCACAAAACCAAGTGCACCAAGCACCATTTCATCACCAAGATGCACCATTCCATCAGCCTCCTCCATTGCAACAATACTTCTTTGCACAACAAAAAAACCTAATCATTCTCCACCAACAACAAGCTTCATCCTATTTGGTGCAAGATAAACATCCCATCATACCCCAACATCAACAATTTATTCCCGTACCTCAACAACATTATCCACCTTAGCAACCATCACCCCAACATCCATTCTAATCTATTTATCTTATTGGGAAATCTCTATATCTCACTCCACAATATCCACCCCAAAATCATCCCTATTCACTAGCACCATTAGATCCCTTTCCCATGGGAGTACCCACTCCAACGCCAATCAACCTCAAGTGGGAAGAGATGGAAAATGCTCTTAATGAGCTAAAGGCTGGCACAGACAACAAAACCTTCATGTTTAAAGAGGTGTGTCTCTATCCATTTGGTCAATCAATCACAACCATCCTTTTCCCTAAGCACTTTGAGACACCCAAATTCAATAAATATCGATGGAAAGGAGACCCTGTAAATCATGTCAAAGAATTCTATATGCCCTATCAAGAAGTGGCCTACAATGACAACTACCTTATGTGCTCATTCCCCAAGAGCTTGGGAGGAACTGCTATTGAATGATTTTACAAAATACCGTATGGAACAATCACAACCTTTTCTGAGCTTTCTGAGAATTTCATGGCCCAATATATCCAAAATGTCAAGAATGAGTTGACCCTGCTAGACCTTTACAACTCAAAATAGAAAGAAGGAGAAATCCTAGTAGACTACTTGCAATGATGGAAAAACCTTGCAACCAGGTTACCATATCAACCACCTAAGAAGCATCTCACAAAGATATTCATCAATAACCTACATCCCAAACCATCCCACTTTATGAGGATGAACTACATCCAAACGTATCAAGATATCAAAGGAAAGGGGATAGATATCAAGAGAGGTATCCTAGATGAAGGCATAATCCAACATCATAAGGAGGATTCCCACAATAAGCCTAGCAATGAAAAATTTCATTATTGGAATCGGAAAAAACATGCTATCACTAATGGAGCCATAGACACCAAGCATATTCAAATTATTGTGGCCGATCCTACACCAACTCCTGCATATCACCAGAAAAAACCCCAAATCAATCAACAACCTATGCAGCAGTATCAACATCAAAACACCTAGTAGCACCATCAACAATCGGCACCTCAAACAAATCAAGCCAATTCCATATCCACTACCCAAAATCAAAATAGGCCTCGAGCCCAGACTCATGAAAAGAGAAGATTCACACCTCTTGGTGAGCCTCTGGACATAATATTTTATTGAATGGCTAAGGCCAATCTAATCACTTATCCCCCAATGCAGAAATTTGATGATGCAACTCGGAAGCCCAACTAGTATAAATATCATGAATATGGTGATTATCATTGAGTCAAAGGACATGCAACCCTAAGGTGTATGAAACTCAAGCATTACATTAAAGATCTCATCGATAGAAAAGAGATCAAAGTCAACACACCTATGAAAGTCTCACCCAATGCCAATTTGCAGATCTATCAAAATGTGTTCCCTCAACACAATTCTAGGAAAAACCAAGCCAATGCTAATCCTCCAAATTAGAACCAAGGAAAAGGAAAACAAGGAGATCACGCTGATCACAAAGAGTATACAGCTACCCATATAAATTGTGACAAGTTTTTTGGATGCATAACCCAAGTCGAGCCCATGCTTTATGTCATTCATGTCAGAGGAGCTGATTGTCAGTGTGTAGTCACCACATGCAGAGGCTAGATAACTGTCATTGGTGCTACTCCAAGACTAACATACAATGCACAATACAACCTCATAGAACATCTTGGGAATACACCTGCCCAAATCTCCATCCTTGACCTTCTTCATACTTCACCCATCCATCAAGAAATGATGAAGGGTGCTCCCCTTAATACCACAAACACATAACAGAAAAAGAAAAACAACAACAATATGCAAGAACAAAAAATTGGCTTCTTATTATCTCCACAAATGTGGAATTACAAACTTTTAGAATTACAATATGCAAAGCCACATGGGCATTCCCTTACAATATTTTGTAGGACAAAGCCTCAAATTATTACCCATATCTACCACCCAGAACTGCCTAGACAACACTACGGGCCTTCTTTATATAGGCAATTTCCACCACCTGAGAAGGTTCCAAAAATTTAGCCCTTAAAGCCAACTATACATAGGATTATTTTATTTTCACAATTTTTACAATACGGTCAGCTCAAAAGAAATACAAAATATGATTTTAGGTAACCCAACTTTTGGAGGCCATAACTATTTAACCGTAACCTCATTTTTCTATTGTAACCATTTTTTGAAAATGCCATGATGAGATCTATAGTGTCTAACACGCGCTAGCACCAATTAGCTGGGAGTTGATCATGATCCAGAGCCTCTAAGGCCTTCAAAATTGACTGGAAAGATTTCATACCCAAAAACCTTAGTCACTTCACAAATATTGATGATGTGGCAATGAAACTCAACTAGAAGGCTGAAATGACTGAGATAAACCTCCAACTATGAAATCAAAATATTTTGAGATCATATGACCAACATACTAAAAATAGTAAGTTTCCATAAATAGCAACTCTGCACAAGATAGCCCTTATTGAAAAGCAACATAAATATTTGTGGGTGATGCAAGATTTCTCTTACACCTAGGATGCTCCTGCATCAGACATGCGGGGTAATTTGAGAAGTGATCCTGTCATAACTCAGGTGTGTAGAGGAAAACCAAGATGGTTAACCTCCTCCTTCATTAGCCATGATGAATCTTCAATAGGTCATTCTTTCTATTTGACCAAATATTCTTCATATGTCTTGTTCCTTGTGCTTCTGCCAACACAACTATCCAGTATATCCTCAATCTCCTTGGTAACTGAACTGGTTGCTAGAATACTCCATTGTGCTACTATGATCTCATCTTCAACACCTCCTTCATGATACTCTATCAGATCTAAAACATTAAATACTGGTGAAATATTCAGCTCAGTAGGCAATTCTACCTCATATGCATTTCCTAAATAATGCTTCTTCAATATCTTACATGGTGTTAGTAAACAGATTTGTCCTTTTTTACTTATGAAAATAACTCTTAATCCCCAAACTATGAACAATATCTGAATACAACAGTTGAAAAGCCACTCTATAATTACTAGATTTTCTCTGAATTGGTAGGTACAGCTCCCTATGTGAATGATATTCAATGAATTATGTTTTGATCCTAAAACTAACACGGGGTATGCTCTTAACCCGAGAGCAGAAGAGGAAACCAAGTTTCACCCAAGCAAGTGAAACTCAGGCAGGGATCTAAATGAAAGGGTGTTATGTTTATGGTATTCACAATCTTATGACTCCCACAACACAACAGAATGAAAATGCAGTTTATGGAATGCAAATGAAGTATGGCGATGTAATCTCATAACTAGTTATAACTCTCTGATTATTTTACTGATTGGTTAAACTGAAAACAATGAAATAAAACTCTGTTCACTCACTATTATCAATTCAACACAATGAAATGACATCACATACAGAAATGAAAAACCTCTAACTAGTTCTTCTCTGACTATCCTACATCACATCCTACTGAGTTTATTCACATCTTTGAAAACAGGGAATGAAACATCCTTTCCTTCCTACTGCAACTTAGATGAAAGAGAAAGAACCATCTAAATAACTAATTGGAATAGAAAATCATTGACATAAAACACTTTTAGTTGTCTCTACAACATCAAGTATTCTAACCAAAAATTTGCCGACCTTTGTATTTACTTTTGCAACAGTATTTATAGAGGTTACATCATATGGCCTTCATGAGAATATAAAGTGTTTCAAATTCCAGAATTTGGAAAGACTGGAGACTGATGTTTTAATGTTACAATAAAATGAGCCAAAATGACTTTTTCTCTTCCTCTGATTTGCCTTCGAGAAGGTGAAATGAATAGATTTCTAAAAATCAACATGAACTTGAAGATACTATATGAACAGTTGCATGCCTGGATCAATGAAAATATTCAATAAGACACTATGCTTGACATATCTGAACTATTACTCTTCCCTTGATCATGACTGAGAAACCTGATCCACTATTGAATAATCCATCTCATGGTACCGCAAAAGATAGACTGTATTACTTTCAAACATTCTTTACGAAAATCACAGGTGTAGAACCCGTACCAGTGGAGTAGCAAGTCTCCCATTTTCCTCCTGTCAAATTTGAGTACACGATAACTTAGAGCACATGTTAAATAAAAGTTGAAAAAATAATAATTTAGTCATTCTCCATTTGATGTGTGCTGGATTGTAGCTGATGAAATGTGGCACAATCTCGCTTTGCCGCAAAGAATCTTCCACAACATAGCGGCAAAGTGGAAACTGTTGATTAAGCATCTTAGAAATGCTATAACCGCAAACAAATCCTCTCAGACCCACCAAGCCATGCATCTTTGATGACTTACGTTGTCACATGATCACATGGTATTATTTTAATTCATGCGATCATGCAGCCGCTCTATGATTGGTGGTCGTGGGTCTGTTGAGACAGGTGGCACCTTGTTGCTATTTCACGTTTGCTATATTTCAAGCATCTTTCTATTGTGCAATTCTGACCATCATTGGATTGAAACCTTGGTTGATTTAAACTATCGATATGATGTCACAACTTAGGTCCCGCTGAGAAATAGGGCCCACTAATCTACATGTGCTTAAATTCTCAACTCAAGTGCCTCTTTCCCACCTAATCAGCTGCGCTTCATGCCTTGTCGCATGATTGCAAGGTGGTTCTCTCAGTCATGCGATCATGCGACCACACCATATTGGCAAAGTGGCGACTGTCGATCTTCCTTTAGAATGCCACACTGTATAAATGCCTTTGGACCCACCACTCCATGTTGAAGGCTCCCGCTAAGTCTTAATGAATCTTCCACATCTTAGCGACAAGGTGGGAACCACCGATTTGGAATCTCGATCCTCATATTGATATTGAATACTTTAATAATAAATGATGCTCTCTTTTAACCCAAGCTCAATGACAATACTCTCTCTCGGGCCCACCACTCCATACATCTTCATCTCACATGATCACATAGCATGTTTTAAACTCTTGCGATCATGCGACCGCTCTACCTTGGAGGATCTCTGATACCATAGTGGGATGGCGGGAGCCATCGATTTGAAGCATAAGAATGCACTTTGATGAAGGGGTCCACATGTACACATGGCAAGATCCTGCCTTGCCACAAAGGATCTTCCATGACATCGAGGGATAGCGGCTATCATTGATTCAGAATCTTTGCTATTTCACCACCAAATTGAATGTCATTTTCTTCATTTGAACCGTTTAATCCCAGAGAATCGATCCATGCTTTTATTTTGTAGAAAACATCAACTTTTATGGTCTATCGAACATGCCTTCTTTGACTATGTCACACCTTCTAATGGCCATTTTTGAATCTGAAACTTATTAAAAACTCTTAAACTTTTGAGCCTTTAGCCACTTTAAATCTATTACATGATCATATTAAATCATTCCAACCAACGGTCTTCTGAGAATTGGCCATTTGCATTTCAATAAACCGTGGCTTCATATGACTTCAAGCTCAAACAAGAGCCATGACCCAAGCCTAAAATGAGACCTTTTTGAATGCACCATCATTGTATCTAATGTGTCTTCTGATCACACTTCAGACCCATATCAGATTACTCATGTTCCTTGAGATCTTCTAAATTTGTAGAGTTTTAATATAATCAAAGCCTTCCACTTGCAAGCTCTACTTTTATAAACAATGTACACATTAAGACAAGAGAAGTCTTATCAAATGGACTGTACACACTGCCCCATGGAGTGAATCTCTGAAATTTCAAATGCCAGACTTGCTATTGCATCAGTCATATGAGAAGACTTTCATCAGATCCCCAGTATATGCCTGGAGATCACAGCTTCACAATTGTCCTTCATCTGAGAAGATCATTAATGAAAACATAATATCCTTGCTAGGTTAGGAACTATCACTTACCCAACATGATGACACTTTGAACCAACCCCCCTGGCTTATAAATGAGAGGGAAAGAGAAAAGGAAACCTGACAAGGATAGCCTACCTATGAAGGACTTAGACCTAGACACTAACCAGACTAGACATGACTATGACTTCAAGATCTTTCACTTTTAACAACATAGGTATGGGGTGAAAAGTGGGGCAACAACTAGCTTTGACTAGGGATTTAAACATTCCCATGTTTAAGAAATGAATCCTGAATCTCTGGTTCCACAAGCCAGTAAGCAAAAGGGCGAGAACACAAAAAAACTAGAACAAGAACAAAGGAAAGGAAACAAGGGGAAAATAGGAAAGAAAACAAAACAAAATAAACACAACAGAAAGACCTCATATAAGGTGGGAAAAACTAGAAAAACCTTATATGAGAAGAATCCTACATTGATCAAGAAAAGCCATTTACAGGCTGAGAGAAATATGACCCTTTATGAAATAGAGGTCTGCACATGCATGAGTTCTTGAAGTCCATCAACAACCCCTTACTCTTATGAGAACAGGGCCAATTCAGCAACCTTTCAAGCAATGGTAGTTTTCCAAATAACCATCTTTTATCATAAACTTCCTCATGACAGATTTCTATACTTTCATGCTTTTGCTGCAATAGAGACCAATTGAATGTTGGATTATCTTCATAACACATACCCTGTTTAGGACTGAGACCTTCCTGAGAATTCTGAACTTTATTGTTACTTAACACCAGACCATCCATCAAAAATTCATCATCATTATGGTCACTAATTCCATCCTCCTTAGCTTTGACTGATTCATCAGAAGTTAGGAAAAAATTTGGGCCTATATTTTCAATATCATGAATGCTATCACTAGTGTGTATGTCTGCTATTGGTTCAATGTTCTCTTGAGACATATTATTTTCTGAGATAACTTGACTAGTGATATCAACATCACATACCTTAGAGAAACTTTCTATAGCCTCAAGTGATTCAACTGAGAGAAGTGATTGTTCATTTTGTCCATGATCAGCATTGTCCTCTACCTCAATCATCAACTCCTTACTCTCCGTAGCAGTCAAAGAAATCTTTTTAGCTTCAATAACTTTAGCATGCTGAACTAAAATTGATTCTTCTATTTGCAATACTAAAGATGGTTCTAGATTCATACTCATAGATTCATGGGAAGCATTCAAATCATAGTCCACCGTAGGAACTAACACCTCTTGATTGATTTTGTAAATTTTATCAGAACAAGATGGTCCTTGAACATCTTATATAACCATATCTGAATTATTTGTAGTGTGCTCTTGACATTTATTTTCAAACATAGGCAAAGAATTTTCCAAAATCTTCTCACTATGCTCATCCTTAGGAAAGAAAGTCCTCTTTTCAACCTCAAATGAAGAATTTAAAGGTGTAATTAATGATTCCAAGGAAAAATTGTCGAGTAACAAGGAATAAAAACAACCTTTTCTTCTTCCTGTGATGGTTCAGGCTGGAAGTGCTCTTCATGTTGATGATTCATCCATGGTAGTTCAGATTCTCTCAAAGTAGGGAAAATGGGAGAAGATAGAGCATCCTTTTTAGAACTCACATGAATGTTGTGCATTTTAAATGTTGGCTGTCTTTGTCTTGCTGAAGGAACTTTTGGATTTGTAGCTACCTTTGCATCTTGCTTCTTTGAGTCTAGTTCATATTCTATAAATAAATTTCCAAAGTTGCCATTGGAATATGATGTAGACTCACTGCAATCCACATTTTCTTGTGGAGCTTCAATTGCTAATCTTTGTTGTGGTTCAGTGATGCAGGAGCATCTTGGGTGTAAGAGCAATCTTGCATCACCCAAAAATATTTCTATGTTTGTATTCAATAAGAGCTATCTTGTGCAGAGCCGCTATTTATGGAAACTTGCTATTTTTAGTAAGTTGGTCTTATGATCTTGGAATGTTCTGATTTTACATGTGGAGGTTCATCTCAGTCATATCAGCCTACCAGCAAAGTTTCATGGCTAGATTAGGTCTAGTTTTGAAGATATTGAAGATTTTTGATATTGGCAGTAGGGTACAGAAACTCTGAACTTAGTTTTGAAGGCTTTAGAGGCCCCGGATGAGGTCAAAAAATTGGGTGACGGGTGCAAAGCGCCTGGCCAAGCCTGTAGAGCACTTCGTGACATTTTTGAAATGGGGTTATAATAGTCAATCGGGTCAACTGGTGATGACTTATGGTCTCTAAAAGTCGGGTCACCTGAAATGGCGAAAAATAATTTTCCTTCAAAATTTTTGTTCGGGTTTCAAAAGTTGTTTTGAGCCGACTTTGATGTAATAAATTGAAAAATAAAATAATTCTAAGTTTGGTCGGCCCTTAGGGCTAAATTTCTGGAACCTTCTCGGGCGATGGAAATTGCCTATATAAAGAAGGCCCGTAGTGTTGTCTAGGGCAGTTCTGGATAGTAGATCGGGTTATTGATTCAAGGCTTTGTCCTATAGAATATTGTAAGGGAATGCCCATGTGGCTTTACATATTGTAATTTTGAAAGTTTGTAATTCCATATTTGTGGAGATAATAAGAAGCCAATTTTCTGTTCTTGCATATTATTGTTATTGTTTCTCTATTTATGTTATGTGCTTGTTGTATTAAGGGGAGCACCCTTCATCAAGTGGTATCAGAGAAAGAGTTCTTGAGTGTGTAAATAGATCGCCGACTATGAGGTAGTTTGCAACAGGACCGTGGTTAGGGTTTCAGTGCGCATCGCAAAAATGCCTCCATGAAGAGAACGTGGTGGAAGAGCTAGTGCTATGACACCTAAGGTTAGAGAGCTACAGAGACAAGTACGAGCATTGCAAGAAGAGATTCACAGAGGAATGAATCTTAATGTCAGAGATGAAAGCAAGGATGAAGCCAAAGAAGACTATCAAGAAGGAAAAGCTGAAATTGTGAACCAAGAGGAAGAAAGACTTTTTTCGGACGATTTTCAAGATTGGGAAAAGACCTAAGATTGAGGTTCCAACATTTTCTAGAAATCTTAACCCAGAGGAATTGATTGACTAGATCAATGAATGTGAGGAATATTTTGTGTATGAAGATGTTGAGGATCCTAATAGGGTCAAATTTGTGAAGGCTAGACTGAAAGGTCATGCGAAGATTTGGTGGCAAAAAATTCAATTGAAGTGAAATAAAAGAGGGAAAGATAAAATCACAAGATGAGATCGGATGGTGGATAAATTGAAGTGATAGTTTATTCCTGTTGATTATGAGCTTGACCTACTAAAGAAAATGCAAAGTTTGAAGCAAGCAGGAAGATCTGTTCAGGAGTATATAGAGGAGTTCTATCGACTCCTCATCAGAACAGGCCATGCAGAAGTTAATAAGGAGAAAGTTGCCTAATACCTTAATGGGTTATGGCCAAGCATTCAGGAGGAGTTGAATTTGGTTTGAATGAACAGTATTGAGGAGACATACCAGTTTTCCCTAAAAGTAGAGGAAAAGCTAAATAAGAAGTTTGAGAGCAAGCAAAATGGAAGAGGTCATGGTGGAAGATCTAGCAGATGGTCATATGGTGACCGAAATGAAGATCCAAAAAAGAAGGTTGAGGCTAGTAACAACCAGAATCAGCGAGGAAATAATTTCAATCACTTCCAGGATCAGAGTAATAGAGATCAGAGAGGAAGAGGAAGAGGACAAGGATTTGGAAGAGGAGGCTTCTGTGGAACATGTTTTCACTGTGGAGAAGAAGGTCATAGGGCATTTGAATGTCCTCAGCGCCAAGGTAGAATAGACAGGAGAAATGAAGGCCAGGCCAGAGTTGCACATGTAGCTGAAGATGCTAGATCATCAAATTTTGAAGATGCTGAAAGAGGAGAAACGCTAATTAACAGAAGAGTCTTTCTGAGTGGTGAGAATGAACATGAACAAAGGAGGAGCCTATTTCACACTAGATGCAAGTGTGAGGGTAAATGATGTGATGTGATTATTGATAGTGGAAGCACTGACAATTTGGTGTCAGAAGAGATGGTGACAAAGTTGAAGCTCAAGAGACAGAAACACCCACATCCATATCGGATTGCCTGGGTGCAAGATGACCACAAGGTCATGGTCAATTATTGATTAACTTGAAGAAGTGCAGTTTTGTGAAGAAAGAGTTAGTGTATTTAGGATTTGTAGTTTCATTAGAAGGTCTAAAAATGGACCCAGAGAAGGTACAGGCTATCCTTGAATGGCCTACTCCAAGGAGTGGTACTGAGGTAAGATCTTTTCATGGTTTGGCTAGCTTTTACAAAAATTTTATCAAAAATTTTAGCAGTATTTATGGTCCCTTGACTGAAACAATGAGAGGGGATAGAAAAGAGTTTAAGTAGACTAATGGGGCAGAAAAGAGTTTTCAATTGTTGAAGCAAAAAGTTACAGAACAACCTATCTTAGCACTTCTAGATTTTAATAAGGTGTTTCAAGTAGACTGTGATGCTAGTGGTACTACAATAGGAGCTATTATGAGTCAAGAAGGTAAACCTATTGCTTATTTTAGTGAGAAGTTAGATGATGCCAAGAGAAAATATTTTGTTTATGATTAGGAATTTTATGCTATAGTTCAGGCATTGAAGAAGTGGAGACATTATCTGCTTCCTAAGGAGTTTGTTTTGTATACTGATCATCAAGCTTTGCAATATTTGAATAGTCAAGGAAAGTTGAATCAGAGGCATTTGAAATGGGTTGAGTTTTTGCAGAGTTATACATTTGTTTTGA
Source organism: Chamaecyparis obtusa (assembly GCA_027943335.1). Lineage (NCBI taxonomy): Eukaryota > Viridiplantae > Streptophyta > Pinopsida > Cupressales > Cupressaceae > Chamaecyparis > Chamaecyparis obtusa. The sequence continues at coordinate 15,162 of BSBK01001898.1, read as the reverse complement.
AACACAAAAGTGGAAAGTCTAACAGGGTTGCAGATGCTCTTAGCAGAAGGAAACTATTGCTAACAGAGATGCAGATTGAGGTGGTTGGGTTCAAGGAACTCAAGAATTTATATCCAGAGGATCCTGATTTTAGTGAAGCTTGGAAAGCTTGTACAGAACCTATTACTCTAGACAGGATGAAATGGCTGGATTTTATCATCCAAGATGATATGCTATTCAGAGGGAATCAGTTGTGCATTCCAAGAAGTTCTATGAGGGAGAATCTCATCAAAGAGAAGCATAGTGGAGGATTGGTTGGACACTTTGGTCATGATAAAACTCTTGCTTTGGTTGGTGAGAATTATTATTGGCCACAATTGCAGTAAGATGTGAAGAAGTTTGTATAGAGTTGTAGAGTATGTCAGATGGTGAAAGGAGTGAAGCAGAATACAAGGTTATATTAGCCATTACCTATACCAGAGAAGCCTTGGGAGGATATCAGTATGGACTTTGCTCTTGGTTTACCGAGGACTCAGCGGGGACATGATTCAATTTTTGTGGTGGTTGACAAATTTTTGAAGATGGCACATTTCATTCCCTGCAAGAAGACTAATGATGTTGTTCATGTAGCAGAATTGTTTTTCAGAGAAGTGGTGAGACTACATGGTTTTCCAAAGACCATAGTTTCAGATAGAGACACTAAGTTTGTTGGATATTTTTGGCGTACATTGTGGAAAAAGTTGAAGACAGATTTGAAGTTCAGTTCATCACATCATCCATAGACTGATGGATAGACAGAGGTGGTGAATAGGAGTTTGGAAAATTTGCTGAGATGTTTGGTTGGAGATAAGCCAATAGGATGGGATTTGATTTTACCATAGGTAGAATTTGCATACAATAATTTTGTCAATAGGAGTACTGGTAAATCACCATTCCAGATTGTATATGGAAGTAGTCCAAGAAATGCATCTGAATTGAGAAAGATAGATAAAGGAGAAATAAGTAGTGTTGAAGCTGAGAATTTTGTAGAACACTTCAAGAACATCCATGAGGAGGTGAGGAAGCATATTACGAAGATGAATGTGTAGTATAAGGCTAAGGCAGATGTGAAAAGGAGGTATATAAAATTTTAGGTTGGAGATGAAGTCATGGTTCATTTGCAGAAGGAGCGATTTCTGGTTGGTACATATAACAAGTTGAAAATGAAAAAGTTTGGGCCATGTAAGATACTGAAGAAGCATGATTGAAGAAATGCATATGAGGTAGAATTGTCTACTGAGCTGAATATTTCACTAGTGTTTAACATTTCAGATTTGACAGAGTATCATGAAGGAGGTGTTGAGGATGAGGTTGCAGCAGTACAGTGGAGTATTCCAGCAACTAGTTCAGATACCAAGGAGATTGAAGACATACTAGACAGTCATGTTTGCAGAAGCACATGGAATAGGACATATGAAGAGTATTTGGTCAAATGGAAAGGATGACCTGTTGAAGATTCATCATGTCTAATAAAGGAGGAGGTTAACCGTCTTGGTTTTCCTCTGCACACCTGAGTTGTGACAAGGTCACTTCTCAAATTACCCTGGGTGTCTGATGCAGGAGCATCCTAGGTGTAAGAGCAATCTTGCATCACCCAAAAATATTTCTATGTTTGTATTCAATAAGTGCTATCTTGTGCAGAGCCTCTATTTATGGAAACTTTCTATTTTTAGTAAGTTGGTCTTACAATCTTGGAATGTTCTGAATTTACATGTGGAGGTTCATCTCAGTCATATCAGCCTACCAGCAAAGTTTCATGGCTAGATCAGGTCTAGTTTTGAAGATATTGAAGATTTTTGATATTGGCAGCAGGGTACAGAAACTTTGAACTCAGTTTTGAAGGCTTTAGAGGCCCCAGATGAGGTCAAAAAATTGGGTGAAAAGCGCTTTGCGCAAGTCAAGCCTATAGAGTGCTTCGTGGCATTTTTGAAATGGGGTTATAATAGTCAATCGGGTCAAATGGTGATGACTTATGGTCTCCGGAAGTCAGGTCACCTGAAATGGTGAAAAATAATTTTCCTTCAAAATTTTTGTTCGGGTTTCAAAAGTTATTTTGAGCCGACTTTGATGTAATAAATCAAAAAATAAAATAATTCTAAGTTTGGTCGGCGCTTAGGGATAAATTTTTGGAACCTTCTTGGGCGGTGGAAATTGCCTATATAAAGAAGGCCTGTAATGTTGTCTAGGGCAGTTTTGGGTAGTAGATCAGGGTATTGATTCAAGGCTTTGTCCTACGGAATATTCTAAGGGAATGCCCACGTGGCTTTACATATTGTAATTCTGAAAGTTTGTAATTCCATATTTGTGGAGATAATAAGAAGCCAATTTTTTGTTCTTGCATAGTATTGTTGTTGTTTCTCTCTTTCTGTTATGTGCTTGTGGTATTAAGGGGAGCACTCTTCATCATTCAGGCAACCGCAAAGGCTTATTACTACATTCATTAGCTTGCTCTGAAAAACCTCTTTGATATGGATTGTTGAAGTTTGGGAGCTATCTTTTCAAAGCAATCAACTCATTGGACAACTTCTAAATCATCTCTTCCTTTGAAGTAGCCTCACTAATGCTAGCTCTATCATGAATTTCATGATTCCATATCCCTGCAGCAAACATATCATCCTCCAATTCCACAGAAATTCTTTGAGCTACCTCCAAATCTAAAATTCTAGATCTTCTCAATTCAAAGCCTATGTCAGGAGGCATAGCACTGATGAAAAATGTTTTCAGGTTACCTGCTATAGGTCTATTTGCTACTGGAATTCTATGAATGAGCTTATTAAAACTAGCATCAAAATCTCTCATGCTTATAAAAGGTAACTTCTTCCCTGATGTCAGTTGAGCCAACAAAGCACATTCATCTTCAAAAATTTTAAAATGATCTTCAAAAGCTGCTCTCATGGTATCCCAATTTGTTATGGATCCATCAGCCAAATGATAGAACCAATCTATAGCCACCTCAGTAAGAGATCCAACAAATAACCAGACTACAATATCTTCATGGTTAACTCCAAGATGTTTATAGCTGTGAAAAATGCCCTTATATGTTCATCTGTAGTAACCTTCCCATCTCCTGAGAACTTAGGTATGTTCTTTCTAGAATTGGAAGACAAAGGATGATAAACTACAAAGTTAAGTGGTCTAGTGGAAACTACCCAAGGCGCAGCCATGTCCTAATCTTTTCCTCAGAAAATTCTATCCTCAATACATTGACAAAAATCTGCATAAAATTTCATCAAATTAATGAGAAAGAGGATGATGTTACCTCAATCTTGTGGGTCACTAAAAGTTTGAATTGGTGCTTGAGTTAGCCTCTGATTTCTAGATTTTCCTTTGTACCATAGGGGCCAACTTTCTAGCTAGCTTTCCTTCTTTCAACACTTCACTAGCTCTTCTATAATTGGAATTATATCCTCACGAGGTTGCACCCTTTTTTCTCATGACAGGTAAAGTGACTAATTGTGAGCATTAGTCTTCTAAAATTTTCAATTAACACCAAGGCTCTGCAATTGAAAACCTTGTAAATGGGGTTCTTTGAGAATAGAGTCACCAATTGCTCAGGAAGCAATGAAAATGAATAATACAGCTTGAAAAACCAAAGTATTCTTCCTCTTAGTCACCAAAAACACAAGCTAGGAAACTAAATGGTAAGAACCTTCAAATTCTTCAAACTCTGATATGAAATAGGGTTCTTTAAAAACATATAGTCACCAATCTCTACTAGAGATAACAATAATAATACTAAGAAAATAGTCTCTAGCATTGGTCTTCGTTCCAAACTCCCCAGTGGAGTCACCAAAAATCTGTTAGTAAACAGATTTGTCCTTTTTTACTTCTTATGAAAATAACTCTTAATGCCCAAACTATGAACAATATCTGAATACAACAATTGAAAAGTTGCACTATAATTACTAGCTTTTCTCTGAATTGGTAGGTACAGCTCCCTATGTGAATGATATTTAATGAATTATGTTTTGCTCCTAAAACTAACACAGGTATGCTCTTAACCTGAGAGCAGAAGAGAAAACCAAGTTTCACCCAGGCAAGTGAAACTCAGGCAGGGATCTAAATGTAAGGGTGTTATGTTTATGGTATTCACAATCTTATGATTTCCACAACATTACAGAATGAAAATGTAGTTTATTGAATGCAAATGAAGTATGGTGATGCAATCTCATAACCAGTTATAAATCTCTGATTATTTTACTGATTGGTTAAACTAAAAACAATGAAAGAAAAGTCTATTCACTCACTATTATCAATTCAACACAATGAAATGAAATCACATACAGAAATGAAAAACCTCTAACTAGTTTTTCTCTGAATATCCTACAGCACATCCTACTGAGTTTATTCACATCTTTCAAAATAGGGAATGAAACATCCTTTCCTTCCTATTGCAACTTAGATGAAAGAAAAAGAACCATCTAAGTAAATAATTGGAGTAGAAAATCATTGACATAAAACACTTTCAATTGTCTCTGCAACATCAAGTATTCTACACCAAAAAAATTTTGACCTTTGTATTTACTTTTGCAACAGTATTTATAGAGGTTACATCATATGGCCTTCATGAGAATATGAAGTGTTTCAAATTCTAGAATTTGAAAAGATTGGAGATAGATGTTTTGATGTTACAATAAAATGAGCCAAAATGACTTTGTCTCTTCCTCTGATTTGCCTTTGAGAAGGTGAAATGAATAGATTTCTACAAATCAACATGAACTTGAAGATACTATATGAGCAGTTGCATGCCTTGATCCATGAAAATATTCAATAAGACACTATGCTTGACATATCTAAACTGTTACTTTTTCCTTGATCGTGATCGAGAAACCCGATCCATTGTTGAAAAATCCATCTCACAATACCACAAATGAGAGACTGTATCACTTTCAAATATTCTTTGCGGAAATCACAGGTGCGGAACCTGTAGCAGTGGAGTAGCAAGTCTCCCATTTTCCTCCCGTCAAATTTGAGTACACAAGTAACTTAGAGCACATGTTAAATAAAATTTGAAACAATAATATTTTAGTCATTCTCCATATGATGTGTGCTAGACTGTAGCTGATGACACATGGCACAATCTCACTTTGCCACAAAGAATCTTCCACAACATAGCGGCAAAGCAGAAACTGTTGATTAAGCATCTTAGAAATGCTATAACCGCAAACAAATCCTCTTGGACCCACCAAGCCATGTGTCTTCATCCCGCCAAGCATCTTTGATGACTTACATTGTCGCATGATCGCATGGTATTATTTTAATTCATGTGATCATGCGACTGCTCTATGATTGGTGTCCATGGGTCCGTTGAGATAGGTGGCACCTTGTTGCTATTTCGTATTTGCTATTTTTTGAGCATCTTTCTATTGCGCAATTCTGACCATCATTGGATTGAAACCTTGGTTGATTTAAACCATTGATATGATGTCACAACTCAGGTCCCACTGAGAAACAGGGCCCACTAATCTGCATGTGCTTAAATTCTCAACTGAAGTGCCTCTTTCCCACCTAACCAACTACACTACTTGCCTTGTCGCATGATTGCAAGGCGGTTCTCTTAGTCATGCGATCATGCGACCACACCATATCGGCAAAGCGGGGACCATCAATCTTCCTTTAGAATGTCACATGGTATAAATTCCTTTGGACCCATCGCTCCACATGGAAGGATCTCGCTAAGTCACAATGAATCTTCCATGGCTTAGCAACAAAGCGGGAACCACCAATTTGGAATCTCGATCTTCATATTGATATTGAATAATTTAATGATAAATGATGCTCTCTTTTAACCCAAGCTCAATGAAAATACTCTCTCTCAGACCCACCACTCCATGTGTCTTCATCTCACATGATCACATAGCATGTTTTAAACTCTTACGATCATGCAACCACTCTGCCTTAGAGGATCTCCGATACCATAGTGGGATGGCGGGAGCCATCGATTTGAAGCATAAGAATGCACTTTGATGAAGGGGTCCACATGTACACATGGCAAGATCCCACCTTGCTGCAAAGGATCTTCCATGACATTGAGGGATAGCGGCTATCATTGATTCAAAATCTTTGCTATTTCCCCACCAAATTGAATGTCATTTTCTTCATTTGAACCATTTAATCCTAGAGAATCAATTCATGCTTTCATTTTGTAGAAAACATAAACTTTTATGGTCTATCAAACATGCCTTCTAACGACCATTTCTACATCTGAAACTTATTTAAAACTCTTAAACTTTCAAGCCTTTAGCCACTTTAAAGCTATTACATGATCATATTAAATCATTCCAACCAACATTCTTCTCAGAATTGGCCATTTGCATTTCAATAAACCATGGCTTCATATGACTTCAAGCTCAAACAAGAGCCATGACCCAAGCCTAAAATGAGACCTTTTTGAATGCACCATCATTGTATCTAATGTGTCTTCTGATCACACTTCGGAACCATATCAGATTACTCATGTTCCTTGAGATCTTCTAAATATGTAGAGTTTTAATATAATCAAAGCCTTCCACTTGCAAGCTCTACTTTTATAACCAGTGTACACATTAAGACAAGAGAAGTCTTATGAACTAGATTGTACACACTACCGCATGGAGTGAATCTCTAAAATTTCAAATGCCAGACTTGTTATTGCATCAGTCATATGAGAAGACTTTCATCAGATCCCTAGTATATGCTTGGAGATCACAGCTTCACAATCATCCTTCATCTGAGAAGATCATTAATGAAAACATAATATCCTTGTCGGGTTAGGAACTATCACTTACCCAACATGACGACACTTTGAACCAACCCACTTGGCTTATAAATGAGAGGGCAAGAGAAAAGGAAACCCAACAAGGATAGCCTACCTATGAAGGACTTAGACCTAGACACTAACCAAACCAGACATGACTATGACTTCAAGATCTTTCACTTTTAACAACATAGGTATGGGGTGAAAAGTGGGGCAACACATGGCCCAAACTTCTTCATTTTCAACTTATTATATGTACCAACTGGAAATCTCTACTTCCACAAATGAACCATGACTTCATCTCCAACCTGAAATTCCTTATGCCTCCTTTTCTCATCTACCTTAGCCTTATACTACACATTCATCTTGGTAATATACTTCTTCACCTCCTCATGGATGTTCTTCAAATGTTCTACAAAATCCTCGGCTTCAGCACTACTTATTTCTCCTTTATTTATCTTTCTCAACTCAAATGCATTTCTAGGACTACTTTCATATACAATCTGTGGATGATATGATGAACCAAACTTCAAATTTGTCTTCAACTCTTTAGTTTCTGCTAGTGTCATTATGTGTGTTGCCTTATTTGGCAAACTAGCTCTTGGAACCAAGTCCATTTGATTATTGATTTTTCTAATTGGTGGTAATCCATCAGGAACATTACCAGATACAATATCCTGAAACTCATTCAATAATTCAGCAACATCTATAGGTACATCTTCTACTTCCTCTTTCCCAGCCTTTGGGATTAAGGTAAAACACATATGCTCATGCCTCATACCATCTGAGAAATTTCCTCTATCAAAAAAATTTATTCTTGCATTACCACATACCTTTTCTTCTGTTTCCTTCAATGGTTTTAGCTTATGTTGCACTCCATCCTTTGTCAGGGAATACGTGTTCACATGACCATCATGTACCGCACATCTTTCAAACTACCATGGCCTACCCAACAACATGTGACATGCATCCATAGATATGATATCACATAGTACCTCATCTTGGTATCCACCAATCTTGAACTTCACTAGGCGTTGTTCGCTGACCATGACCTTGTCGTCATCTTGCACCCAGGCAACCTGATATGGATGTTGATGTTTTTGCCTTTTGAGCTTCAACTTTGTCACCATCTCTTCTGACACCAAATTATCAGTATTTCCACTATCAATAATCACATCACAACACTTACCCTCACACTTGCACCTGGTGCAAAACAAGCTCCTTCTTTGCTCAGACTCATTTTCACCAGTCAACAAGACTCTTTTGTTAATTAGCGTTTCTCCTATTTTAGCATCTTTCGAATATGATGATCTGGCATCTTCATCTACATATGCAACTCTGGCCTGGGCTTTGTTCCTCCTATATGTCCCTCCTTGGTGTTAAGGACATTCAAATGCCCTGTGACCTTCTTCTCTACAATGAAAACATGTTCCACTGAAGCCTCCTCTTCATGAACCTTGTCCTCTTCCTCTCTGATCTCTATTGTTTTTATCTTAGAAATGACTAAAATTATCTCCTCTCTGATTCTGACTGTTACTAGCCTCATCCTACTTTTTTAGATCTTCATTTTGATCTCCATATGACTGTCCACTAGATCTTCCATCACGACCTCTTCCACTTTGTTTGCTCTCAAACTTCTTATTTAACTTTTCCTCTACTTTTAGGGCAAACTAGTATGCCTCTTCAATACTGTTCATTCAAACCAGATTCAATTCCTCTTGAATGCTCGGCCTCAACCCATTAAGGTAACGGGAAACTTTCTCCTTATTAGCTTCTGCATGGCCTGTTCTGATGAGGATTCAATAGAACTCCTTCATATACTCCTAAACAGATCTTCCTACTTACTTCAAACTTTTCATTTTTCTCAGTAGGTCAAGCTCATAATCAACACGAATGAACTATGACTTCAATTTATCCACCATCCGGCCCCATCTTGTGATTTTATCCTTTCCTCTTCAATTTCGCTCCAACTAAATCTCTTCCCACCAGATCTTTGCATGACCCTTCAGTCTAGCCTTCGCAAACTTGACCCAATTAGAATCCTCAATATCTTCATACTCAAAATATTCTTCACATTCATTGATCCAATCGATCAACTCTTCTAGGTTAAGATTTCCAAAAAATTTTGGGACCTCAATCTTAGGTCTCTTCCTAATCTTTGAGATAGCTCAAAAAAGTCTTTCATCCTCCTAGTTCACAACTTTGACTTCTCCTTCTTGATCTTCTTCTTCGGCATCATCCTCGCTTTCATCTCTGACATTAAGATTCATTCGTTTGCGAATCTCCTCTTGCAATGCTCACACTTGTGTCTAATGCGCAAACTGCCTCACAATTGGCGGTCTGTTTACACAGAAACCCTAACCCAAAGTTTTAGTGCAAACTGCCTCACAATCGGTGATTTGTTTACACACTTAGGAACACCTGCTCTGATACCACTTGATGAAGGGTGCTCCCCTTAATACCACAAACACATAATAGAAATAGAGAAACAACAACAATATGCAAGAAAAAAAAATTGGCTTCTTATTATCTCCACAAATGTGGAATTACAAACTTTCAGAATAACAATATCCAAAGCCACATGGGTATTCCCTTACAATATTCTGTAGGACAAAGCCTTGAATTATTACCCAGATCTACCACCCAGAACTGCCTAGACAACACTATGGGCCTTCTTTATATAGGCAATTTCCACTGCCCGAGAAGGTTCCATAAATTTATCCCTTAAGGCCGACTATACATAGGATTATTTTATTTTCACAATTTTTACAATAGGGTCGGCTCAAAAGAAATAAAAAATATAATTTTAGGTAACCCAACTTTTAGAAGCCATAACTTTTTAATCATAACTCCATTTTTCTATTGTAACCACTTTTCAGAAATGCCATGACAAGATCTGCAGTAGCTAACATGCGCTAGAGCTAGTCAGCCTGGAGCCGATCACAATCTGGAGCCTCTAAGGCCTTCAAAATTAAACTGAAAGATTTCATACCCAAAATCCTCAATAACTTCACCAATACTGATGATGTGGCAATCAAAATTCAACTAGAAGGCTGAAATGATTTTGATGAACCTCCAACTATGAAATTAGAACATTCCAAGATCATATGACCAACATACTAAAAATAGTAGGTTTCCACAAATAGCAGCTCTGCATAAGATAGCCCTTATTGAAAGGCAACATAAATATTTTTGGATGATGCAAGATTTCTCTTACACCCAGGATGCTCCTGCATCAAGAAATTGTCAATTGAGTCCTCCATGAAGCACAAGTCCCCACAAATATAAAAGTGTCTAGTTCAAGAACCTTGTGGGACACCTATCGATACCATGTGCTCTTTTCTTCAAACCATCTGACATACCAGCTTTTGTGCTTGACCACAATCTCCCTCTCCACATTGTTGTTATTGTAAGAGATTTTACTATTAGAGGGTCATGATAGATAATGGCTCTGCCCTAAACCCGTGCACTTTAAAATTCATACAAAAGATAGGGTTCATTGAAGCTGACATATCACATGAAGAAATCACTATAAAGGCATACAATAACTTAGAGTGTACCTCTGAAGGTACCATTCTTTTTCCTATCCAGCTAGGCCTAGCAACTCAAGACACTATTTTTCATGTTGTTGATCTTGACTTACCATTTAACATCCTCATCATCCGACCCTTGATTCATTCCATCAAGGTTGTACCATATACTTACCATCAGTGTGTCAAATTTCCACATCAAGGCATTGAGGTTAGCATCTATTCCGACCTCCAACCCTTCTCATATTGTCATGCGATGGAAGCATCATTCCCTTATTCCACGCATTATCCTAGAACCGTCATTGGCACTTCTATTGCCAGCTCTTCATGATTCCATAGTGACCTAGAGACCATCCTTGCCTCCACTCTCTCCTCCATCAAGATCAAAAATTAGGGCTATGGAGAATATAGCTTACATAATCCATTTGCAGTTGGGGCCCTCCCACTTGATCCACATACACAAGGGCCCGAACCACCAAAGTAAGTCTACTGAAGCCAAACATGAAATCAAGGAGATGGGACCAATGAATTTTATTTTGCATGGCAATATAAATAGTCAAGAGATGGACCTTGACATCAATTAGTGGTTGTACAAATATCCCCACCACCAGATACTCAACTTCTTAGCTACTTCAAATACAAATACCCATAATCACACAAGTACGCCACTGAGAAATGAAAATATGAAGGCAGTGGTCTAGGACCACAAGAAGGTGGAAGTAAAGATTGAATCACAGCATCCAAAAATCCAAAACATCAAGGTCTTGTCTTCAATATCCCTCACCTACATATATAAGAGCCCAATATTGCAATTGGGGGCACCAACATGACCAACATTCCCCTATTGAATAGCCAGGACAACCTGGTAGAGATCGAAGACATTCCTGAAGTGGAAGAAAAGAAATCTTACAACAATATCTTTGACAATGATACCCTTCTTGGTACTTCTTTCCTCCATCAACTCACCATTAATATCATAGAACATACCCTCATCTACCTTAAACTCATAGATTGGGACCAACCAAGCATCAGACATATCAATGCATTCCAAAGCACAGAAGTGCTCCTAGAATTCATGGGGGAATCAGGCCCACAAGATGATCAAGATTCTAAATCCACTCACATCTGCAAGGTTGACCCTAAAGGATATTTTGGGGAAGATGTAAGCTTTAGTCGCAAAATGAAGAAAGAAAAAGAAAAGTAGGAGTCCTTATATGAAAAACCCCTCTTGGGCACATTCTAATTCTAAAAAAGATTAAATAAAGGGTGTATCTTCTAGTAAAAACCTCTCTAAGGCACTAGAAGATGAAGAATTTTTTCATCCTCCCATCTAGGATTACAGACCTGAGCAGTCACCTATCATCATACAGGAAACCAAACCAGTCAACTTGGGCATTGAAGAATGTCTGAGAATCACCTATATTGAAGCATCTTTAATAGAGGGTAAAGAAATGGATTTCACTACATTACTCCAAGAAGCCACTATCAACTTCATGTGGTCATATGCACACATGCCCCAGGGTTGATCCAAATATTGTTGTGCACAATCTAGTAGTAGACCCTAATTCCAAGATAGTAAAGAAGAAACTATGCAAAATGCATCCTCAAGTAGCCCTATTGGTGAAAATAGAGCTGGAGAAGCTCCTCCAAGAAAAAATCATTAGAGCCATAGATTATTCAGAATGGATCTCCAACATGGTTCCAGTCACGAAGCCTTGAGGAGAGATAAGAATCTCCACAGACTTTAGGGATTTAAAAAAAGCATCTCCCAAGGATGATTTCCTGCTAGCCAACTATATCGTTGGAAAATGGAAGTACTTCCATTTAATAATGGTTTATCCCTTTGAGTAGGTGGTCTAGGGTCATTTCAAACACCTTGAATGGGTATTTGATTGGATTTGATTGTTTCCCCCTATTCTACTTCTCTCCCCCTGTTTCCAGCCTCTTTTTGATAACTTTTTCTGAGAAACTAAGAACTTTGACTTTCTAGGTCAAGAATGACCTTGTGGGTCAAGGTCACCCTTGACTTTAACCTAGGTCAAGGAAAACCTCGACCTTGACCTAGGTTAGATTTGACCTCAACCTTGACCCTAGGTCCAATTTTCAGGTTCTGAAAGTTTCAGGATGTCGGGCTTCAGAAAGTTTTATTTCCCGCTTCTGGGTCAGGTTTTTTTTAGAATGGTAAAATCTAAATGATATTTAATCTAGCTCCATTTCTAGGGTTTTTCACTTAATGGGAATTTATTTCTTATATGTCAGCCTCTCTAAAATTTTGTACCCCAGATTTGTATAAAAGAAAGCCCTCCTCTCTCATTTTCTCCATCAATTCACATCAAGTTTTCTCATTCTCTTTTAATAATATCTCAAGAAATCAAGAAGAAAGAAATAAGGAGAAGGAAATCATTCAAGAATTCATTCATCTTCAAACATTCAAGTCTTCAAGTATTCAAGCATTCATCAAGGAGATCCATTGATAACCATTGAAGGATTTAATCTCTTTGGAGCCCTCTTGTTGAAGATTTCTCCATCCACATCCATTCATGCTTCTTCCTAGTTCAAGATCCATTCAAGATTGGTGTTGAATATTTAGTGAAATTGATTTTAGACATTCTATATATCATTCTACATTCATTTGGAGCATCCATACTTGTGGATTCAAGGATTTGAATCCTCCACAATGATTTCAACATAAGCAAGGTGAATAGTTCCATTTACTTTGTTTATACACATTGCAATTTCAATTATATTTGAAGTTTGATTCAAAACTGAGGTTTGACCAAGGAAACCCCTCATCCAAAAAAAAACAAACCATTTTTCTTGTAGGAGCATGTGGGGAACAATGAATATTAGTGTAGATCCGAGTACCCTTTTTTGACAAAATTTTGGGATCTGCGAATAGAATTTTGCTGGAGTAGTGTAGGTCAAGGTCAAATTTTTTGGGGTAAGATCTTACCCCAGCTTTGGGTCAAGGTCAACCTTCTTTAGAAAGACAAAAGGTTTTTGGGTTTTCTTTGTTTGTACATTTCCAGTCTAGATCTAGTTGCAGAATTTCGTAAAACTGTACACAGACATCATAAATCAGCATTTTCTAATTTTCTCTACTTTGAGGTTAGTATTTTTCTTCAATTCAATCAATATTTCAATACATACTTTTCATAATGAAATATAAAATTTTCCCCTTTATTCATATTCTCCATAGATTGCTTCTTTTGTGCATTAACCTTTTTGGTTGATCAATTTGGATCTCTCCTTTGTGAATTTGGAATTAGTGGTGGATCTTGTATTTCCCATCACATTCCACACTCCACAATCACACACACACACACACACACACACACACACACACACACACACACACACACACACACACACACACACACACACACACACACACATATATATATATATATATATATATATATATATATATATATATATACTTTTTCTTTTATGGTGTTATATATTGCATGTATTAGATTTCTTTTATGTGTTTGCATCTCATATAAAAATAAAAGTACAAAAACATTCATTTATCCATGCTTTGTGTTTTCCTCATTTAGTTCATTTGTGTTGCATTGGTATATGAGCTTTACTACCTCTAGTCCTACCTATAACATTTTTGTTAGAAGAAGTTGTAGACTCATGGGTGCTTTTGAGCCTGAATCTTCCTCTCCTTTCCTTGGATCCCGGATGAAAATTTAATTATTCATGATTCCAAACCTACTATGGAGCAGAAATCTTCTCACTCATCTCATGATGAGGATGATGCTTTAAGAGTTCCTCCTGAACAAGTCTAAAAAATCTCAACTGAACTTGATAAAATGGGTAATTGGCTTATTCTAGAAAACCATAACCAAGATTCTATTCAAGCTATAGAGTCTCTTAAGAAAGTTCTTCATGATAATGATCAAGGTGTTAATCTTCTCCATGGTATTACTCACCTTGTGCATTCAAATGTTAAATCTTTAGCTCAAGAAGCTCAAGATCTAGGATTTATTCCTCCAGTTACTAGTGTCAAACCTTCTTCTGTTCCTTTACCTAGTATTCCTACTTATACCCCTTCTTTGGTAACTACAATGGTGTCACGAGCCCATAATTAAGGAATGTACAATACAAATAAGTAAACTCGATTTTAATATTATTTTAATAATAAATATATGAGTTCTCATAATATTATTTTAATAATAAATATATGATTTTAATAATTATTAATATTAATATTAATAATAACATTAATATAATATTTATCTTAAATAATATTACTTAATAATAATAATCAATATCATTAATATCAATCCATATAATAATATATTATTAAAATATTAATAATAAATATATAATAATATATTATTGAAATAATTGTGAATATTTAATAATAAATAATATAGATCATAATTATAATTAACAATTTAAATGATAATAATTTAAATGTTAATATATAAAATAATATTATGAGGACTATATAATATATATATATATTATTTATCTATTAATATAATAATAATTATAATATATGATAATTATAATCTATTATTAATAGATAATTATAATATACTAAACAATGATAATATAAATACCAAATATAATAAATTCATAATAGCCGAATATATATTAATTATAAATGACAAACCCGTATTAAATACTATAATATATATTATGAAAATATAACATAGTAGCGTCTGAAATGAATAGTCGCAACCCCATAGAATTGTTGCCTACACAGGTATATAGGATGGAATCCATAGCTCAAGATGGGGGAAGAAGAAAAGATATAGATCAATCACAATGGAAGACATACGGAGAAAGACACGGGAAGAGATACAGAAGACATAGGAAGACGGACGAAGAGAAGATGGTGGATGAGCGAGCAGAGGGCTC